>CAWUFW010014256.1:0-424471 GCA_963921515.1 Calotriton arnoldi
TACGATGGCGGGCGGAAGCACAACCGCCGTGCTGGCGGATGCAAAAACCACCAGTTACCGCCGGCACGCAGCAGTCCACACGCCCGCCCAATTATGATGCGAAAAGCAGGCCAAACACCGCCGGCAAGCCAGCAACACCGTCCGCCATCAAAGTGCGCCCGCACACGTAGCGGCGCAGCACAACTGACACACACCGTCCGACGAAACACGTCCCGCCCGGCGCATAAATTACGATGCCGCAAACAAACGGCTCCCACGGCAAAGAGACACCGCACGTGAAAGAGAGGCGGAAACACGGACGCAGAGCACGGACAACGAAGAAGCGGCACCCCGGGCATGAATCCAGCACTGCAGGCCCTTCCCATGCTTCTGCTGATGCACCACCAAGGACGCAACGTACCGCGGAGACGCAGGTAGGCACACACACAACAAGTGCACGCAAACAGCGCACACAGTGCAAGGGCGGAAAAAGCGGACAACCCCCCACCAGCGCGTGCACACTACACATCCACCATTGCATCCACATATGACACACAGGCCAAATCCTAACATCGCGGAACACATGTGTACACACCACCTGGGACTAGGAACCAACCACCCCGTCACGGCCACAAAGCGCCGATGACGCCGCCACACATGCGCACAACGCAGAGGCCAACCGCAGCGCCATGCATGCGTCGCACACAGACACAGGGACACAACCAAGCAGCACACACATCAGCCCCACCCCGAACGCACATGACACGTGACAGGCCGGCCACAGACATGTCCCCAACGCCCAATTCACGGACAACACCCAACGCCACACAACCGACGCACACATGTCAGTGAAGTCACGCAACAGCAGGACACACCCCAGTGTAACAAACATGGCGAAGCACACAGCGGCGGCAACACCAACTAGGAGAAGCAGGGCCCCTTCGGGAAGAGGAACGCCAGTACCACACTGAAAAACCCATACCACCCTGCACATATGAACAAGACACATGAAACGGAACACCAAAGAGCCCGGGGACCGACAACAGGTGGCCCAAGAATTACATCCACACACAAGGCCCAACGCAGAGCGGAAAGGCAGCCTGCCGCCCACACAAGGGAGAGCAGACAGCACTGAATGACCTTCCATTCCAACACCGAAACCACAGCCCTACGACAGAAGCCGGTGAATACAGCCATTGTCCAAGAATAGACCAACACAGGCATGCCGAGGAGACCGACCACAGGGCAGATAGCGCATATCACAGAAGCACACAACGGACGGGGAAGAAAGAAGAAAACACTCCCCCATGTCGGCCACATGCAAGTTAATTGGAAGGAGTCACACAGCACTGACCTTGAACTGTCTGAGAAGCATGTGGGAAGAGGGCCCGTGTCCTCCAAACAAGCCAACAGAACACAAGTCCTGTCTCCCCACGACTACACAGAGCTCACAGCAACCCCGGAGCGTGCACATTGCAGACTGCACACACAGCCGGAGCACGCCACCTCTACGAACCGCTGCGAAATGGCAACCGCAACACACCTACCCAACTACGCCGAACAGCTCAAGCTGTACCAAACCAACACGATACATACATTGGGATGCGATCTCCTGTCCCTGCTGAACGTAAGTTACCGACTGACTTACCGCATCACATTGTTCAGCTGCGTCATGCCCGTCTTCTACTGTCGGAGGTGTCCCTACCAGCATCCCGTCGAGATATGCCTCTCCAACCCGGCATGTCTGAAGGCGGACCTGCTACCACTACTCCTCCCTCTGGACGCACACAACAGGGCCTGCTCTGCCTATGGGGGCATGGCGTATGTGGCCAACATCGCACGCGCACTGAAATGGAACCACTGTGCCTCCACACGACGGATCATCGAGAACAGCTACATCGAATGTCACCCAGCATGCCCCATCATGGTCCTCCAAGGGACAACCTACGAACAACACCTTGACAGCCACCATCCGCTTCATTGGCTGGCAAACATGTACACCACCAATGACATGGAAGCCCTGCTGGACGGCATCGCATACCTGACAACCTGTAAATACGTCGGACCACAACGCAGGTTCCCCGAGTGACCTATGAAGTCCAACCCCGCACCCATGCTCAGCTTCCGCACGGATCTGGCCAGTCACCACCACAACAGCCATACCAAACGACCGGCAACTGTAACCACACCATCAACGACATCGCCATGACATCGGATATGACCGGGACATGCACACTGTTCCCCATCACATCCAGGAACACCGCATGCATCGTGGGAGGCAGTGGCATGGGCTCTGTGCATCGCACCCACATGGACGGAACTGCACGAACAACCAGGACACGACATGGATCCAGCGCACATGGACACACACACCGCTCAGTGGACATGAATAGGTCGCCTGGAGTCTGTGGGTGCTGCACCCCTCCCACCCCCGCCCCGGGAATCCCATACCAGGACCTTTGCATGGACGACAAGTGCATACAACAACAACACGACCCCAGTGACTGTGACATGTCCAGTAACCACCACAGTGCAACAACAAGTGGCACGCCGCTGCATGCACGCAAGCACATGCCCTGATGTCATCTCACATGCACGCGTGCATGAGGAACAACCGCAGCAAACCTGTCACATGGAACTGAGATGGACTGTGCCCATGATGCCGAGCGGTCTGGTAGGCTACATGTATACCGTCTGTGTCAAAGTCCGCAGCTCCGCAGCTATACGTAAATGTACATTAGCACAGCCTTGGCCAAGCAGATGTAACCCCACACCCTATCCCATTTGTAATCATGCTCAGTATATCCTCAACATGTATTCCGCTGCCAGTAGTGTCCACTATACTGCATCACAGAGGACAGAAGACTCAATATAATGTTTGAAACCAAAACTGTCTCCGCTGACTCATTTCACAAGTACGAATGAGAGAGGATGAGAGTATGTGAAGTACACGGCAGTCGTGACATGACCATGTAGTCCACTGGTATTGGATGTCAACGCAAATGAGTAGCACTACTGTGGAAGACACACATGTGTCGTGTGAAGTCGTATGGACGCAGTGCTCAGGTGGGTGGGTGCGACGGGTAGATGCGCACATGCCAAGTTGGAGCACGCCGTGTTGGGAGGGGTCATGAACAGTACACCACCGCTTCCCTGGGCATTGTGAGAGGACACCTGTCGGGGGGAGTGAACACGTGTGTGCACAGCAGCCGGGCACACGTACAAGGCGGTACCAGGCGCACCTCAGCCCACCCTCTGTGGACAAGCTGGATCCTGTTGTGCGCCCGCCATGCCCCTTGACAAGGCACACACAGCCCCAGTCGACCAGGTGTAACCCCAACATAGTCAATCCGCACAGGCAATACAGGGCACGGGATGGCAGTGGAGCATGGTGTGTGAGAGGTCTCCTCGCGCTCCTCCTGGTCATATCACGCAGGCAATAGAACCTCAACGTCTAGCATGGCACAAGTCACATGGAAGTGTAGGGGGACGCACCACAGCACGAGCAGCACTGACGTCACGGGAGGTGGCTCGCACCATCCCATCCATTGCCCATCATACCAACCACGACACATGCCATTGCGACTAAGTGCAAGCGCGTGCGCCACCACCCCCGAGCCCTCCCCAGAGAGGCCAAAGAGTGAATGTGTGGGCCAACAGCCACAGACGGACGCGGCCTGGCCGCAAGGGCAGCCACAGCCACTGGGTGTCGCAGGTGGCGGATCCGGAAGGCGAAGACTGTGATGCATAGTCCATGCAGGCCGGGTCTCCATTTGGGGCACCACGCAGGTGGACGGCGTCCCGCCACACATCATACCCTGAGACAGCCCACTCGTGCAACTGGACCCACACATTCACTCCTTGCCCTCTCTGGTGCGAGCTTGGGGCTGCCTGTGCAAGCGCTAGCCTCGCAGGTGAGCATGCATATTGGGGGCGAGGGGAGGACATGAGGGCTGGGGCGAAGATGACTGTATCACTGTCAGTTAGTACAAGGGATGACCCAGATGTGGAAAGGAAGAGACGTGTCCCGTGTGTACTGCAACTAGTCGCCAATCCAACCACCCCCATGTCCGGAATGTAAGCCCGCACCTAGGCCCGCCCATCCGCCACATCGAACATACCACCAGCACGACAACCTTCCCATTCGAAACACTGACTGGGGGTGGCGACCAGTGAACAATCATGTGTAGCCTACCCACGCGTACATGTGGGCCCTCCATGATCCATGTCACCTGCGGCAAAGACATGACATGCGCAATGAGGGAAGTGAGGAGAGCTGTCCGCCCCACGCGCAGAAGGTGCATCAGCTCCACAGACCCAGCAGCGAGTCCAGCAGGGGTCACATGTGCAGGGGCAGCTGTGCCTGGTGTGAAGGCACATGCATATAGACAGCACATCGACCAATGTGTAGTCTGCCCACATCCACAGTCCATCATCATGCGGACATAGGAATTGAACACAGGGCAACACATCTTAGTTGGTGCACCCACCGTGACCAACAATGCGCAATCATCGACGTACCCGCCCTGTGCATGGCCCCCACCCAACGGAGGCACATCCAGTGCCACCATCCCACACACACAAGCCTTCCACGGAACATGCTGTGTCCAATGGTCAGTACAGAGTCAGCGCCCATCTGGTGGATCCTGAACAGGAGACACATGCACACACATGCCAGCTCCCACTATGTACGTCTGCCACCTGGCACGTGCAATGTAACCTCTCACCTGTGACGTGTGACTGCAAGCACACAGCCGTCTTGGCATGGGGCTGTCAATGTGGACACCAGTCAATGTTTCGGGAGCTGTGATCCGTACAGTGCTGTACATAGGGTGCAGTGCTGACACCTACTACTGTCTCATATCCCCTCGTGCCACAGGTCCCACTTGTATTGGCCGCTCAGCCCGTGCCCACATCGTCGTCGTCGTGTGCCATACTCATCCAGCCTCGGAAGCAGTTCCATGCTCAGCAGACACTCATGTTGCCGTGGCGTTGCCGCTTGACGAATATGCAGTCAGTCCCCATCAGCACGCCCCGCAAGTCATTGGGGCCTAGATCCCCATGTGCATGCACATGGCAGTGGTATGTCTCACTTGCCATTGCCATTGTTGGGAGACCTGTGTAAGTGTATAGTGGCCGTGCCGTCCCAGCTTGACAGCTGGGCTGTGGCTCATGTGCTTGCTCAGTCATGTCAGTGATGTGTATGCGAAATTGCTATGTGCCGTGTTGCTTTGACATGTGTCCTCTGCCATTTAACCCAGGCGGAGACCGAACATTGACCGCCCATACCAATTGCTGGCGGACATGGACGATACAGAGGTAATCAGGAAGTTTCGGCTGGACAGGCCAACTCTGCATCGACTGTGTGCCATGTTAGAGCCCCATCTCCGTCCCCGCAGGGTGTATCCGACTGCTGTCACCCCCACGGCTAAGGTGATGGCCGCCATGCATTTCTTCGCCACTGGGTCATTCCAGCACACAGTGGGCAGTGGAGGAGGGATGTCCCAGCCCATGTTCAGCAAGGTGCTGAGGGATGTACTGGCAGCCATGATGCTGTACCGGAACAGGTACATCCGCTTCCCCAGGGCTCGTGAATTGGCGGCAGTGAAGGGTGCATTCTATGCCCTTGGCAGAATCCCACACGTCGTGGGAGCCATTGACTGCACTCATGTTGGCCTTGTTCCACCACAGGCCACTGAGCACCTGTACCGCAACAGGAAGCACACGCACTCCCTGAATGTGCAAGTGGTGTGCCTTGCGGACATGGTGATCACCCACGTGTGTGCAAAGTTTCCAGGCTCGGCCCATGACGCACACATAATGCGCAACAGCATCTTGCCACGACTGATGGCCAATCTGCAACAGGATCGTGCCTGTATTGTCGGTGAGTATGTGGAGTGGTGTAGCGTGCTGGTTGTGCGATGCTGTCCCCTGTCCAGTTGGAATAGCTACGGTTCTCTGTGTCCCTCACACCCAGGTGACTCTGCGTATCCGAATGGGGCATGGCTGCTCAGTCCATTGAGGAATCCTCGCACCCCAGCAGACGATCGATACAATGAGGCACATGGGAGGACCAGACGTGTGGTCGAGCGTACCTTTGGCCTCCTCAAGTCCAGGTTCAGGTGCCTGGACCGCACCGGGGGTGCACTGGCGTACTCCCCACAGAAGGTGTGCCAGATAGTGGTGGCGTGCTGCATGCTGCACAATCTGGCCATTCGGAAGCAGATCCCCCTCATTGTGGATGACGGAGATCAACCAGGGCCCCAGCCCGCAGACCAGGACAGCTCGAGTGAGGTGGACAGCGGAGAGGAGGAAGCTGGGAATGTGCGCCAGCAGCTCATCGCCCGCTACTTCACTTGACGGTGAGTGTCCATGTACGACGGATGATGTGTCTGTATCTGTGCAGGTGTGTGTGTGCTGTGTCAGGGTGGCCGTATGTTCACTGCGTGCAGTGTGTCAACGCTCCATGGCCAGGGTAGTATGCCACTGTTGGTGACTGTGGCATTGTGCCCTATTGCTCTGTGCGATGTGTGTACATTGCTTGTAGTTGTTGACATGTACTGTGTGATGGGTGTGTGACACACTCATTGAATGTGCTCCTGTTCTGTCTCCCACCCCTAGGTCCCTACAGGCCCTCCGGATTCCATTGCCATGCCACGCATCAGGTGCCCTTCCGCCCAAGGTGGCCGTTGTATTCCGTACAAATAAAACACAGGGCACAAACAGCAGTTAGTGAATAAGGTGCATTTATTACGAACTGTGACATGTGATTGTGTGTAAGGTGATAACAAAAGTGGTGCGTGCAGTGACAATGAGCTGTCGGTCATGGCTGCGTGATGATCAGGGTGTACCCACTGGTTCTATGTCCATAGTCCAACACACACATGCCATCCAGCTGGCTGTGTGGAGTGGGATCGTAGAGCAAGTCAATGCAGTGGCTGGTCAAGGAAGGCTGGCGGAAGGCTGGCTGGCTGCCTCACTTGCGAGTGGAGCGTGCGAAGTCCTCCCGGGAGATCTGTTTCCTCTTCGGACGGCCCCTTCCACGTTTGGGAGGGGGTGTGTGGTGGCGACCTGCTGGTGGTGGGTGAGGTGTGCTCACTGGCTGTGGACGCAGGGGAAGTGGACACTGCTGGCCGACCCTGCGCCCTAGCAGGTGGTGGCGGAGGTGGTGTTGCTGGCCTTGCCTGTGACCCCACCGCCACCACCAGCTGGCCCATGAGGTCCACGAGTTGGTCCATACGGGACACGAATTGGCCCATATGGGCGTCCATGGACCTCAGCACCCCCAGCACCTCCCGCGTGTCAGTAGCAGACCTGGCCCATTGTCCTTGGGCCTCTTCATAGGCCCCAAGGACTCTGGCCATTTGAGGCAGGGCATGGCTCCCAGGGGAGGCTGGCGTTTCCCTGACCCTGCTCCTCCTACCAGTCCTGCTGCCACCGGCCTGCCCACTAGCCACATTGCACACCACGGTCCTCGCTGTGGCTCCCAGGGTGGATCCAGTCGTCCGGGCCACCACCTGCGCTGGGGCTGGTGCCAGCGAAGACGTGGCGGTGGTGGCGGCGGTGGTGGTCGGTGCGGCGATGGTGGCGGTTGCGGCAGTGGTAGTGGCCACAAGGACCGTGGGTGTGGCCGCAACGACAGTGGCAGCAGGGGGCTGTGAATGTTCAGCAGCCCTGGATGATGGGTTGGTGGGTAGGAGGGGTCCTGGGGAGCGGCTGGGCCCTGCCACGCCAGATGGGCCAGCTTGGTGGTCCGTGTCCGAAGAGGTGGACAGATCCTCCAGATCCATGTGTCCTCGTTGGGGGCTTGTAGGCTGGCTGTGCTGGCTGCTGTCTCCATCCCCAGCGTCCAGCAGTTCGTCACCTGTGGAGAAAATGAGATTTGTTATTGTGTTGCACCTGGCGAAGTATGTATTAGTCGTCTGACATTGGCAGTTCGTGCAATCTCGTACATGGGTTTCCCGGAGGCGAGTGTGTGGCTGTGGCATCTGTAGTTGTGTGTGCTAGGCAATGGGACTGTGTGCTGTGCACATGTGGCATGGGACGGATTGGCCATGCCGATGGGTGTGTTGCTTTGCCCCTACTCATTGTGACTCTGGTGTATGCGGGCTCCTGGCCCATCCTGGGTCTGGTTTGTACTTTGCTTTTGGAGTTCATATGGAACGCTTAGGAACGCATATGGCAACATGGGGGCCATGCCCCAGATTCGCATTTGGGATGGAATATGCTTTTGGGGTTCAAATGGAACGCTTAGGAACGCATATGGCAACATGGGGGCCATGCCCCAGATTCGCATTTGGGAGGGGATATGCTTTTGGGGTTCAAATGGAACGCTTAGGAACGCATATGGCAACATGGGGGCCATGCCCCAGATTCGCATTTGGGAGGGGATATGCTTTTGGGGTTCAAATGGAACGCTTAGGAACGCATATGGCAACATGGGGGCCATGCCCCAGATTCGCATTTGGGAGGGGATATGCTTTTGGGGTTCAAATGGAACGCTTAGGAACGCATATGGCAACATGGGGGCCATGCCCCAGATTCGCATTTGGGAGGGGATATGCTTTTGGGGTTCAAATGGAACGCTTAGGAACGCATATGGCAACATGGGGGCCATGCCCCAGATTCGCATTTGGGAGGGGATATGCTTTTGGGGTTCAAATGGAACGCTTAGGAACGCATATGGCAACATGGGGGCCATGCCCCAGATTCGCATTTGGGAGGGGATATGCTTTTGGGGTACATGCTGTGAGCCATGGGTGCCGAACGTGACATGTGTTGTGGCAGCATGACAGTGCATGGTCTGAGGTGTGTGCATGCCTGACATGCCCTGCATATTTGCTGTCTGTTGTGGTTACTGGACATGGCATTGGACGCATCGTTATGAGTGAGTGATAGTTGTGTGCCAGCCAACGTATTGCAGTTGTCCCATCTCCTTGGTGTGCGTGCTGCCCTGTGCCATGTGCATCACTGCAGTGCTCGGGGGGGTGTGGCCCATGTTGTGTGTTGTTGCTCACAGTGTGTCGTGCGCTTAATTGACTTCTGGCACATGGTTGGTCATGGGCATGTGTCTTAGCGTGACTGCTGTATGTGTGGCAGCTGTGCGGATGACATGCCTTTCATGTGACTGGGGCTGACGGATGGGATGGATGGTATGTTGTATGTGCATGGTGTGTCTGTGAGTTTGATGGGTTCAGTGGTGTTCGTGTGCATTTCTGTTGTTCCGCTCTATTGCGTCTAGTGTTGTTTGTCTTACATAGGCGTAGTTGTGGGGTGTGGGGTTGACAGGCAGTGGGGGCTACATGGACAGGACTTCAATGGTGTTTCGGTTGTGTGTGATGAGTTGCACAGTGGCTGCCGTGTGGGACTATATTCAGTGTGGCTTGTGCATGCAGACGTGGCTCCTTGGGTGTTGCTATGTCTGTGATGGGTCATGTGGGGTGTGAGTCTGCTGTTCATGTCCGTGTGCACATTGTTCACTTGTTCGTGACGGTGGGCGGTGCTGCGTGTCCGTGTGCTACGTGACATGTCCCATGTGTTGGTGGTGTTATGGTCCTCATGCCTCCAGTAATCCAGCCCTGTCCAGTTTCCCACCTGCAAGTTGTTCGTGCGTGCACTGTACTGGATGCCACATGGCTCTAAGCGGGGGTGCTCCATGTTGCAGGTCTGTGGGGGTGGGGGGTGTAGTGGGTCGTGGGGGTGGCTGTACACCCACTGACACCGATTGCTGTGGACCGTGATGTCTGCCTTTCGGCTGTCGTTGTGCACTGCGGTGGCTGACACGTGGCTGTGGGGTGTGGGGGATGCTCCTCCTTGCTGTGCTGTGGGACTGGGGCCTGGTGTGTGTTGTACTTGGGCTGTCCACCGTCCCACCCACTGCACTTTGTGTTCCTGCCACTTACCTGTTACTTGTCGGTTAGTGCAGCTGTGGCGGACACATGGGTGTGGTGGGTGCTCGTTGTGGCGCTTCTGGCATATTTGGGGACCTGTTGGTGGTTACGTGGCTGGCTTAGTGTACACATGTCCCCACGCATCTTACAGTTGTTCGGTTTGGCCTGTGTGTGGTAGTGTCTGTTGCATGTGCGTGTGATGTGTTGTGTATTGTGTGCTGGACATGGGGGTGTTTGTCCCTGGGAGCTGTGGCATGGTGGTTGCGCATGTGAGTACATAGCGGTGTGCTAGTATACATTAGTTTGTACTTACCAGCCTCCACTCCCCTGCTAATCCGGCGAGGATCTCCGGATGGATTACGACTCGCACCTTCTCCTCCCACGCTTTGAAGGTCTTAAAGAGCGCGGGATTCCCTCCGCCAGTGACGGCAGCCAGCTCTCTGTTTTTGCCCTCCTTCTTCTTGACCAGGCTCTTTACGTCATTCCAACGTTTGTTTATCTCGACTCTGTTCCTGGGCAGGGTCCCGACTGCATTGACCTGGTCTACGATCCGGGTCCACATTCTGTTTCTGGTGGCTAGTGGTGTGTGCTGGACCATGTTCCCATAGATTTGTGGGTACACCTTGATGATCTCGTCGACCATGACCGTCAGCTCCATGGGCGTGAACTTGGGCATCCTTTGTGGTGCCATGGTGTTTGTGGTGCTGGTGCGGTGTGTGTTGTGTAATGTGCAGGGGGTTTGTGGTGCCGGTGTTTGGTGGTGGTGGTGGTGGTTGTGATGTGTGCGTTTCTGTGGTGTGCTGCTGTCCTTGCTGTGTCACTGTGTCCTCTCCTCTCCTCTCTGGTTTGCAATGTAGCAAGGGGTTGTGGTCTGTGGGAGTGCTGCTTTTGTACTCACCTATGTGGGTGTGTCCTCATGGTCTGTTGTTTTCAGGTGTGTTGTGTCTGGGGTTCTGGCCTTTGTATTTTTTGTTTGTCCGGGGGTGTTTTCGGGATGTGTACTGTGCTTGTGTATTTGTGTGTGCCTTGCTGTGTGGACTTGTTGGCCATGTTGTGTGCTATTGGTTTTGTGTGCGGATGGTTTCTGTGCAGGTACGTGGGCGCCATGGCTTCTGCCGTGTCGATTCTCATCGGCGTTGTTTGCGCTGGCGGGCGGTATATTTGTGGTTTTTCCGCGCTCATGGCGGTGCGATCGTAATTTCACGTGCGGTGTGTCGGCCGTGTGGGCGGGCGGTTTTGTGTTGTCGTGCGTGTTTCCGTCCGTGGCGGGCGGTTTGACTCCGACTCGGACGATGGCGGGCGGTATTTTGGGTGATTTTTCCGCCGATGGCGGTTTTCGGTTTGTGTATTCATAATGGCGTGGTCGGTGTTCAGGCGGTGTGTGCGGGCGGATTTTTGCCGCTTCCATGCCTGGCGGATTTTTTTACGCCGGGTATCGTAATGAGCCCCTTAATTATCATAAATTACTTCCCACCCTATTCCCCTATAAACATACAACCCGCTCCTAAACTAAATTAACACAATTAATATATTTACCAATTAATTACTAATAAAAATTAATTACCAATTAATAATTAATAAACAATAAATTAATTATCAATACCAAAAAATAAAAATTATTAATTAATGTATTATAATTAATTTACTTCCCACCCTATTCCCCTATAAACCCACAACCCACTCCAATAAAAAATTAACACAATTAATATAATTATCAATTAATCAATTAATAAAAATTAATTGCCAATTAATAATTCATTAACAATAAATTATCAATACCAATAAATTAAAATTAATAATTACTTAATTACAATTAAATTACTTCCCACCCTATTCCCCTATAAACCCACAACCCGCTACAGAACTAAAATGCAAAATTTATTTAAAAATAATTAATAATTTCTAAAAATTATGATTCAATTTACTATAATTAAATTACTTCCCACCCTATTCCCCTATAAACCCACAACCCGCTACGGTACTCAAACGCAAAATTTACTTTAAAAAAAAATAACTAACTTCTATACAATTAATACATATATTTAAAAAAAAAATGCAAAACATAACAAAACATGTGGAACATATACATATAAAATACATACTAAAATACATAACACTAACATAAACATCGATATTATTAACATCGATATTTTTCCTATCGATATTACTAACTTCGATATTTACAAAAACGATATTTCCTACCTTCTAGTCGATATTCTGGTCACCGATATTCTTGATGTCGATATTCTGTCCCTACGATATTTAAAACTCGATTTTAATGTAGGTCGAAATAAAGAACTCGATATTTTGTCTGTGCACCGCGCAAAACAATGCATTTTACTTCACTGTACAAGGACGGCTGGCTAACCAAGGAAAGCTACTGTCAGCCCAGCTTTTTCTGATGCACAGGCACTTTAGACTGACTGATGAGTATAACGGCCAATTGTGTTAACCAAGGTCCTTTTTAATACTGTTTTATTTATTGAATTGTGGATAAGAAATTTTTTATTGTTATGTGTATGCAAAGGTTTTAATTAATCATGCATAATAAAAATTACTTACTTACTTACTTACTTACAATGTGCTCCCTGATGACAGCCCTCTGGAGGAGGTGAAAGGGGGTCCCACGGACCCTGCAGACATCTCCTTGCAGGCGGGTGCAGTCACTCACTGTACCCACCTGCAAAGGGAACTCTAATCCCACCTCAAAGTGCATGCGGGTTGCCGCCTGCACAGTGAAGCACGGAGAGGCCTTGAAGCAGCCGCTCTGTATTTCACCTGAATGCGCGGCCCCCAGGGCAACACAAGTTTGTGGCTGCCCTGAAGGCAGAGTATTCTCTGTAATAGGGTGCACTATCCCTGTTTGCTCAAGGCGCACCTATTTAAAGGTGAGCCATTGCACAAACAGGAAAATTATGCCCTATGTTAATAAGGGCCCTGGTAGCTATCAGGTGCAATAAACATCACACCACTTGTATTGGTGACCCCGCACACAGTTCAATCAATCAATCAAACATTTATAGAGCGCGGCAAATCACCCATGAGGGTCTCGAGGCGCTGGAGCTGTTTGCTGCTGCGTGGAGGTTTGATCATTCAAACATCTAGGTCTTTAATTCTCTTCTGAATTGTTGGAGCGACCGTGCGGTCCTGAGGTGCAGGGGGTGGTGTTTACGGAGGGATCACAATTTAACAGGACACTTGTAATCAGGCCCTAAAGATATTACAGGAAAAACTGCAAAGGAAGTTGACTGGTTATGTCTGCATAGAAATCCATTTTATGCACATATTAGGCTCATATGACTGCAGTTTTACCTGGCTGTTTGAAGCCAGTGAAGAATCTCCAATGAAACATTTTTGGATGTGGTTTAGATTAAGCCATATTAGTACTTTATGGTTGATGAGGCCTTAGGATAAGTAGGGTTGGTAAATGAGGCCCCAGCCCTCATTCTATTTTAATGTATAGCATTGTATTCTTTAGACAGTGTGCTAATGTTCCTCTTCTGGGTACCTTCCTGCCTG
Organism: Calotriton arnoldi; assembly: GCA_963921515.1. NCBI lineage: Eukaryota > Metazoa > Chordata > Amphibia > Caudata > Salamandridae > Calotriton > Calotriton arnoldi. Next base: position 13,389 of record CAWUFW010014256.1, read on the forward strand.
GAGCTGTGGCTAATAGCTTGCTGGTGACCCACATGAATTGGATGTTATTTTTACTTTGTGAATTGTCTTAATATTCACTGTGTATTGCATGAGAGCGCCAGGTTGCAGTTAAAATAAACAAAGACCTGCACATTACAGAAGTGGTCCTAGAAGGCAGGGCCTTTTCTGAGGGCAGTTAAGAGATCAGAGTCCACATTAGAGGTGGGGGGAGGGGTGCTAGGGCATCAGGGACGAGGTGTTATATTATATGATGTTACTTTACATTATGCCTTGCTGTCCTACACTATGGTTTGATTTCCCCTCCTATATATTACTATTAAGCTGCTGGCCTCGCACTTTATGAGTGAGAGTTGCAAGCTGTGTTTCAGTGTCAGAGGAATGAATGATGGGAAGTCAGTCTTAAGCCACAAGTTTGCAGGTTTTAAATATTGCTGTTTTTCTGCAGCTTTCTAGCTGCCGGCAAGGTTTCCTGTGAGGGCAGTGAGAGTAAGCTCCATAAGTAAATCACTGTTACTCACTCACAGATCTGCCTGTTTGTAGATCTGCAATCAGTAGTTGTAACACACTCAAAACCTTTTAGGTCTGGTTTTTGAGAGCGCAGCTGTTAAACAACTTAATGCTAGCAATGTACATAGAGTGGGTTCTAGGTCTGCCCCCTTTGATCATTGGCGTTCTTCAACCACCCTTTTTCAGCCATTGACATCAGACTTTGTCAACCACGTCTTGACACAGCCCAGGGGAGTATTCCTTTCTCGCCTAATCTTATTGGCTGTTTGGATCTAACCTTTTGCCTCCACCCCAGTGTTTGCATTGAACTGCTAGAGAGTCTTATTTACAACATCAGCCTACATCTTCTCCTACTGGCTCCCGCCTGTGTATCTCACTCTAATGTGCTAATACTGCATGCATTTTCACATGCATCCAAGACCTCTTGGCTTTTTCAGTGCTTGTTTGTTGTGGCTTTAATTCTGCTGAATTTGGTTTTTCCTATTTAGTAATAATCTAATAGTGTTCTTTAGCTAATGCAGAGATGACTTCTTCATGCTTTTTTACTGGGAGAGAGTGAAATTGACAGCATTGGGAGATGTCTTCCCAGCGTCTTACTGGGCATGTTTTGAATGTATATTTCTTGGCATATTCATTTAGCTTGCTTGCCTGTCACACAGTCCCCAAACTGCATTGAGTGCTGTAGGGCAAGCTGTGGTTCTTGTACGGTCATATGACGGAACCACGCATACCTTTACCACACATGCCTTTACACCGCGGGCAATACAAAGAACGCGTTGTTATCACACGTTCCTTTACCACGCAAGTCGTTACACCGACTTGCCTTAGGAAGCGCTGGACTTTGGAATAGTATAATTTACTATTTCAACTCCGGTCTCTGCAACAGTAGGGAAAGGGTTGGACTTAAAATCAAACACCAGTCCAACAATGCGTTCCCTAAAGCAAGTCGTTGTAATGACATGCATGGTAAAGGAATGCGTGGTAACAGTGTGTACGTTGTAGTGCCCGCGTTATAAAGGCACGCGTGGTTCCTGCTGCATGGTAAAGGCTGTTTCCCTTCTTATACACAACGCGTCTCAAACTTAAACCATGTAGATTCCAGCTTTCTTCAGCTCCTCTAAATCCTCTCCAATAATCTCTTTCTGCCTGACACTCTCTCCCTTTAGCTGCCTCCACGACTCCTTTGTCACCGATGCGGCTATGGTGGCCAGGTACCAGCTTTTAAATATCAGAAGCATTTGCCGACTCTTCTCTTTTAACATAGTTAAGTTCCCCATAAACTCACATATCAGGTGCTGATTAGAGTACTGCAACAGGCACACAAAGTATGAGTCCTTGCCCATAGACAGTCATTCCAAAAGCATTTATGAGTTCAGTAAGTAGTACTACATGAGTATGCTTTTACGTACTCACATATTTTGGTGAATTATCCCATAAACATTCAACTCCATGTAAGTGAATGTGCAAAAAGGACACCGTCTATTCTATTTACACAAATTGGATATGAATTTTCCTTGAATATACCCAGAATATATTCCTTTTAGACGTTTTGGAGTCAATCCACAATGGCATGTAAGAGTACATAAAACAGTGTTTCAGGGCTGCTAATTTATGTACTTCAAAATGCCTTTGTGAATGGGACTCATCATCTTTGCCACTTGTGTACTCATTTCTTACTCCCGCTGACGTCCTGCGTCCGATCACCATGTCAAGGCTCGCAGGGTGTCAGCATACAGTAGAGCTCTATTTATGCTTGTCAATAAGGCATTCGGGGCTATTCATGACATAAATGCCCTTCATATGGCCGTGACCCTATCCAGGTTCAGATTCACCCCCATTCAGTGCTTAATTTGAGCCGGTGATTTCCGGTGCTTGGCACAGGCACCTAATTGCCAGAAGCTGCACTTATGTAAACTGCCACATGGTGGCACTGTTTGTGCAATTTAAAGGTGAGCAGAAAAACAGTTGTTTGTTAATTCAATCGTGTTAGACCTGGCACCATTGACGTGGGTCTCCCCTCCATTTCTCTCTTTTTGTCTCATCTGTGTTTGCTAGTATTAGATGCTCTGGGCGCTGTGCCACGGCCATTCCGTGCCACAGCACGAATGCTCCCTATGGTAAATTGACTGTATGAATTGATGTTCCCCTAATTGGCTCATCTGGTTTACCTGTTAGTCTCTAGTATCGTGCACCGTGCGTGCCCAGGGCTGGTAGACCGAATGCTGCTGGTGGGCCTGCAGCGCTGATTGCGCCACCCACGGAAGCAGCTTGTAAAGTGGAAAGTCGAATTTGGTATGCCTGAGCTCAGAATATCAACGTACATCTTTTAGTGAGGGTTATTTCTATATTCTGTGTTCGAAAATACCACTTTGGGAAAGTGGGTATTTTCTTGCCTAAATCTTCCAGTGTGCTCTGCTGTTATGTGTATTGGCCGTCTGGTTTTGGAGGGACAGGGTAGGCTGAACCCGACCTGGGTCGAGTAGAGGAATCTGCAGCTGGAGTATGGGGAGGGTGACCCTTTGGTCTGAGCAGGGCTGGGCCTGGCAGGGTGAATGATGGCTCCAGCCCCCACTGTGCGTCTGATAGCAGACTCCCTCTTCCTCAAAGGCAGGATGCCGCCTCGTAAACAACGTGCCCCCAGGACCTCCCCAAACTGGTTCTGACTGGGTTCAGTGACTTGTGAGGTATAAAGATCTGTGCCGAAACCCCTACACGGTATGTTACTTCTGGATGCCAAGACGAACCTCTGTCCGTGTAACTAGAGGGAAAGGACTTTGAAACTTTCATCCATCTTGCTGAAGCAACTACCCAAGGGCCTGATTTGAGCTCGCCTCCTGCCGAAGTCTCAGGGACATTAGACTTCACCCATCAGCCGTCTGGATTCCTATTTGAGGGGGATTCTACCCGCAGGTGAGGCCTCTGTTGAGAATTCCGGAGCCTCTGGTTCTACTGCGGGGAAACGCGGACTGAAAGTCGCTATCGCTATTGTGGGCCGCTGCAGCTGAGTAGCTGTGCCGCTGAGTGCCCGCATTTGCCATCCTATGAACGTCGCTATCGCTATTGTGGGCCGCTGCAGCTGAGGAGCTGTGCCGCTGAGTGCCCGCATTTGCCATCTTACGATACTCATCGCTATCGCTATTGTGGGCCGCTGCAGCTGAGGAGCTGTGCCGCTGAGTGCCCGCATTTGCCATCCTACGAAACTCATCGCTATCGCTAATGTGGGCCGCTGTAGCTGAGGAGCTGTGCCGCTGAGTGCCCGCATTTGCCATCCTACGAAACTCATCGCTATCGCTATTGTGGGCCGCTGCAGCTGAGGAACTGTGCCGTTGAGTGCCCGCCTTTGCCATCCTACGGAAATCATCGCTATCGCTATTGTGGGCCGCTGCAGCTGAGGAGCTGGGCCGCTGAGTGCCCGCACTAGTCACCACTTCCAGGATCTTGTTACCCCCTGCGGGTACCGCTGGGTGCCCGCCTTTAAGCTCCGTCCCAGGATTATCATGAGTGCACGCCGTGGACCGCTACAACCGGGAGCTGTGGCCGCTGCGAGTCCGCCCGTCATCACCACGGCTTCCTTGTGAGGCTGCGTGCCGTGCCCCTTTACATCCCAGGTACATTGTGCATCACCGGGTCGCGTGGACCCCGGCCCCGAACTAAGTCCGTTCCACCCCCGTTTCGAGTGCCTTTATTGCTTTTGAAGTGAATCTGTAATTATGTGCATTGTGGTTCCTTGAGTGCTTTTAGCCTCGTGTTCAGTCTATATAAAGATAACTATTTTTCTATAACTACTTGAGGTGTCCGTTTGTAGCGTCTCTCCTGTGTTATTGTGTATGGTCATAAATGCTTCACACACTGCCTCTGAGATAGGCCTGTCTGCTCGTGCTACGTTACCACAGGGTTGAGCAGGGGTTATCAAAGGGTGTAGCCCCCTTACTCTGACTTAGGAAGAAGGATCCCTATTTTGACCTCGGCGCCAGCCGCGGCCAACTAGAGATCCCCATTTCTAACAAATATACATTAAAAACAACTAATACCTGTCACCCAAGCCATTCTTAAAGCTTTGGCGGCCTCGAACAGTATGAATTGTCAACTTGTAGCAGTGTGATGGTTAGCAGTTGTGTAAGTATAGTGGCAATGTGTGGTGAAAACTGCGGTGGCCTTCTGACGAGAGCCCCGGCACGTATCTTTTTTTTTACAAATTAAGCACATCTCCATTTGTGCCCTGCGCTCTGTGCACCATCACCTTCTCACACTGGTTAAGCTCTGTTGTGCTCAGCCTCAATCCACTCAATCCATGTACTCTGCCTTTATGACTGGAACACGCCCTTCTTATGTGAGGGAGAGACTGACTCTAGGACCATTTAAGACTGCACCTAAGTCCCACCCCCCTTTAGCTGGAGTCTCTGAGGTGTGCTTGAACCTGACACTATCTCCAGCGCTTAACTTGTGGCAGTGGTTGCATGTGGTGGGCATCCACACTTGTCTTTGGGGACTGAGACCTATTTTTCATCATCAGAGTTTGACTCAGAGCAACAGAGAGAAATGCAGAAAAGGAACAAGGAAATAGGAAAATAATGATAGGAAAATTGTGACAAAGGGAGGAAAAGAGACAGGATAACATTCAGAAAGGGAGAAAACAGAGATGAAAAAGAACTCACAAGAGTGAGATAAAGAAAGAGGATGAGTATGGTGTAGAAAGAGGCAAAAAGTGGACACAAAACTAGTCAGCCTAGATTTTTGTCAACCCCAACATCTGGCAATGCATGCAGCAGGATCTTAAGTAAAACTTTGGACCGGCACTTATGTTTTTTTAATGTAAATTCACCTCTGTGTGTCTCCATCTCCCATTTAACCTACCATGTCAATTTCACATGCACAAATCCACAGTTTATTCTATTACGAGGCACTGCAGATGAGGCGTATTGCTACACAACTACATGGTGCTCAATTTATCAACCTCGGAAAGATGAAAGACTGAATTGTCCTTGCTAGGATATGAACTACTAAAATGAAGACCACACCAGATGTCAACAGCAAGCATCCAACGCATTAATTGACAGCTAGGGTTGCAGTTTTAGTGGACTTTGTGAGCCTTTGAAAGTGTGGTGCTGCAGTACTGTGGATACATCCCATTTTACTCAAGATGTATCTGTCATGGATCCAAAGTGAGGGTTTACCTACCTAGCTAATGAACCTGAGGGAGAGATCTGCACCACTTGCTCTTCCTTGGAATCCCTGGCTTGTGGTCCCGTGCTCTGGGAGCCAACACATTCTAGGCAGAAAAATACGGTGGCCTGAGGTAGAGTCAAAAAGCACTTGGTATTGGAATAATAGCAGAAGTTATATGGTCCTTCTTAGATTCAGCTGGTGAACATGTTTTAATGTGGGTTTTTAGGGCTACCAGGGAGACAGAGGCAACCCCAGGGTCCGTATCCGGGGAGCCCTTTTCTGATGTGCTCATGGTTTTTGTTCTTTAACAGACATTTAATATGATTCACAGCGTGCTCGAACCCTGCAAAGGTGAACTTTCACTTCCAGGTCACTGCATCAATTCTTCCTCCGCTTCCAGAGAACTGATGTAGTACGAAGTACTAGCAGTTGCAGCAGAGGGGCCAATCCATATCTAATACCACTTGATTGAAGGGTCCATCTTCCAAGCCCTTTTTGCTCTCCTGTGTTTGATTCGCGTCAGACTAAGATTAACAAAGTGAAAGGCCACCAGATCTTTGTTAATGCTGCTTTGAACCTCATAGTGGGGCTTAATCCCCAGGTTTATGTGAACAACCCCAGGCTTTGCAGATGGACTTCCCCAGTTTTGCACCACAGTCCATTGCTGCCAGCCTTTTGGCAGCTACCGGATGATCTCCAGTGGCTAGTGGTGTCTCGCTTGGCTAACACTGTCACAATCCCCACCAGCGCACGTACACTTGACCCTGTGGTTAAAAAGCATTTTCATGGGTTAGATTTTGGAAAGTATATTAACAGTACACATTCGTATAAAAGTAATCCCTCTTTAAAACGTATTATGCCCCTGATAGCGGCATGGGTCTGTGGCCTGGTGTCAGACAGGCCCCGAGACACCTCTTTGAGGTGGAGTTCTCTTAACTCCACGCCATCCATGGATGTGGTTGGCTTCCGGGTGGGGGAGGGGGCACTGGGGCTTCACAGACTCTTATGTGGCGCACCATTGGCGCTCCCTCTGCAAATTCTCCCTCTTAGTGACTGATGACAACTTTCACAAGAACTCGGTTGTTTGCAAATTAACCCCATGGGCCCTTTTGTAAAACTCTAGGGTAGCCATTTCTCAGAGCAGTGATAAAGTTGTCCTTGTGAATGAATTCACAATGTGTATGAAGAATTGTCCCGCTGGAAATATCTTTTCCAGGTGTTCAGTCCTGATATGCCGACCTCAGCATGTCTCATAAGATGCTACTCTGCAAAAAAGTTAGACTGGTCCTGAATGTGAAAAAAGACTTACTTTGTAAAGTGGTGGCCTTAAAGAAGTTGCCTAGGAATCGTGCCACACCAGTGAAAACAAGACTGTGCCATAAAGACTTGTTATTGGGGATAATTGTACTAAAACCTGCATTCAGTCACTTATTGCTTGAGTGCAAAGGTCAGGTTCTACATTATTACATAGTAGTGCCCTCTGCGTAAATGGTCAAATGACACACTCTATGTCACAATAAATTTACAGAGGAAATCAGCTGAGTTAATGTTCACAGAGGCTGTTTGTTCAGGTTCTACCTGGCGAACGGATTTTACGCCTTATGCTCCATTTCGGGTTAAAAAACATTCTTTATCATTTCTGCACAGCAAAAAATCAGCCTGCCAGAAACCATACATGAAGATCAGTAGAGTATATCGGCATAATCTAGAAATATGAGAGTTATTATAATTGCTGAGGGGAAGGGGGGTGGAGCTCCAGGGACACTCGAGGCCCTGCCATGCCTGGGTCAAGGCCCTTCCCCACATCCAGCAAAGGTCATGAATAACTTATTACAATTCGCACATTTTATATACACACATGCGCGTGTGTATATATATATATATTTATTACAATGTGTAAACCAGTGTTTCAAACTGAGAGAGAATAAGAAAATTAAAATAAATGGAACCAAAAAGTAAATTAGAAAGTCGCTTGAAAGGTCTAATGAATATGTTATGTAACGATTCATCTTTCCAGGCAGTTCTTCTCCTATAGGACAGGTAAAGTGAGCCTTTTTAATAAATACGTAGCAGACATTCATCACAGTGCATGCCTGGCAGCGGGTTGCTATGGCTGGCAGATCTGTTGCTACAATTTGCCTTGAAGAATTTTCCTGCAGAGATCAAAGCAAACTTCCAGTCTGCAGGTGAAGAATATTATAAGGCGGATTTTCTCTTTTTAAAGAGAAGGCCCTGAATGGAAACAAAGTTGACCGTATGTTAACTACTCCTTTTCGGCCTCCCTACTGTTGTCACCGCTGCATTTCTTTCTGAGTTTTACATTAAGTTGGTCATGCGTTAAAGACGAGGCGCTCTGTGACTTGTTTTTGGATACATACGGGAGTTAGGGATTCCCTGTACTAGCGGGGGCCAGGGGGTGGGGGGTGGGTGCAGAGCCATGAAAGTTCTTTATTGTCCAGTGAGCCCAGCATCTTTTCTGTGCCTCGGCTGTCGGTGGAGGACAGTAGAATTCCAATAGATAGAAGTGCCAGGGATCTCAAATGCTAACTTATAGCGCCCAGAAATATAAAAAGCGCCTAAATGACAGTGCCCATTTCATATGTATGTAAATGGATGAGCCACCCTTTGATCATTCAACTTTCATTTAGTATTCAAGTGTTTCAGTAGAAACTGAATGCATTACAATATCCTACAGTTTTAAAGATATTAAGTCATTTTCAGCAATCCTTGTTTCCATCAACAGTCGGAAGCAAAAGCTAATAGTGATGTTATAGTTAACTAGCAGTGTTTCATGTATAGTTGTCTAGTCGAAGACAGATACATTTCTAAGATCTTTAACCCTCATATTGATTCAGGTTGTTCCAACCTTTTGGAATTCACCATCTGTCCCTCTTCCTACCATTTCTATGAGCACGAATGTCCTCAGGTTTTTTTATCAAGCAGTTTCTGATTTTCATCTGAACAAGCCACCCGCTCTTCCGGTTTTCTTACCGTAACTTAAAACAGCCATTGGGGACAAATTCTTCACCAGACTCGAAGAACTTTGCAGGTCTGTTTGGAGAGAACTTGTCAGCCTGTTCTTCAGCCCCTGGAGAGTTCAGATGTACTGGGGAATCCATAAAGAAATAGCATTTTATTTGAATGAAGTTTCTGCAGTGTATTAAAAATATTATAGCACACAAGTCATACGATTTCCACCAAGCCTAATAATAAGTATGCTGAGGCTGCCCTGCCAGGGTCTGGGGCTCCCATAAGTAGAGAAAGCTTGTTCTGATATATATATATATATATATATATACATATATATATATATGTATGTATATATATATATATACATATATATATATATACATATATATATATATATTTATACATACATATATATAGTGTGTGTGTCATGAATATGAACTTATGGCACACATACACACAGACATGTTGTTTGAAGCATGATTTGCCCGTTTGATTAATGGCCTTTGGGACTGTCTCACGTGGAACACAACACACACGATTACTATTACTCTTACCGAGTGCTAAGATGGACGGATGTGGGCTGCCTGTTTGCAGTATATAGACCCAATAAATGAGAATTGGACAATACTCATCCGATTCTGATTAGTAAAGAGTGTGTGCACGTCAGGTTAGGGGCAGCCTGAGCACAAAGTGGGTCTCAGGTCAGTGTTATTGATGTCTGGACAGACTTGTTTTTCTGCAGTGCCACCTGCAGGCTTAGATGACTCCTCGATGGTAGCATTGACACATTGCAAACTCCAGAATGAGGGATCAATGGAATAGTGTGGGTGAAAACTAGGTGGTCCAGCCCAGAAGTCCTCCAAAGGAGTGGCAGAAGTATGCAAAGTAATACCAGTGGGGGCCGGCATGGGTAGCCATCTGAGGTCCTTATGTGGGAGAGATGCAACACTTGTGGTCAGCAACTCAGGGTTTTCTCATCATTGGGAGAATGGAAAAGTCCCACTGGCACTGACTTGGCAAGAGGAGCATATGTATGTGGCAGCAGGGGAGGAAAAGAACTAGGCCTGGGTGGAATTTAAATTATGCCTTGTAATTTCAGAAATATTGTTTTAAACTTATGTGACATTCCCCATATTACACCATTACAACATATCACGTAATTACGTGCCATTTGGGGAAATATTTTAGCGGGGGAAAAAACATGATCAACCTGAACTTGAGTGGCTGTTGTTTGCGGCAGCTGTTTATTTTACACAATTTGTGTAGCTCAAAATGCGTCCTCATTTAAACATTGACACAAGGACACATTTCGTGCTAAAATATAGCACCAAATGAAGATTTGTATTTCGTGTAATTATCATAATATCGCATTTTCCCAAAAATTTCACATAATTATGCAAAATCAAATTACCGACTGTTACTCACTCCTAAAGTGAACCTCAGTTAACCCACAATAAGATGGCAGTCAGTCCCACTGGAGCAGTGGTTCCCAAACTTTTTCGACCTGCGGCTCCCTTGACCTGATTGGCAGTTGGCCGCGGCTCCCCATCATGTCACTTTTTTTTTACCGGTGGGGGATGTAAGCCCAATTTTGGGAGTACTTCCACTTTTCTCCCCGAAATTAATTGGGATGAAGCCGATGAAGGCATCATAATCATATTTGTAACAAAATAAAAATATAACTGTTGTTTAATAAAAACTTTCAGCAGAATGGTAGGGATGGGTCAGTCAGTTGGATATCAGACTGGGAGGGCTGGTAAACAGCAAGTAATATACACTGTCAGTGGAGCCAGGTCAGCGAGCATTGGCAGAGCTAGTAGGTCACAGGGGCTGAGGCAGAGCAGGACAGTAAGGTTGGGGGCAGAGCGAGATGGATGGCAGAAGGCAGGACTGCGTAAAATCCAGTCAGCTATTTGGTCAGTGGGGCTGGGGTAGAGCCAGTCTCATGGCAGGAAGAATGGAGGGGCAAGAGACAGTTTTGTAGCAGGCTGGTATGGATAAGGTAGAGCCAGTCGCAATAGGTGGCAGTGGTAGACCCAGTCACATCCCAGGTCAGTGGTGGCCAGGTTAAGATATGTGCATGGCATGGCATGCCAGTTGGACTGAGACAGACCCAGTTGCATGTCACGCAAGCAGGACTCGGCCAAAGTCAGTCAGAAGCCGAATACGGGGGAATAAGCTAATTCTGTTTACAGGGCAGACAAGTAGGCCTGGGTTGGAGCCAGGCACGCAGCAAGCTGGTAGGCCATTTGGCGAGCCTGTCCCATGCCAAGTCTGCTGGACAGTGGGAGAGGGAGTCACATTGCAGACCGGGCAGTACATCTCATCAGAGCAAGTCACTTGGCAAGACAGAAGGGCAGAGGAAGAACACGTGGCATGAGAGGCTAGTAGTGGATGTAGGCCTGGGGGTCTGCCAGTTGCATCCTATGACAGTAGAAAGGAGCAGAACCAGTCTAATAGTTCGACCAGTAGGACTCAGAGGATTAGGACATGCAGCGGGCCGGGCCTGTGCAGCGAGGCCAACAAGTGCCAAGGCCAAGTGTTGCAACCAGCATTTTAATTCACATGCCAAATGTATTGCATTTACGGCATAGTAGCCAGCACTTGCTACCGCCGACGAGGCGCATGTCTCTAGTATGTGACCTACTTGTAACTTGTATGAAGAGGGTCCCTAGAGGCGCGGCAGAACACAGGCAGCAATAACGCTCGGCATCGCTGTGTATGCGGAGGCTACGTGGAACAAGTACGCGCATATGGTGGCCATACGCTCTTGGGCCAAACTATGATTCCTGATTCTACAAATGGCGCTTGTAACTCCCCCGTTTGTTGCGCTGCGGCTGGGCCAAACCACGATTCCTGATGCCGGCTGACAGGTAGGGCATCAAAATCTCATAATTTTTAAATTGCTTACATGATTACAAGCTTCCTTTGTCGTGTAGCTCCTATAGTACCCCTGCAGGACCTGCGCGTTTGGATAACATATACTGCAGGCTTGGTGGCAGACTGACTCTGAGCACCCCCACCGTTTATGTTAGCCTAGTTTCGCATTAGCTAGCTCGCAGTGCCACTAGTGTCTCCTCTTATCAGGGAGAGATTAGTTTCTGGCAACCTTAGAACATGACAACCCTGATTCCCTCAGAATCGTGGAAACAATGTACTACCTTTCGCTCAGTCACTCGTGCTCATTTATTCGGTTTGTCTCAGAGAGTCACACAGAATAAACAGTCGGGCGTTTCAATAAGTATTTATTGAACAGTTGTTATTCTAGTGTAAAATATATGTGCTGCGGGAACCAGCAGACAATAGCAGAGATATATTATCAGCAGTACGATAAAAGCAAAGGGATAGAACAGTTCTACCATATTGCAATAATCATGAGTACATACATGAATATAAAAGCATTATGCAAGTGCGCGTACTCCTATGATGCCTACCTAGATGTACATGTGTGTACCTAGCTTATGTGTGTAGGTCTTAGAAGCTAAGAGCCAAGAATCCTCCTAGGATTTAGTCGAACCCCCATACCTGAATAGAGAAAGTGTGGGACCCCGTCCTGGTCTCGAGTTGGACACCCCGTCCGGGTTGTGTCAGACCACTGTCAGCTTGGGCGACTGCATGCAGGAGCCTCAGCGTCTCTGGTAAGTGTGTCAGCATGGAAGTCTCGGTTCCCTCTGCCTTACCGGGGCAAGATGTGGTGTATTTATACCCTAAAGAGTCTCGGTCCTCAGTATGGTTTGTATTGGACATGAGGAAGACGTCAGGGGTGAACTTTGTACATTCATATTATGCCGGTGGTGTATTCTTAGAAAGCCATGCATAATTAATGAGTACAGTGTGCGCCTGTGTTTGGAAGAACCCTGCTGCATTCAAAACCACAGGATAGATAACGTTCAGCCCTCAGAGCTCGTTGTGTACTAGCTGGGACCAATGTAGGTGAAAGATCATGCCTATATAAGGAATCATACTATAATAGGACATGTACAGTTGTGACCATAATTGGGCATATGCGGCCATGACCATAATTGGGCAAGTACGAATATGACCATATTAGGGTAAATATGAATACGTCCATTTTAGGGCATGTACGAACGGGTCTACATTAGGGCATGTATGCGGGATATAACACCCACTCCTCTTCCGAACGGGATAATAAATGACCATACTTAAAATCTGGATAATTTAAAAACATTTTTTTAAAAGCAAGTAAAAACATGGTTCTAAAAAATTGTTAAAAATGTTGGTGCTAAAAAAAAAAAAATTGGGAAATTCAGCTTTTTCTAGTTGCCACTTAAAAGTCTCTCTATAGAAGTTGTATTACCATAAGCAGGAGAAGGGCATGCTTTTCTCAAGCGAAAGTGTCCATGTAAGAAAATGTTCCAAATTTAGATCATTTATTTTGAAACGAGTGAAGGAGCCGAATTCTTTCCCAGGACACGATGAGCCAATTCAAGATTACGCGTCCTGGCTGGGAAGCTCAATATTATCGGTCTCAGCTGCTGTAGATGCCAAATCCAACGCCTCACAGAGAACGTCAATCGCACATAGATGGAATGTAGTACTGCCAACAGTCGGTGCTGCGGCAGCTTGTGCGGCAGTTGTAACCTGGGTGCCTGTGGAGGAGTCACGTAACCCAGCAGGAGCGAACGACACCTGTGGGTTCTCCAGGAATGCATTCATCAGAATCGGAAGCCGCTGAGGACAACGCAGAGCGTGGGCCTTTATGGGGTCCAGCATTGCATCCGTGTCCGGAGGCGCATCTGATGGAAAAGTTAGACAAAGATCCAACGGGTGTTCTTCTCCGCAGAACAGGCATCGAAGCACAGGTAAGATGCAGTCTATCCAGACTGGTCTAAATGATAGAAACCAGGAGGCATTGAGTTCTCGCAGGCAAGAAATGCCCAGAAGTTGTACCATGCGTTCACGGTATTTCTGCTCCAGGAGCGTGTTCACCATTCCCTCGGGAAGTGGGCCGTCCATTGCGTAGCAGCAATATTACAATCAGGATTCCTGCAATCAGGAACAAGATGAGCGGGAATCCTCCAAATACGCTTCCCAATACGGAGTGTATAAAATTTGGGATTACTCCGAGGACTGTCTGAAAGGTGCTTAACAGTCCGGACCCTATGGTCTTAAATAGGGTACAATTCCACTCATATCAGACATATTGAAGATACGTCCCGCCATTTCTGCTAAATGAATGGGGCAGTTTGTACGTATGAGTGCCTGTATCTCAGTCGAGGTCCTTGCAACTTGAAGTTCATAGGTTTCTCGAGCGGAGGTTAAGGGCACGGGTTGCTGTAAAAGCAAGGCTTTCAATCTGCTCAGAGTATCAAACTGTATAAAAGAAACATTCAGCGAAGGCCATAACGGCGCCTCCCTGACTGTGTTCAGTGGCGGAAACAATACTTGCATACAGCAAGTAACCCTGGAGTTAACAGTTACTAGATATGCGACGCCCGGAAGCATCCCACAACAACCTTGATCATTTAGCATTAAGTAACTCCCATTCGAGAGCAGCTGGAAAACTGGCGTGATCATGGCCGCTGGGGTCTCTGACATGTGACAAGATAAGTTCGCCACTGAACCACTGCAGGCTCCGTGTAGAGAAATATCCTGACACATGAGAGAACCACTCAAAGCGTTCTTGCAGTTTGTACCACTCAGATACACTTCTCGATACCCATTCTGGCATTGGTATCTATATGGTAACTCCCAAGTTTCCTTGATGTATCCCTTACCCATTTTTACATATTTGCCTGCCTGCCTTTGCTCAAGGCAATATTGAAACTGAAACGTAGTGACCGGCAGAGTGATTTGGCCATGGATGAGCCATTCTGTTGATGGTGATTCGGCTACAGTGAATGGTAACCTTTCCAGTTTCTCAATACGCAGCATTGTATATTTGGCTCCCCTTTGACCAGAATTTGACTTTTAAGGTGCAAGCCAGGAAGACAGTGGCAACTTGTTATGGATTGCTTAGAATGGCCCGCAAAGTGCTTCCTCTTCTCCCTCCCCAAGCCAAAAAAATATTAGTCCAATCCTTGATATTGTCAAGGATAGACTACGGAAATGCACTCTACTTAGGGACCCCATTGGCAGTAACTATGAAACTGCAAACGGTCCAAAACTGCGCGGCCAGACTATTATTTGGAATATCTAATCACCTCTCTGCGAAACCGGCCCTACGTGACCTTCACTGGCTCCCAGTGAAGGAAAGAATCAGCTTTAAGGCCCTCTGTATTGTCCACAAGTCTCTGCAAGGGAACGGGTCTACCTTAATCTCGACAATGTTTCGCCGCTATAAGGCTACCAGGGAATTGCGTTCGGATGAACTCCACTTGGTGGAGGTCCCAAGGATCAAGAGGGCGAGAAGTGGCGGCCGCCTTTTCTCACTCAATGCGGCCAAACTTTGGAACGCACTACCACTTCATCTACGCAGGGAACCCAGCCACCTTGCCTTTCAAAGGCAACTAAAAACTCTGCTATTCCCTTGAGTGTTTCTGCTAATGGTCACTGGTCCAGCCCAGCGCTGGGAGGCCCCCGGGTAGCCATGCGTTATATAAGTGCCATTTTCTTTCTTCTTTCTTCTTCTTTCTTTCTTTCTTTGTGCCTTTTCTGTCTGTTTATCAGTTAGATTGTATTCTGAAAACAGAGACGTGGTGTTTATAAAACGCCATGGCACATAGCCTGCACGCAAAGATTGCCGCGTCCAGCTTAACATCATAATAGAACGTAGTTGAGATTGCCCGTGTTGTAACAAGGCCAGATCTTGTTCTAATATGTCGATAACCGAGGACACAATGTTGCCTAAGGAGTAAATCCTGGAGGTCAGAGTAGTTAACCCATTATCCACCACTGCCAATGCTTTTTCTAAGTTAATGCGGTCTATCTCTTGTATTCTTTCTGCGGCCTCTTGTTGTGATATTTTCCAGTTTTCATTGTAGTAGGCATAAAGGCCTGCATATATGAAACGTTTCTGACGTTGTTTCCTGGGTCCTAGTAGAAAATCTCTAAGATCCATGTCAGGTGTGAGTAGGGTCAAGTGTTGCTTTACTTCTGTCAGTGTTGAGGTCTCTAGCCAATCAAGGCACAACTTCCCAACACTACCCCTGGGTGTTTTCTTTGTACATAGCGTGGATCTGGCCTATGGATACTAAACCCTCTGGTTGTATAAATAAATCTCTATTGACATTTGTTTGTGTCAATGGGCCAAACCAGCCATTCTGTCCAATCAGGATCTGATCTGTTGTACTGGAAAATGTCATCTAATCCTACCCCTTGTGTAGTTGAGTTCTGCCCCCCACCCATCTGTGATGGTGTTGGAAACCCCGGTGTGTTCATTTCCTTGCCTTTGGCTAATCCAAGACAGGATGTCTGTTGCACAGTTTCATTCAGAAATAAAATCTGCTGCGGAATGATGCATGCTCTAAAAAGTGCTTCTATTCCCTGGACTTGCCAGTTCCTAGAACCCCAGATGGATTTGGAATCTATTGTGTCTTTCCATAGATTGAAACCCAGTTTAGACAACTGGTTCAGAAAGGATGCAGAGTAAATATGTTTGGTGTTTGTTAACATAATTTTCTGACTTGAATTTTTCTCCACTTTATAATACAATGGCTTCGGGTCGAATGTGTTAAACCCTGAGAAGTATGTGAATTTCTGTGCAAATGCTTGTGAACTACCTTTTGGAGGTGTTGGGCAGTGTTCCCACTGGTGGTATTTAAATACATTTCTAGGTGTTATAGACTTGTGTAAGAAATGATCACCAAAATGTTGGTAACAGTACAATGTATCATAGTCTGAAGTACCTTCTAACATTTCATTGTTCGGAAATGCTGCAGTTTTTTCTAAATCAGACATCATAGCATTTACAGTTTCAGTGTCCCAATCATCAGAAAATGTACTGGAGGTATTGAAATCACTTAAAGAAATTTTAAATACATGTTTTAGCTTTAAAAGTTCAGTCGGACCTAATATATCATAATCAACCTTGTCCCATACTATACCATCCGGTACAGGAACTGCTGTAATGTTCACTGAAGACAAGTCTCTTGGTTCACGATGTGAAGACTGGTGTGGTTTCAAAATCAAGTTGACACTTTGGGCTGTAGAGCTTGGCTGGAGGTATCGTCCATTAATAAGCATACTAAAAGTAATTATTAAACCTAGCCAGAAAATGAAAAATAAAATCCCAGTGATGTACCATAGTTCTATCCAAGGTGACACTAGGTAAGTCTTTCTAAAAAAGTTCAAAAAGTCAATGAGTTTCTGTTGAAGTGATTTTTTGGCTGGCGTCGTTTCCGGTTCGCTTGGATCCAGTGAAAACGTATCAAAGTTCATGAAATAGCCAGAAGCAGTTTGATCAATTGTTGGAATTGCATCGGGATTTGTTGAAATAGGATTTTGCTCTTGACGAGGCATGTTGACGTAGATGTCTGTATTAGGTCTTATTGCAACTTGGTTGTTAAGTTGATTTTCTTCTTGTCGAAGTGGAACGAGTTCCATAGCATTGTTGCTTAGTCCATCATTCCGTACAGGTGGCTCTTCAAACGTGATGAGTCTTTCTGTTTGGACTTCTTGGATTGTGGCGAGAGGAGGGCGTCTGCTACTGTGGAGTCCACGAGGCCTACTGTTTAGTATCGGCCACATAGTGTGGTTTGATTAAGTCTATTGAGACTAATCTTTTCTCCTTTTTTCCGGCAAGAGGCGGCAGAAGTACAGTTCTTGTGCCGTGGATTGCAAGGACCAGTACAGGCTTTCTGTAAGATGGCCCAAATTCTTTCTTGTCAGCAATCTTCTCTCTGACTAGATCCCTGATTTTTGGGATCCAGATAGGTCTTGCCGTTACTGCCTTGACTTCCTCAGTGGCGGCCTGTTTCTGGAGCACGTTACTTTGTTGTGTCCTGGATTCATTTAGATCCTGTAAAACAGCCAAACGATCATGGATATCAAATGGTTTTTCATCCGCCACTGTGCCTTCACAATCAAGATCAGGTACCCACATTCTTGTCCCAATTAGGACCTCGTAAGGAGTGACACCTCCCAGAGAGCTTCTTGGCTGATTATTGAGCGCGCGCTGTACCCCATAGAGGTGATCAACCCATCTACCGCCCTTGCCTAATACCCTAGCTGTTAAAGATTGCTTTAAGTCTCGGTTCTTCCTCTCCACAACAGAATTTCCCTCGGGATGGTACGGAGAGGAGTACCGCAATGCTACACCCATTCCTTCCATGGCCTCATTGTAAGCCCGAGAGCTAAACGCCGGACCATGGTCAGAATGTAACGTGCCAACTGCGTATGTGCCGATAAAGACTCGCAAATCTTTTATAACAGTTCCAGCGTCAGCCGAGCGCTGAGGCCAAACCTTGAGGAAACTTGAGCTGGACGCTCACGAACGGACAACCTAATGCTGTCTAACAATGGTATCTGTACTGGACGTGTTGCGGTGGACCCATTCATCTGCTTGCAGATGTCACAGTTCCAGACGTAGTCTCTAATCAGCCTTCTCATCACGGGCCACCAGTAGCGTTCTTTTAACAAAGCAACAGTCTCCTTAAGTCCGTTATGTACAGAACCTGTTCCTTCGTGTGCTGCCATAATTAAGCCTAGCTTACGATACATATTTGGTATTACTCTATCCCCCACTCCATGAATCTGAGCATATGGAATGTTTTGTGCATCTAACTTGTAGGAGTACTTGAGTGGAAATTTTTTAGGTACTGCTGTGCTGCCTTTGCGTGAAGCATTGACAGCTACCATTATCTCGCCGTCTACCCTCGTCTTTGAACGAGTAACTGCAGCTACGGCGGCTGTGCGAACAGCCCCCTTTGCGGCTTCATCAGCCAATGAATTCCCTTCAACATGAACGCCATCACGCTGATGACTCAGTGTATATATCACATGAGCCCTTGGTAGTTCGTTTCTCAACTCCACTACCTGTTCCCATAGCATTTTATGCTTAATTGTGCCACCTTTTGCATCTTTGAACCCGTTTTGTTCCCAATGATGTAGATATTCATTGTATGACTGTACACAGTAAAAGGAATCTCACACAATCAGTGTGGGGAATTCGTGATCCGTATTTATAAGTGCCAGTATCAGTGCTTTGAGTTCTGCCAACTGAGCCGTGCAGTCTCCTAGAGATTGCGTTTTAGTGCAACTCGGATGGAACTTTCCATCGTGCATGCAACCTTTGACAATCGCACACGCTGCGCTGTAAGCTTGCTTGCTTCCTGTGGCTGGTTGAGCAGAACCGTCAGTGTAAATAATGTATTCGTACTGATCTAGAGCCAAAATTTCATTTGGTAGAGGGTATTCTTGTTCGTATTGCAGGAATGCCTGTGTTTTTAAACTTGGATCAAATCTGTATTCAACATCCGTTGCAGTAAGAGAATTAGCCCATTGTATCCATCTTGGATGTAAGGCTTTCGCATTTGGAATGCTAGCTTTTGGAACAGCTTCTAAAGCTGGTACTGGGGGTCACGACAATTATGCGTTTTCCCTGAGCCAGAGCTCTTTCTCTTGCTACAGCGGTCTGCACTGCTGTCAGGATTTTTTCTGTTGAAGTGAAACGCATTTCTGCGTTTGTATACAGGTGTGATTTGTATGCGATTGGTACTGTTTCACCTTTATTAAAAGTTAAATAAGTGTACCCGCATTGACCCGCTATTACTCGGATCGCTAAGTTCTGTGCGTTTACGCGTGTCTGTAAATGTTTAGAAGCTATCATGTCTTCCTGTAGGGAACGCAGGGTATTTGTGTGTTCCTGTATCCATTGTTTGACTGAAAAGTCAGGTTTTATTAAGTCGTAGAAAGGTTTTACCCTTTCTGCGTAATCCAAAATGCATGTTCGACCAAAATTTAGGAATCCCAGAATTGATTGTAAATTCTTTAATGATTTTGGAGGTTGGAGCAGCGCACACTTTTCTAAAAAGTTAGCTGCCAGGCTTTTTCCCTCACTTGACAGCTCGTATCCTAAAAACAGGACACTGAGGTGGGCAATTTTTGATTTTTTTAAATGAAATTTATAGCCCTCAGAGGCGAATTCCATAATAATGGTGCTCACCCTGGTCAAGTGCCTCTTTAAGTCATCGTCCATCAGATAAATATCATCCACATAGGACAATGCTTATTCATCCAAATTTTTGAGTAACTCTGTTACCCTTGCTGAAAACAACCCCGGGCTATTCTTGTACCCTTGGGGGAGTCTGCAAAATTGCCGTTGTGACCCTAACGCACTGAATGCGGTTAGATACCTGCTTTCAGGCGCTATATTTTGGCAGAAAAATCAATTTGAGATATCAAGTGTTGTTTTGTATTTTTTCTGCACAATGTTATTCATTAATGCGGCACTGTGTGCATTTTGAACCTCAAATGTCTTTGTGCAAGTGTTTAAATGTCTGTAATCTAAAACTAGACGATATGTGTTGTCAGGTTTGGCTACTGGGAACAAAGGATTGTTCATAGGTGAAGTGCAATTTTCTATCACCCCCTGGTATTCTAGTTGATCTAGAATCTCCCTGACTTGTTTTTTAGCTTCCTGCTTTATAGGGTATTGCATTTGGGGACATTTTTAACGGGATCACGTGGTGGGTTGACTC
Organism: Calotriton arnoldi; assembly: GCA_963921515.1. Lineage (NCBI taxonomy): Eukaryota > Metazoa > Chordata > Amphibia > Caudata > Salamandridae > Calotriton > Calotriton arnoldi. Next base: position 33,632 of record CAWUFW010014256.1, read on the forward strand.
CTCATCCCAACCAGCATGATTTTTATACAGTGCTGGAGCTAGGGCAACCGCCCACTCCTGCGCTTATGCATGTTTTAGGTGAATGGGAACGAGGTCGGAAAAGGCTGGAAAAATTATCCTTTCTCCCCTAGGGCACTCCATGACGAATGCAGGCGGCCAGTCTTGTTCTGCTAATAGAATGTCATAACCAGATGACAGATTTTTCCAAAAGAGACCTTTAACTTTTCTGGGCTTGTCCCCCTCCATCCGGAGTGTTATCTCATGTAACGTATGTGGGACACTTACCCGAGTATCAGGTGTTTCCACCGTGATATACTCACTCAACTCCGCTGTCACCAGAAATTCCTTCAGGTTCTGGCGAGCTATCGTTACTTCTGCCGCACTGTCTAGCATCGTCAGAGCCCATTCCCCGTTCAGAAGCTGTGTCCTCAGAATTCTGGACATGTCTGATCTTGAGACCTGCTACCTTCTTCTTTTTTAACTGAGGTTCTGATTTTTGTTTATCTTCTTTTTTAGGTGCGTAGTCCGCAGCGTGTTGCGTGTCTCTGGACTTTGTACGCTCCTTTGACCGTCCTTCCCTCTCGGAGTTTCGTGATGAACCCTGAAAGGAACGAGAGGAATGAGTATCAGTATCCTGATACCTGTCAGGTTTTTTAATATTATCCCTATTCCTGAGGTTATACCTCTTTTCAGAGGGCTCCTGTTGAGGAGACCTACCTCTGGACTAAGATCTGGTGTCTTTAGACTTTTGTTGTTTTTTATTTTCCCACTTCTTTTTAGAAGAAGTAGGTGTCTGCTTTGTAGTGTCCTTTTCAGGACTGCCCACCAGTTGTGGTTTTAATGCTTTCCCACCCAAACTGTCTCTGCCTAGTTCTGCATATGTAGTTTCAATTATTGTGGGCAGTTCGTGTTGTTGGTCGTCTGGACTGAACTCCCTTAGGCGTTGGCGGATCGCACAGAAGCTGCTTCCCCCTTAATGTTAGCTAGTATTATGGCTGAGACCTGTTCAAAGTTGTTTAGCAACTTCATCCCTAAGTTAAGGGCAGGCTCTGCTCCGTACTCATTTTGTATCTGTTTTAATACTTCAGGTACTACTGCTATTGAAGGGATACCATGTGTTCTGGTATATATGGCAGCAAAGACTGAACCCCAGGAGGTGCAGTCCTCTACTTGTGGTGTGAGACCCATGGGCAAGCATATTGTTAGAATTCTGTGTTTATCACTGGATGTAGTATTCGGGAATACTGCTTCAAGCTGAGTTATTTTCTGAGCTATCCAGAATGGGATTTGTTCGCGTTTTGCTGGCATTTTGCCCATTACCGCGTGTAAAGTTTGTGGAGTAATTTTATTAACTGTACCTTGGACTGGAGTGTCTTGTGCTGCAGCTGGTGCAGGCTGAACTGTTACAGTCCTCATCACAAATTGTGTGAGGTTTCTGTAGATTTTAATTAAATCTCTGTGTTGTACGAGTAAGTCTGGCTGTGGCATTGTGTTAATGTCAGGATGCGGTGTGTATGCCGCTAATATGGGCCATGTGGCTCCTGCTCCTCCGAGCGGGCCTAATCTTGCTCTTCCATGTACGTGGGGTAGGGCGCCTTTCAACCAGTAATTATGCTCCTGGTAAGTGAGCGGGACCTCTACTTCCTCAAAAGGAGTATAATCCGCTGGTGTTTCACCTTCTAGGTAGTAGTGAAATACATTTGTAATTGCATTCATTGCTGGGAATGTAACCCAAGAATAGAACACCTCTGTTTTATTGGATTCGTGTGCCTCAATCACGAAAATTACTGTACCACCCATGGCTCTTAAGCCATGTTCTAGAAGTTTTATGGTGACTGCCCTTCTGAAATTTGGTGCAATTTGTATTGCATCTTCAGGGTCTTCTTCTAAACCTAAGAGGTTTGTTATAACTCTCCCTGTTGTGTTTGTTTCTTCCACCATTTTTTATTGGAAGAGGGGAGATTAAAAGAGTTCTTAAAATAAGGTGTAAGTGCACAATTGTAGGAACTAAATGTCCTTCAAGCTTGAGTAACCAACAGCCAATAAATAGCATTCTCGTACTACTCAGCTGCGGCGGATTTTGTGCCCACCCACTCCAGACGTCTCTGGGGTTTTGTGAGTAGGTTCTCTGAGAATAGCACGACTGAACTACTCAGATTCTACTGTTAAATAAGTACCCAACCAACGTTGGCGGCGCCATGTCGTGTAGCTCCTATAGTACCCCTGCAGGACCTGCGCGTTTGGATAACATATACTGCGGGCTTGGTGGCAGACTGACTCTGAGCACCTCCACCGTATATGTTAGCCTAGTTTTGCATTAGCTAGCTCGCAGTGCCACTAGTGTCTCCTCTTATCGGGGAGAGATTAGTTTCTGGCAACCTTAGAACATGACAACCCTGATTCCCTCAGAATCGTGGAAACAATGTACTACCTTTCGCTCAGTCACTCGTTCTCACTTATTCGGTTTGTCTCAGAGAGTTACACAAAATAAACAGCCGGGCGTTTCAAAGAGGAATTTATTGAACAGTTGTTATTCTAGTGTAAAATATATTTGCTGCGGTAACCAGCAGACAATAGCAGAGATATATTATCAGCAGTACGATAAAAGCAAAGGGATAGAACAGTCCAAAAAACTATAGGCCGATTTCCCTGTTGCCTTACCCAGCAAAGATTGTAGAACGACTGGTTAGCAGAATGCTTTCAAAGCACTTGGAAACTAATAACATTCTAGAGGATGTGCAATTTGGCTTCCGTGCTGGACACGGAACGGAGACCGCCCTGGTGACTGTGATGGACGATCTTCGAATGCGTGCAGACAGAGGTCAATCAGCGATACTTATCCTGCTTGACCTGTCTGCCGCATTTGACACAGTCAACCATGAGGTTCTCCTGAACAGACTTGAAGAAGTGGGGATAGCAGGCACGGCTCTGAAATGGTTTCAGTCCTACCTATCGTATAGGAGGCAAGCAGTGGCCCTTCCCCCCTATCAGTCTGAATTTAAAAACATTGTGCATGGCGTTCCCCAGGGATCCGCGATCAGCCCAATATTGTTTAACATCTATATGAGACCTCTGATTGCCGTTATAAGGGTGCATAATGTTAATATCGTAAATTATGCGGATGACACCCAACTTATTCTGTCCTTAGAGGGAGAACAGTCGACATCCCTGGAAGACCTTCATGCTTGCCTGCAGGACATGGCACAGTGGCTGAGAAAGAACTCGCTACAATTCAATGCCGATAAAACCGAGATTCTTTACTGTGCGGCGGGGAAGTCCCCTCCACCACTTCCCACTAATTTCTGGCCATCAGCCACAGCCAGCCCACTGGTCCCTGCGGAGAAGGTGCGGAATTTGGGCATTATGTTTAATAACAAACTGACCCTTGAAGCACATGTAAATAAAACCGTGGGGAGCTGTTTCTCTATTATTAGAGCCCTCCGGAAGATTCTTCCGGTCCTGCCATCCCAAGCCCGAGCACTGGTAGTACGAAGTACCATTCTAAGCAGGTTGGACTACTGCAATGCTCTGCTGCTGGAGTCTCCAAGCTATTTGATGGAGAGGCTCCAGAGAATTCAAACAATAGCAGCCAAGCTAGCTCTGGGGAGGCCAAGACGATCTTCTGCCTCCTTGGCCTTGCTGGAGCTACACTGGCTTCCTATACTACAGAGAGTTCAATTTAAGTCCCTTTGCATAGTTTTCAGGGCCTTGCATGGGTCTGGGCCTATATTAATGCAGAAGAAATTCGCATGGTATGCCCCTATTAGGAGCCTCCGCTCCTCTTCCGCTAAAATGGTGAAGGTGCCAAGATTCAAAAAAACAAAATCAGGAGGTAGGGCCTTCAGCACCTCTGCTGCCCGACTATGGAATAGTCTTCCACTCGAGTTGAGAAAGCTGGAAGATCTTCTTCTGTTTAGGAAGAGACTAAAGACATGGCTCTATCCTAGTGCATAACTTTATTATCTTGATGAGATCCCCCGTAGCATGAGCCCTGCTGGGCACACATATGTTAGCGCCAGGATGCCTGTTGGGTGACAGTGCGCTTTATAAGTGTCGAAATAATAATAATAATAATAATAATAATAATAATAGTTCTACCATATTGCGATAATCATGAGTACATACATGAATATAAAAGCATTATGCAAGTGCGCGTACTCCTACGATGCCTACCTAGATGTACCTGTGTGTACCTAGCTTATGTGTGTAGGTCTTAGAAGCTAAGAGCCAAGAATCCTCCTAGGATTTAGTCGAACCCCCATACCTGAACAGAGAAAGTGTGGGACCCCGTCCTGGTCTCGAGTTGGACACCCCGTCCGGGTTGTGTCAGACCACTGTCAGCTTGAGCGACTGCATGCAGGAGCCTCAGCGTCTCTGGTCAGTGTGTCAGCATGGAAGTCTCGGTTCCCTCTGCCTTACCGGGGCAAGATGTGGTGTATTTATACCCTAAAGCGTTTCGGTCCTCAGTATGGTTTGTATTGGACATGAGGAAGACGTTAGGGGTGAACTTTGTACATACATATTATGCCGGTGGTGTATTCTTAGAAAGCCATGCATAATTAATGAGTACAGTGTGGGCCTGTGTTTGGAAGAACCCTGCTGCATTCGAAACCACAGGATAGATAACGTTCAGCCCTCAGAGCTCGTTGTGTACTAGCTGGGACCAATGTAGGTGAAAGATCATGCCTATATAAGGAATCATACTATAATAGGACATGTACAGTTGTGACCATAATTGGGCATATGCGGCCATGACCATAATTGGGCAAGTACGAATATGACCATATTAGGGTAAATATGAATACGTCCATTTTAGGGCATGTACGAACGGGTCTACATTAGGGCATCTATGCAGGATATAACACCTTAGCACTCGCTATCTTTCCCACATTGCACATTCCTAGTCCTAATGGCGCACCAGGGTGCTGCGGTGCACAGTTTGGGAACCACAGCACTGAAGGATCTTGAGCTGTTCCTTTGTCATAGGCTCAACACTAACAGGAAAATTGGTATTTGCATTTCTTTCTTTATTTATCATTCACAACATATACCATAACAATCTAGTTTCAAGGCACAGGGGAGAGACGTGGAAAGGAGGAAAGGGAGAAGGACTAGGTCTGGGGGAGGAGAGAGAGTGAAAGAGGGGACATAACAAAACTGATTCAGAGTTCATTAGGTATCAGGAGGCATAATGTTGATTAAATGTTTTTTTTCAGCTGGACTGTAAAAGTCTTTAGGTTCAGGGCATCTTTGCATGAAAGTGGTAGTGTGTTCCGTAGCTCTGTACCTGCCGTGGTGAGGTTTTTCCCTCCTAGACGTTCTCTTCTCCATTTGCTCCTAAAGAGCTTGGTGTCTTTGTTAGAGCACAGGATCCTTTCCAGCTTGACCCTTGTGAATAGCTCTGTTGAATACTTGGGGGACACATGGTGTGTGGTTTTCAGAGTAATGCAGGGGTTGTTTAATATGACTTGATTGGTGGGCAGCAATTTTAGTTTGGAACAGTAAAAGGATAAGTGCTCGAGTTCTTTCGGGGTAAAGATGCTCCCGGGTAGCCATGTGCTATATAAATGCCATTTCATTCATTCATTCATTCTTATGGTTCTATTTAGTACCATTTGCAGTTTTGTCAGGGTCTTTAAGCGGGCGTCAAGGAAAACCGATGCGCAGTAGCTGTAGTCTAGATGAGACTAGAGCATGAGTAGGGAGGCCCCTTTTAGGTATGACGACTATGGAGCCGATTTTAGAGTTGTAGAAGAGATTAAGTGCTTTTAGTTGTTACTTGGGCTTTGGGGTAAAGGTGAGATGTCAGTCAAAGATAACTCTCAGATTGTGTGCTGTTTTGACCGGAACACGAGGAGGTTCAAGCTCTGATGACCAGTTAAAAGGGAAGAAGGAAAGGTTTTGTACCAAACATTAGTATTTTGATTTACCTGTGTTAAGTTAGAAGACATTTCTGTTCATCAACGTTTTTTTGGCCACCAAGCAGGGGCCTATGGCTGAAGTGTCAACGCTGTCATGGTGGAGGTCGTCTAAGATGTGATTGTTGTAAGCAGACATTTGGAGTTTTAGACCAAACTTGAGATTACATCAGCTAGGTGTATTAAAAACTATAAGGGAGAGGCACAAACCTTGCAGGACCGCATGTGAAGACTAGGCCTAGCGGAACTCGCGAAGTGACCAAAAAACTCTGCCGTGCTACGCGGAGTCCCGCAAGCGGCGGAGTGCGTTACATTGCGCTGCTCGTGCTGATTTTTAGTGCTGGGTGTTTGTCCTGTGCTGTAAAATGAGCACAAGGGCACTGCTTCTCTCTGCCACTAAAGTAGATGTTCTACTCGAGTGGAAGCTTCCTCAACGCGAACGAAAAGTTTCTTAACACGAGCGGTAGCAACCGTCCACGACCGCTCGTGTTGCAAAATCTCTCCGTGAGGTGGTCTGGAGTTTAGATTTTCCACGCTCGTGTTCGCCAACATAACTTTGGCGAGCGAGGAGAGTTTTTCGGAACTATGTGCGCTACGCGGAACGCAGAGTGGGGAAAACTCTGCAGTCGGAATCTCAATCCCAGGCCTAGTCAAGATGAGCGAGGAGTATTTTGCGATCAATATTGTCGAAGGTAGTGATTAGGTCTAGCAGTTTAGGCCTGTGGCAGAGATACCGGGCAGCTTTTCCCTGTTGGATGTAAGGGGGTTGAGAAGCAAGCTCCACAGTGTTACAGCTCATCTTGCACAGGCTGTACAGTGACTGCACCACCCCAGTCTTGGCATACGCTCTCCTTACAGGCTTCAGGTCCCCCCCATAGCAGCAGGTCCTCGCACTGCTCTCCGGCTCCTTCTCAGTCTGTCTCCTTATGGTGTCTGACATTTTCTTCACCAGTTTCACTTCACCCAACAGTTACTTCTCATTTACTTTCTTTGGTAAGATTTGCTTCTCCCATGGTTTCCTTTATAGGAATGCTTAATCAGGATTTAAAAGCACTGTAACGTTTGTTTAAACATCCAGGCACATGACTACCTTTCTGGCTTTGAACACATTTCATTGAGTAAACATTTTAAACACACAGCGGCTTATAGTAGTGCAGAGCTGTTTCATCCCCTTCGGTTTGTGTTTTTTTCCCTGTCAGAAATGACTCGGAGGCACGCGGGGCTTCTGCCTTTCATCAGCTCGTGCGCAGCAGTGCATGACGGGAGCGCTGCATCTAACCATTGTCTGGTGCTCCATGGCACTTTACCGGCTTACAGTGGGGACACTTTTTATATGTGAAAAAACAGAACGTTTCGCTTTTAAAATTTAGAAACGGACCAAACACTTTTAAAAAGGCGAAAAGGCCGCTTTTTAGAAGCGCGTTCTGAACAAAGCGAAGGCACTTCTCTTCACAAAGTGAAAGTGTAGAAATGCAGGTAAATGTAAACAACGTGAAGGTGTAGAAATGCAGGTAAATGTAAACAAAGTGAAGGTGTAGAAATGCAGGTAAATGTAAACAAAGTGAAGGTGTCGAAGTAAATGTAATTCTGACCTAAGCAGACCGCTTATATCCCTAAACTGGTTCAGTTCGGGTAAGGCTAACCAGCTACTGACATGTTGAGCTAGGCTTGCAAACTTGGATGGAGCCAAACCGAACTCCAGCTCTTCTTTCTAGTGCGGAGTCCGGACACGTGCTTATGAGGTGTCCTATATAATGTTATCTGCAGTGTCTCAGCATCCACGCTGATGGGAGGTATCCCGCAGTTCCTACAATGAATGTGACCTCCCTCCTGACAGACCTCAGCCAATCAGATGATGTTGCCTGGGCAACAGCTCATCTTCAGTGAGCTGAGTTCAGGATGTGGAGAAGGGCCACAGCTCACATTTCTTTGTCTCCGGTGTTTACAAATCCCCACTCTGTCCCCTTTCCATTCACAAATGGAAACTTTCTACAGGCCCCGCCCAGGTTAGTATACTGCCTCTTCCTCAAAACTGGAAATATAAACACAAAGCTCTCCTCGCAGCCCCTTTGTAAAATTTGGAGGTCCAACCCAGGGACTTTGTGAAATGAGGTACGTGGCACGTCGAAGGGGAAGAAAAGTACCAGCAAGGTCTGCAACTGGTTCAGACAAACATCCCTAAGTTCTCTGGGACCTTTGCTGTTCTCTGCTTCTCCTACAGCGCTTGGGACACGGATTTGAATAAAGAGCTCTTGAAAGAGTTTAAAAAGACCATCGTGGTCCTTGGCAGGGGATGGGTGAGAGGTGCTAACAACAGAAACTGAACTTTGCCTTCCTGTGAGGACCAGCAGAGGCGGTCAAACAAATTGCTACAGATGAGACAATATGCAGCGAGGAACGTTTATCGCGGAAGTACATCTGAAGACATGCGTGGCAGAAATCTCAGAAGTATGATGTGTGGAAATAATCTCATATTTAGAGTCATTCATGGTTCACTTTAAGCCAGGCTTTGGGATCCTGAGACAGTTTCAATAGCAAATATTATTTTCAGCCTGACCTTGGTCTGAACAACTGTGAGATGGAGGACAGAAAGATGCTCTGCAAAAATACAGGCTCCAAGGCACAGTGACCTGTGAAAACAGTCATATTTTCAATGATGCTTCAAATAAAAAAACGTAGCTAGTGATGGGGTTTCAAACTGTTCACAAATATGTGTACGTGTACTATGAAGACCTGGCTCTGGCCGGGTGTCCTCAATGAGACTCCGGTTATTCACCAATATGTGACTGGCTGGTCTAAGAAAGACGCGTTCTACCCTGGTGTCCCGATAGTGACAGTAGGGTTATTCACCACTATGGGAGTGACTTGTCTAAGAAAGTTTCCTTCTACTACCCTCTTGTTCTGATAGTAACAGTAGATTTATTCTCCAAAACTGGACTGACTGGCCTAAGAAAAACTAATTCAGGCTTGGAGTCCTGTTAGTGACATTAAGGTTACTCACCAATATGGCAATGTATACACTGAGTGCCTGACTCAGGACTAGTGTCCTTTTGGAGTTTTGAAACATGGCGATGTATAGGGATGTTCCAGTGTCCTCTAGGAGACTGCAGGGGTGTTCACCAATATGGAAAGGTTGCCCAAGAATGACTGATTCAGGCCTAGTATCCTGATCGAGAATGGAGGACTATTCACTAAATTCGGGTGTATACAGCGAAGGTCTGACTCTGGTTGAGTGTCCTGAAAGAATATTGAAGTTCATTCACAATTATGCGAATGGTGAAATGCAGCTATCAAGTCAAGCTACAGTTGCAGGACAGACATCTGCGACTCACATGTAAGGGGCATTGGAACCAATAATGTGGTCTACTGGGATACGCTGGTGATCTGTGTGCCACCAAAGCACCCACCCTTTGAAAACTTACTAGAAGTATTATAAAGCAAGAGCAAGGCTTCTCTTGGGGCAGTAATGCCCTCAACCTATCTCACCCAACCTACCACCGATCTCCTGTACTCTAGACATATATCTCCTTTGGCCTTCAAAGTGTTGCAAGCTCTCAACATTGTCGTTTGTTGAAGATTAGTTGATATCAAAGGTTCAACTGCCTTTAGTAGGATATGATGTTTTAAACAATACATGAATTCAGCGACAAAACCTTCTGTCCCAGACAACCAGACTTTCCCAGGGAAAGCAGAAGACGTAAAGTATATGGTGAGTGTTCCGAACTAGCTCTCTAACAAAGTCGTCATCCTGTAGTGAGTGTGAAGTGCTTTCTCATTGGCAGGGTTGTGGTCCGGATCGCAGTGTGACATATTATCTCACTATCAGAGACGTGGTCCAGTTATAATAAGTGTGATGTAATATATCACTGGCAGAGTTATGATCCATAGTGAGTGCGATGCACTATCTCACTGGCACAGCTGTAGTCTTGCAGTAGGGAGTGTAGATGGGTCATGCTCCACCACTAGTATGATGTACTATCTCACTAGTAGATCCGTGGTCTAGTACTAGTAAGGATGATGTACTATCTCACTAGTAGAACTGTGGTCTAGTTCTAGTAAGGGTGATGTACTATCTCACTAATGGATCCGTGGTCTAGTACTAGTAAGCGCGATGTGCTATCTCACTAGTAGATCCATGGGGTAATACTAGTAAGGGTGATGTACTCTCTCACTAGTAGAACCATGGCAGGTATTGGTAAGGGTGATGTACTATCTCACTAGTAAAACCATGATCTAGTACTAGTAAGGGTGGTGTACTATCTCACTAGTAGATCCATGGTCTACTAGTAAGGATGATATACTATCTCACTAGTAGAAACGTGGTCTAGTATTAGTAAGGGCAATGTACTATCTCACTAGTAGATCCGTGGTCTAGTACTAGTAAGGATGATGTACTAGCTCACTAGTAGAACCGTGATCTAGTACTAGTAAGGGTGATGTACTATCTCACTAGTAGAACCGTGGCCTAGCAGTGATCAGTGTGATGTGCTGTCTCACTAGCTTTGCCATGGCCTGTTAGTAGTAAATGTATTTAGCCGTACCATGGTCCCTGAGCAGTGAGTGTGATTTACTCTTACACTACCAGAGCAGTGGCCCTACAATGAGTGTGGCTGTCACACAGGCTGTGTACTGGGTGTTGTGAATTCTATCACTAGCAGAGTTTTAGTGAGTGTGATGAACTATCTTACAACCAGAAAACGGGTCCACTAGTAATAAGTATAATGTACTATCTCATTCGCAGCACCATGGACCAGTAGTAGTAGTAAGTGTGATCTACCATCTCATTAGTGGATCCATGATCCTTGGGTCCTTGGGTACTGGAAGTGATGCCCCCTCTCTTACTACCACAACTGGAGTCCTGAAATGAGTGAGGGCTCAAAACCCTATCACTAGCAGATTCCTGTGTGAGTGTAATGAGCTACCTCACTAGCAGAGCCTTGGTCCTGTTGTTAGTGTGAAGCAAAATCTCTTTTTACATTTTTTGTTTGTTTGTTCCGAGCAGGTATAATAAGGTAATAAACAAGATACATTTAATCTTTCCCAACAAGAGCAAGCTTTAAGTGTGCGCTCCATCGTTTCCCTATAGGGTACAAAAATATTCTTTTATAACAAACAATATACGTAAATTTAATTCCTTTACACATAGTTGAATACAAATCCTTCCCTCCTGAAGAGGGAAACTCTTAGTTTTATTCTAAAATTAGAAGACCATAATCAATAGGCTTAAAAAAACAAATTATCGAAGAGAATCAAAAGACCATTTTATATATGCACAGCAACTTCAAAAACCCCTTCATTCATTTAACGGGCCCATTATCAACCATTTTATCCCTAAAATTGCTCGACCTCATTTTTTTTTTTTTTAAACAAATTTTATTAAAGTTTACAATTTTAGACAAACTCACATCATGTAAATTTCGATAGCAAGGTGCATATAATCAGAGAGAGTGTTGGAACTGATCCAGCGCTAACAATAAAAATAATTCTCCTATTATGCTTTGGTCATCCAGGTGCAATTATTTCTCTAACACACACACTATATCCATATGATGGTGGGGCCCATAACACCGCATATACATTCACTTACTCATTTGTTCCCTGGATTTCCTCCGTCATGAACCTAGGAGAAAAACGATTCGCTGGAAGGAGACGGGATACCTCTTTTATAATGACATAATATTTCTCATTTGCTTTTAAGGTATTCCGCTCATTGGTCGATGGACCAACTAGTAGGAATCAGTTGATGGTGATTAAGACCAGCTCAATCACAATGAACTCTTTTACCATTTCATTATTAATCATTAAGTTAAAGAAAATCACTGAGTCATTTGTTTAAAGAATAATAAAGTTTATATAAAGTTTTGAATGCAGGAAATTGAGATTAAGCTTATTATTCAGATCATTGCATTTATCATCAATATAAGAATAGTTTGAAATTGCATGGCACTTTTATTAGATGGAAAAATGAGGTTATCATAATAAGAACTCTATAGATCAATCTATCTATCTCTCTGGGGAAAACCTAATAATTCTAATAAAAATCTATCAATAAAAAGTTCTCCTAAAGCAGCATCTTATACTCAACTGGAAAAGGAAAATAACAGCAGCAGCATCAGCTCGTCAGCATCAGCAACCGCAACTTCTCCCATCTACAGCATCTAACTTCTTCAGCATCTCCCGCAGCATCCCGCAGCATTCTAACCCCTCCCACCAAGAGTAGGTCTTCTTATACCCTAATTCTAGCTTACAGCATAAAATGTTTCTTCTTACATGGCGCGATTCATTCTCATTGGTCAAAAACTCAGGTCCATATACATTTTAATCAAACTTCCTGGTCTTAACCAGTTCCATGTGGAATGTCCATGCAAGCATCGTTTCCCACAGTTCATATACTTGCTCATCCGTTTCGATCAGTCCAAATTGTATCTTTTTCTGTTACATTTTGTATAATACAGTTCCGTCTATTGATTCAGCCAGTTTTCTCACGCTTCTTGCTGATCATCTTGGCACACATCTGCTCAGAAGGGTCACAGCAGCCTTGACCATACTTTCATCTTAGCCTCTCGGCATCAGCACGTGATCATCCCTTTTCCACAGCCTCTCTCCTCTATCACATGGTCTCATCCGCTCATGCGCACTCTAGTAACTCGCGGCCATTTTATATTGCTGCTCGGCAGGCCTAAGCGCACTATTTTCAAAGATAAACAAAATGTTATTAAAACAAAGAAATATAAACCCTTTCGTTTCCCTCCCGCCTTTCTACGTACCCCAATTAGGTATTACCTAGCAGAAGCAACATATAAAGCTGTCCCTTACTTACCATCGCTTTATTTTGCAACCATACGTTTTATTTAGAAGCACAAATCATGCATTTATTATTTAATTAGTACGCAAATATTATGTTATGTTAGACACGTAAACAATTATTAGTCAATTAATTTGCACACAGAATCGCGTGTTACCATTAACCCTTAACATACATTGTTGGTTATTTACTTAAACGAACATGTTTATTAATATTGTACGAAAATATTAGGAGGTTAAAATTTTTACATTCACCCTGCTCCATCAATTCCCCCTTTGGTGATTTTTAATATCACCACAAAAACCTAAGTTATACAATTTTCTCAGACAGCATATATCTTTTATCCGTTTGCTTTTGTTAGTTTACACAACTGTATCCCTTTCAACTTGTTTCTTCGTTTTCTTGTACATGTTCTCTTTTATTTCTTCTAACTCTATTTCACCCATTTCTCTCTCTCTTTCCTTGTTTATCATGTTTTCTTTTTCTATCTTATTCTGCCTTCTTCTTCGCTTTATACATGTTATTGCAAGCTTCAGTACTAATATTATTATTATTATCATGGTTGCTATTATTATAACTTTCCCTATTATTAATCCACTCATTCTTGTTAACCAATTTGTTACAGAAGAAAACCCTTTACCAAGTTTTCCCCAAACACTTTCAACCTCCAGTGGAACAAGTTCTTTGTGCAAATTTGTAATATTTGTTATATACTTCTGTATATTTTCGCTCTTATCTGGAATGTAAGTGCAACAATGTTGGACTTTCAGCATTCCACAGACTCCGCCCTCTTTTGCCAAAAGAATGTCAAGGGCAAGACGATTTTGCATCACCATAGCTCTCATGGCAACCATCTCGGTATTTACCATCAAGAACCCTCCAGCAGTATCCGTAGATAAACGATCTACTACTGTGGATAATTTCCGAATTCTAAATGCATTCAAAGATATTCCCACTGCTGGTATCAATGCACCAAAAATATCACCTACTATTTCTGAAAAACTTTCCCTTTTTCTTCGTGTAAAGGTATTTATCATTTTGTGTGTTCCTTTTTCTTTTCTATCTACATGAAAGATCTTTGGAAAGACCAGGCCTAAGTAACATGACCCATACCAATGGTCCGGCAACCTATAATAAGCCCTATTCCCGCAAACATAATAAATCCCTGGAAATATTGGATCTTTTCCCCCTTTGAATCCCCATCCACCTAAAATTTGGTAATTGTCATGGCAATTGCTGGATCCCACAAAATAATTGTCATATCTTGTCTTATTTCTTCTAATGCACAACCTTCCCTGTTGGGGCCAATCCAGAGTCATAGCTGCATTTGTCTTTTTCTTGTCATGATGGTCTTCCTCAAACGCCCAAAGAGGTGTTTTTGTCTCTTCTATCACTTTTCTTTGAAATTTCACTCTTCTCTCTTCAACCATTTCTAAAAATACCTTTTCTTCCTTCTTTAACTCACAGGTAAGGTTGTTCCTAATTATACTATCTAATGTTAAAATCTTATCTTCTAAGAAATATTCACCAAACGTCTTTCCCTCTTTTATTTTGTTAAGCTCGGGAACTACAGAAACCTTTGCAAAAATCTTATTTATATCAGTGTAATAATATTCTAATCTACTTGTTTTATAAAATAAACTTGCTAAAACACTACATGTTATTCCATACGTCAAAGGGAGGTGATGATAAGTCACACCCTCTGCTACAGATGCAGGCAACTGCATACAAACATAGCAATCTCTTACATCCATTGTTTCTACATACTCATATAATAATTTAGTAAAAACATTTTTAGAAAAATCTGTTATTGATTTGTCCTTATGTAATTCTGCACTACTCTTTAAAATAACTGGCTCTTGAGTGTTAGCTCCTTTTTCTTTCTCAGTGTTATTAGACATTTCTACTACAGCTAAACTAATTGGAATAGTGATTGCTAATACCACCCATACTGTTATTAATAATCCTGTACAAAAACAGCACATCTTGCACCATCTACTTAAAAACTCACATTTACATTTTCTATCTCTTGTATTCTCCATTTTGTCTTCTAACCTTATTTATTTGTTTTCTAGAAAATTGTGTCACTACACCTCAGAAATGACTTGCTTGCCACTCTGTACTTCCAATATTTTGTCTTTGCTTGGTACTTTCTTTTAATTCTTTTTCAGAATCCTTTCTTTGTCACATCCGGTAAATTCGTCAGTTCAGTGTTTTGTCAAATCCGGTAAACTATCTAAACTTCTTCAGGTTTGTTGCTTCAGGTTTGTTGCACTTCACTTTCTCCCATCAGGTTTCTTTGTTCTGGGTTTTCGTGAGTGTTTAATTCTTCTTTGTGACTAGTCAAAGCACGATACAACCATTCAGGCGATCTATACTTTTGATTTACCTTCTTTACTCTTTTCGTTTTCTGCAAGTGTTTTCCACCTTGTTTTTCTTGCTCTTTTTGACTTGTTATTTCATTCACTTGTTCAGCACTTTTCCCATCCAACCTTATGATTCTGTATCTTAATTTTCTTACTTCGTTGGGCCAATTGTCTCCTTTTCTTGGCCTTTTTGCTTCACTTCCTTTTTCCTCTCTTTCTGTTTTCCAATTTCTTTTTCTTGTCTCTAGTTTTTCATTTCTTTCTTCTCCACTTTCTTCAGACTCTGTTTCAATTCTTTCGTTATTTCCTCTTATTTTGAAACTTATAATTTCATTTTCTTCTACTTGTGGTTCTTTTCTTATCTTCCTTCGTTCACCTATTTCTGTCCCTCCTCGAGGTTCTTCCGAATTTGTGTCAGTCTCTCTATCTGCTTCTAAAATTCCCTGTTCTTGTGTTTGACTATCTGTCCCTACTGCTCCTCGGGGTTTTTCCGATTTTTCTAACTTTTGGTTTGAAACTCTCCCTTCTTCATCTATTAATATTATCTGCGAAGGAATTTTACCACAACTTGTACTTGGTTGTTCACTGTCACTATCTTCTGGCTCAGTTTCTTCTCTTATGCTTTCAAAATTCCACTTTCTTTTTAGAATTTCTTCACCTTCCGAATGTTCTGTATCTGATTCTGAACTTGTGTCAGATATTTCCAGATGTCGACTTACAGGTCGATCTTCAAATTCTGGAACTTCAGCTATTTCTTCTATTTCCTCTTCTTCTTCTATCGTTGCACTTGTAGTTGGGTCTTCCAGATGTCGACTTACAGGTCGATCTTCAGGTTCTGGCACCCTGTTTGTTTCCTCTTCTCTTTCTGATGCTGAACTGTTATCTGATATTTCCAGATGCCGACTCACATGTCGATCTTTAGGTTCTGGAACTCTGATGGTGTGGCTGGCATGTACCCAGTGTTTCACTCCTGCACACTTGACTGCAGTGGTCGTCACCAGGATCACTTGTCGTGGTTCGTCCCAGCGAGGAACCAAACAGTTTCTTCTCCGGTGGACTTTTATTCGAACCCAATCTCCTGGATTCAAGTCGTGAGCTGGTTTTCTTTCAAGAGTGGTCGCATCCGGTCCAACCTGATGAAACACAGAACGCACCACATCAGCCAATCCTTTGCAATAATCCAGCACTAGATCATCAGTTATAGTCAGTAGCTTGTTGACAGGTACTTGTGCTTGTCTCATTGCTCGTCCCATGATTATTTCATGTGGACTGAGTCCAGTTTTCCTTTCCGGAATACTTCTGATTGTCATCAGAACCAATGGCAAAGCATCTGGCCATTTGAGTCCTGTAGCTTGACACATTTTTCCTAACCTGTTTTTGATCGTTCCATTCACTTGCTCTACTATTCCAGAAGCCTCTGGTCTGTATGCACAATGCAGTTTCTGTTTAATACTAAGTGCTTCACAAATCAGTTTAACTAATTCGTTTTGGAAATGTGTTCCTCTATCTGTTTCAATCGTGACTGGAAAACCATACCTCGGAATGAATTCTCGCAGCAAAAGTTTTGCTACCGTGATACTATCATTCCTTCTTGTTGGATATGCCTCCACCCAACGGGAAAACAAACAGACGACCACTAGGACATACCTCAATCTGCTGCAAGGTGGCATTTCAATAAAATCCATCTGCATTCTAGTGAAAGGACCCCCTTCTCGTCCTATTCTTCCTAGACTCACTACTGTCTTCCTTCCTGGATTTAACTGTTGACAAATAAGACATCTCTGACAAAGACTCTCAGCTATGGCTCTGAATTTTGGATTATACCATGTTTGTCTAAACAGTCTGATCATTGAATCTCTCCCAATATGGGCTTGTCCATGGTACATCCGAGCCATGTCAAAAATCATGCTATCAGGCATAACTGGTCTCTCATCCCTGTAAACCCAAACATCAGTTTCTTCATGTTTTCTACATCCTGCTTTTATCCAGGTATCTTTTTCTTCATCCTCTGCAGCTTCTTGTAACTGTCTCACCTCATCCCATGTTTCAATTGAGTTAGTAAAAAGCAAAGGACAAGAAATATGCTCTCTTTCACGACATTTATTCAAAGAAACCACATTCTTTGCACAGTACTGTGCCATCTCGTCAGCATATTTATTACCAACAGTAATGTAGTCTTCCCCATTTTTATGTGCATTGCACTTCACAACAGCGATATGTTTAGACAGCTGTATCGCCTCAAGCAACTTTTTCACAAAATCTCCATTTCTGATGGGCGTCCCTGCAGACGTCAAGAAACCCCTTTGTGACCAAATCTGACCAAAATCATGCACGACCCCAAAGCCGTACTGGCTATCTGTCACAATCGTAACCCGTACATTTCTTCCCAACTTACATGCTTGAATCAGAGCTACTAATTCTGCAACTTGGGCAGACCGTATACCTTTCAGACAAGATGCTTCCAATACAGTTGCTACTGTGCAAACTGCATATGCTGCACTTAGAACTCCATCACTCGTTCTCAAACATGAGCCATCCACAAACAGAATATAATCTGATTCTTTCAAAGGCTCATCTCGGATGTCAGACTCTTGGTTTTGTACAGTATTCGAGCACATTCAGACAATCGTGATCTACTTCATCCATTTCAATCACATTCTCTTCATCTGGCAATGATGTTGAAGGATTCACATTCATACATCTGTCAATGGTCACATTATCTGCACTCAAAATTACCTTTTCATACCTAGTCAGCCGACTATGTGTCATGTATTGGGTTTTCGTTCTTGTCAAAAGAATTTCCACAGAATGGGGAACATACACTCTCAATGGATACCCCATCACTATGCCTTCACTCTGTTCCAGACTCACACAAGTAGCAGCAACTGCTTTCAAACATCCAGGCAACGCTTTCGCTACAGGGTCTAAAACAGCTGAAAAATATGCAATTGGTCTTTTCATAGTTCCATGTCTCTGCACCAAAACTGAAAATGCACATCCATCTCTTTCACTGCAATACAGCTCAAAATCTTTCTCATAGTCAGGCATTCCCAATGCTGGAGCCTCACACAATTTCTTTTTCAACTCTCTGAATGCTTTAATTTCTTCATCATTCATTTCAAAAGGATCTTTAACATCCTTCTTTGTCAGTTTCTGCAATGGTTTAGCAATCAGTGAAAAACCGCTTATCCATTGTCGACAATATCCAACCATTCCCAAAAACATTCTTACCTCTCTTTGTGTCATTGGAGCTCTCATTCCTTGAATCATTTTTATTCTTTCTGTCGTTACCTTTCGCACTCCTTTCTCAATTTTATGCCCTAAATACTGGATTTCTTGTTGACAAAACTGCAACTTTGAAGGGGACACTTTATGTCCTCTTTTTGCTAAATGATTCAGCAAAGCAATTGTATCATTGACACATGCTTCTTTCGTTTTTGATGCCACCAGTAGGTCATCAATATACTGAACCATTACTGACTTTTCTGGCATTCTTAAATCTTCCAATGATTTCTTTAGGATCTGATTAAAGATTGAGGGACTTTCTGTGTACCCTTGAGGAATTCGGCACCATGCCAAAATACGCTCTCCAAACCTAAACGCAAATATTGGCTGGCTATCTGGATGCAATGGAATAGAAAAAAATGCATGACATAAATCAATTACTGTGTACCATTCTGCTTCACGTGGAATCTGGTATAGAATCACAGCAGGGTTCGGTACTATTGGGCAACAAGGCACAACAATTTTGTTTACCTTTCTTAAATCCTGTACGATTCTATATGTTCCGTTTGGCTTTTTCAGTCCCATTATTGGCGAATTACATGGACTGCTCATGATTTCTTTTAGAATCCCTTGTTCAATCATTTTATTTATTACTGGCGTTATTCCTTCAATTATTTCTGGAGTCAATTTATACTGGGGCGTATTTGGGTAACTCGTTCCTTCTTTTACTGTTATTTTAACGGGATCTACTCCTTTCATTAATCCTACATCTTCTCCTGTAAAGTCCCACACTTCTTCTTTCACTGTTCTTTTCAACTCAATTGGGATTTTCTCTGCATCAAATACAGGAAACAAACCATTTACTTCTGGTTCTAAATTCACCATTGTCATTTTATACAGCACATCCTCATCCGGAGTCTGAAATGCAATTCCGTCTGGGGTACAATAAATTGTGCAGTTCATTTTGCACAATAAATCGCGTCCTAAAAGGTTTACGGGACTACAATCACACACCACAAATCGGTGCATTTCACTAAATGGACCAATTCTTACCTTTACTAATCTAGTAAGAGGCGTTTTAATTTGCTGATTGGAAACTCCAACCACTTGGATATGTTCACCTGAGAGAGGAAGATTTGGAATTTCCACTGACCTAACAGTAGAACGGGTAGCTCCAGTGTCAACAAGGAATGTTACATTTGCACCATTCACTTCTCCATCCACAAATGGACCAGACTGATCTACCTCTAGAGTTGCGCCAAGCACGCACTCTTCCCTCTCTCTTAGGCACCGTCATGAACTTTCATCCGTTTCATCCTCATCCTGTCGTAACAAATATTGAGAAATTTCAGCTGCACGCGACAACTGTTTTACCTGTTCTCCTCCGTAGAATCCTGTTTCTGCACTGTATTTCTGTTGGTTAACACTCTTGGGAAGTGGTGGTTGTGGCACCTGACCTTGTTGAGTAACTACCTCACTCTGCACCTGTGAATTTAATGATTGATTTTCCACATTAGGTTTTGGAGGAAATTTACACTTGTTTCTCCAATGTCCTAGCTTTCCGCAGTTGTGGCATGGCCACTTTTTCTTTGCCTCATCTATGCTCATTTGTCCTTTTCCTTTACCTATATTAGGTCGGGATTTAAACTGTCCTGTTTCACTGCTAGTATTACTCAATTGAGCTTCTTGCTTTTCTGCAACTTTCACCTGTGCCCACATGGCTTTTTCTTTTAATTTACGCTGTTTACTCTCAATTTCATCACTGCAATACTTAGCATATCTCAAAACTTCATCCACTGTGCTATTCTGCCATCCTATCAAGTGCTGCTTAATCCTTTCACTTATCTCTGGTGTTAATCCATACACAAACCTATATACAAAATGACTCATGTCCTTCTCACTTAGTGTCTCATAACCACTATACTGTTTGAAAACCAACAACAATCTCTCATAGTACGCGTGCACTGATTCTTTGCTTTCCTGCGTTGTTCTGTCTATTTTTACCCAATCTGTTTCTTTTGGTGGAATTTTATTCTTCAAAAAGGTAACTACTTGATCATACTTCCTCATCACTTCTGGACCTGGCGCTCCTGTTTTAGCATCCCTTGGATATTCTACAGTTGGCCAATCAATGGTAATCTTACATTCTGTCCATAAATCAGCTGGCACTACTATATCAAACAATCCATCTAGATCTATCCACAGCACTTTTGACACCTTAACAAATCTCTCCACTTGTCTGTACCATTCTACTGGTTTCTCTCTCAATTTTGGAAAGTCATTGGTAAATGACAGTATATCCTGTCTGGTCCACGGAACATGCACATAACTACCACCTGGTGTTTCTCTCATCGGGTATTCCCTAGCAACTGGTTCCTTATCTGTCACTGCAAAAGCCAAAGATGCTTTATCTGTTGTTTTCTCATTCCTCTTTGTCCATCTATTTCTCCATCTATCCACATCACCCCATTTTCTCAATAAAACAATCAGCTCTTTTATTTGGGTCAGTCTTCCTGATGTGTTCAAATTCTCTATGTCTTTCTCACAAAAATCTACTCTGTACGGTTTCTGCAACGTCCTCACTTTCACAAATTCTACTCCTAGTTCACTTGCGATCTCTTCCAATTTGTCATGTAAATTTCTAGCTCTCCAAGTAAGACTTTTGCACAAAAACATAATCTCATCATCCTGATAATTTTTTAGTTTTTCTGTTCCAATTGTTCCCAAAATCAACTCTTCCATGTCTATTTTCAACCTAATTACATCTAATGGTTTTTCTTCTGGTTCTTTTGCTTTTAGCGCTTTCATCCATTCATTTAACTCTTCTGGAGTCGGACCTACAGGCGTACTATTTAATTCTATCCAATCACTGCTTCTTTCTGGTGTTCCTGATGCGGACTCTGTCACCATAGGCATTCTCCTAATCTCATTCTCATTTATCGTCAAATTTGTAGGTGGGCTTGGTCTACACGTACTAGCCAAATTGTGTGCACCTTCATTATTCAGTTCCATCCCTTCTCTTTTTCTTTGCAAATGTGAATTCATGGGAATCACTAAGGAATGTTCATTAATTTTCTGATTCTCAAAAATTGGCATTACTGGACCTATCGTTACTGGTACAGTTACAGCTTCCATATTCTTTGTCAATTCTCTTATTTTCTCAGTCAATTCTTTTGTCGTTTTTGCTAATTCAATTGCATTGTCACTTTCTGTCTCTTCATTTTGTGAAGTTTTAAATGTTTCTTGTGACCTATTTATTTCATTTCTTCGTTCGGGTTTTTTATTCCTCCCAGTTTCCATTGGCGGTGCATTAGGTGTCACCACCGCAGAAGTCTGTTGGTATGGAGGTGGGTTTCTGTTTAAAATATCTTCCAGCAATTCGTCATCTGTTTCACTACCACCATACACATACTTTTCTACCACTACATGTTTCTTTTTCTCGGTACACTTTCTCTTTGCTTCTTCCTCAACCGCAAAAGCTGGAAACAAACCTCCTGCCATGTTAGCATATCTCCAACGCTTTACTCTGTCCTCATGATTTATTCCCCACAACCTTCCAGGCAAAAACTCATGATTCTTTAATCCTCTGGATCTCTCTCGCTCATACATCTCATCTTCCCATTCCGTTAAAGCTTCAAACTGTGTCGGTCTAGGTCTGGGTTCTAACATTACCATCTTTTCTCTCAAATTCCGTAATACAGCTACATTAAATGAACCATTCTCAGGAAAAGCCAATGCTCCATCGTTCTTGGTGTATTTTGTCCAATTTTCTAACCATATGCATGTATGATATCCATATTTCAGCATCATATGTGAAGCTGGCGATTTCGGCGGAGGAATTATTTGTCCCTCTCTAGTCACTACCTTTTTGTCCTTCTTAAAGAAGTTCTTAACTTTCGACATCCAAGACGTTTTCTCTTTTCCATACTCATAGTACGACATGATTTACAACCTTTTTCTCCTTAAACAAACCGCAATTCAACACTGTTCCCTATGCGTTATTTCAACCAATACTAGCGCGACTCACACCAACACTCCAATCACAACGATTTCTGTCTACGGCGCACTGTCCAATCCCAGCGCGGCTTTTGTCTACGTCAGTCCTGCTCCTGTTCTCATGTGACTAGCGCACTGTCCAATCCCAGCGAGGCTTTTGTCTACGTCACTTTTACTCTTGACCCCTCCTTTACAAAATTTATCGGCAATTTCTTTTTCAACAATTTTTTTTGTTAGTTACAACATTTTATCCACATTTCCATTGTCTGATTCGCTAAACCGAAAAGATAGCTTTGACCATTCACACAAGAATTCTATATTTTCCAGTAGGCAGCGCTTACCTCTACCCTACCACAGAACTTTCAGTTTCGCCGATAAAGTAGCACTTCCCTCTACCTTACCCTTCTTTCAAGCAATCAGTAAACCCGTTTCTCTGGGGATAAAACACATGTGGAAACTATACTGCTCCTGAGAATTAAGGCTAGAGTTTCACAAGAAAACCGATCACTATTTCACTTACACACCTTTTATACGCAAAATGTCCCTAATATAACACAACCTGTGTTATTACCAAAAATGAACTCAGACAGTGTAAAATTCCATGTGACTTCTCTTGCCACACGTGTTCCACTTCCTACTTCCCGGAAGCGTGAAAACTTACATATAACATAACGCGACTCAACAAAAAGTGTTAGACATAAACTTATCAATAATCTCTAATCAAAAATCAATAATCACCAAACTAATCTATAGTAACCATAACTCTGCTACCAAGAAATCTGATCCAGCGCTAACAATAAAAATAATTCTCCTATTATGCTTTGGTCATCCAGGTGCAATTATTTCTCTAACACACACACTATATCCATATGACGGTGGGGCCCATAACACCGCATATACATTCACTTACTCATTTGTTCCCTGGATTTCCTCCGTCATGAACCTAGGAGAAAAACGATTCGCTGGAAGGAGACGGGATACCTCTTTTATAATGACACAATAATTCTCATTTGCTTTTAAGGTATTCCGCTCATTGGTCGATGGACCAACTAGTAGGAATCAGTTGATGGTGATTAAGACCAGCTCAATCACAATGAACTCTTTTACCATTTCATTATTAATCATTAAGCTAAAGAAAATCACTGAGTCATTTGTTTAAAGAATAATAAAGTTTATATAAAGTTTTGAATGCAGGAAATTGAGATTAAGCTTATTATTCAGATCATTGCATTTATCATCAATATAAGAATAGTTTGAAATTGCATGGCACTTTTATTAGACGGAAAAATGAGGTTATCATAATAAGAACTCTATAGATCAATCTATCTATCTCTCTGGGGAAAGCCTAATAATTCTAATAAAAATCTCTCAATAAAAAGTTCTCCTAAAGCAGCATCTTATACTCAACTGGAAAAGGAAAATAACAGCAGCAGCATCAGCTCGTCAGCATCAGCAACCGCAACTTCTCCCATCTACAGCATCTAACTTCTTCAGCATCTCCCGCAGCATCTCGCAGCATTCTAACCCCTCCCACCAAGAGTAGGTCTTCTTATACCCTAATTCTAGCTTACAGCATAAAATGTTTCTTCTTACATGGCGCGATTCATTCTCATTGGTCAAAAACTCAGGTCCATATACATTTTAATCAGACTTCCTGGTCTTAACCAGTTCCATGTGGAATGTCCATGCAAGCATCATTTCCCACAGTTCATACACTTGCTCATCCGTTTCGATCAGTCCAAATTGTATCTTTTTCTGTTACATTTTGTATAATACAGTTCCGTCTATTGATTCAGCCAGGCTTCTCACGCTTCTTGCTGATCATCTTGGCACACATCTGCTCAGAAGGGTCACAGCAGCCTTGACCATACTTTCATCTTAGCCTCTCGGCATCAGCACGTGATCATCCCTTTTCCACAGCCTTTCTCCTCTATCACATGGTCTCATCCGCTCATGCGCACTCTAGTAACTCGCGGCCATTTTATATTGCTGCTCGGCAGGCCTAAGCGCACTATTTTCAAAGATAAACAAAATGTTATTAAAACATAGAAGTATAAACCCTTTTGTTTCCCTCCCGTCTTTCTACGTACCCCAATTAGGTATTACCTAGCAGAAGCAACATATAAAGCTGTCCCTTACTTACCATCGCTTTATTTTGCAACCATACGTTTTATTTAGAAGCACAAATCATGCATTTATTATTTAATTAGTACGCAAATATTATGTTATGTTAGACACGTAAACAATTATTAGTCAATTAATTTGCACACAGAATCGCGTGTTACCATTAACCCTTAACATACATTGTTGGTTATTTACTTAAACGAACATGTTTATTAATATTGTACGAAAATATTAGGAGGTTAAAATTTTTACATTCACCCTGCTCCATCAGAACCAACGTGCAAGATGCAATTATTTAAAGCGTTCTATGTTTGGCAACGTCTCTCCTTCGCACTCTCTAGCTCAAGCATAAACTAAGGCCATGAAAATTAATCCCACACGGTACATCATGTTCTCAACATTCGCTCCTGACATTGTTAAAAATTTAACCCTAATCTAACTTCCCAAAACTACCCCCCTCCCACCCTTCCCCCCCAGGCATGCCACTGCCAGTTCTCCGTACCAGTTGCAGTGTGTGTATGTGATGTTGTACCTCCGCAATATATCAGCTGTATCAAAGCAGAGAGTTATGGTCAGCAGCTGCAGAATTATGTTACATCACTGCATTAGAATCCCCATAACCGGTCTGACTCATATAGAATCTATCTGGTCTCTTACTACAGGGGCAGGTGTCCCAGGTTCTTCATCGCTGTCGCTGTCGGGGATTTTGAAGAGCACTGCCAATGTTTCCCATGCCTTTGCCGCATCTAGTGCCTTCTCGCTCCTCGCCCTCTTTGCCATCTGCATCCGAGCTATGCCCTCGCAGTCAGCCCATTTAATAAACTCTTTCTTCCAGCGACCTATATTGGGGCCCCTCTGCGCTTTCCAATGCATAGAGATCTCCCATTTAGCTAGCAGGAGTCCCATGTCTATTAACTTGCTAATGATTTTGGGGCATATTAGCAAGACCGGCGATAAAATTATCACCGTTTTAGCGGCAGGAAACTGCCGCTAAAACGGCGATAATGGGCTTGCTAATATGCGTTATAGAATTCCAATAGAAGCCCAGGTTAGATGTGCAGGACATCTAACATGGGCTTCTATTGGAATTCTATAACGCATATTAGCAAGCCCATTATCGCTGTTTTAGCGGCAGTTTCCTGCCGCTAAAACGGCGATAATTTTATCGCCGGTCTTGCTAATATGCCCCTTTATTTTTAGCCGTATGAGGAAACCAGTGCAATATGCATATGGCCGTTTCCAAGTCCGGGTCAGTAATTGCGTTAAGCAATGCCACCACTTCAAGCCAATATGCGTCTAAGTGTGGGCACCCTCAAAACATGTGGCGAAAATCGGCTCCCTCCCTACGGCAGCGTGGACAAGTATCTGAGCCTATGGCAAAGTATTTGTTAAGTTTCACTGGGGTAAGGTAGGCCCTATGCAAAATATAAAAGTGCACTAATTGGAAGCGAGCGTTCCTGGTGCTTTTCCAGGCCCTCTCCACAATATCAGCCCAGGCTTTGTCCGGGATCTCTATTCCCACATCCTCCTCCCATCTGTGTCGCAACATAGTCAGCGGTAACAGCATCTCCTGTGTTAATCGTCTATGTAGGCAAGTAACCGCTTTAAAGGTTCCTGCTGCTGTTACCAAATATTGGCATCCCAGTGATGTTGTTGGTTCAATAAGGCCCTTCTTCCAATGTCGACGAATAGCTGCAGTGAGTGCTGCATGTAATAGAAAGTCCCCCCCTAATAAGTCATACCTCTCCTGTAGATCACTAAAGGGAATCATAGTACCATCATCATATAAATCCCCTACCGCAGTCAGGCCATTCTCTTTCCAGCGCCCAAGTCCTCCCCGCGCTCCCCCTTGAAGCAACACCTTACACATGGACAGTGGGATATCCGGCGTGTAGGGGGTCTCAATCCCTGCCCTTTTCAAACTCCTTTTCCAGCTTTCTCGCGCTGTTCTGAGGTCCCCAGGGAGGTCACTGGCGCGAACAGGGAATACGAGAAAGCACCCCCAGATCTGGCGGTCCCTCCCTCAGTTCTCCCATCCCTCTTAGCCGTGTTGCTATGTTTTGTGTGGGCCATTGTAATTGGGCTGCTAGGTAATAAGTTTCAAAATCAGGTACGGCCCATCCCCCCTCCGATCAAGGACGCATCATAACTGCCAGTGCTAATTCTCCGTCTACCGGTGCCCCATAGAAAATCTGTGATCATTGTTCTAAGTTGTTTAAAATATCGCGCTGGGATCCAAATTGGCAGAGTACCAAAATAGTACAATAGTCTCGGAAGGGCGACCATCTTAAGTAAGGCCACTCGCCCAACTACCGACAACAGAAGCGTTCCCCAAAACTCAGTACTACCTTTCAATCCTCTAATTGCCCTACCAATATTACCCTCCAATAGATCTCCCTGCGTGTGATATATTCTCGTGCCTAAATATGTCAGGCACCTGTATTCCCATTTCACCCATGCAGTATCCTGTGGGCCGATTGCCTCCCCCTTGGTCGGGAATAAACAGGACTTCGCCCAGTTCACTCGAAGCCCTGCTACTATGCCAAGATCGCGGAGTAGGTCTTTCGCTCCCTGTAGCGCTTCTCTTGGGTTTGCAAGGAACATTAGCAGGTCATCAGCGTACAGGGCAATATGATGAAGTTGCCCATGGACGAGTAGGCCCGAATAATACCTGCCAGTCCTGGCCTTGGCCGCCAACAGTTCCACCGTCAGGGCAAATAAGAGAGGGGACAACGGGCAACCCTGCCTCGTACCCCTAGTGACATCACAGGTGTCAGATATCAGCCCACCCATCTTAACCCTTGCTGTAGAGTGCGCATATAAGAGGGCCGTCCATTGAATGAATCTGTCCCCCAGTCCAAATTCATACATGACATGGAATAAATAGGGCCATTCGAGGCTGTCAAAGGCTTTTTCAAGTTGGGTTAGCCAGCCACGCCAAGAGAGCCCCAGATTTGTCCCTTTCCGTGTGGGCACGTTCAATATACTGTTTATAATCGAAGCAGCGTAACCGTTCCACTAATGTCGCTACTTTCTCCTTTGTTTCCAAGAGTTCTCCCTGTCTATCTGGCCTCCCAGGGCGATCCCGCTCTACCTCACGTAGTCGTTGTTCTGCTTCTTGCACCTCTCTCAAAAGTACCTGGCGTACCCCAACTATTTCTGAAATGCTGCGACCCCTGATAACAGTTTTGAAGGCTTCCCACTCTATTGAGGAAGACGTCAGCGTACCAGCATTGTCTTGAAAATACTGGATTATCATGGTGCGGAGTGTTTCCCGAAAGACTTGGTCTTCTAATGCCTCAGGGCGCATACGCCACGTAGGTATCTAGCTCTTGTGCGGGACCACTGGAGCCTAATTAAAATGGGGTTATGATCTGATAGTGTTCTACTGAGATATTCACTACTCTGTATCCCCGCATGCACATCTGAGGAGGATAAAAACGCATCCAGATGGACTTGTAATGCATGTAATGCAGAAAAATAGGAATAATCTCGATCCCCTCGGTGCTGGGCTCTCCATGGGTATATCAATCCCCACCTTTCTTGCCAGTTGCGCCTCGACGCCGCTACTTTATGAATAGGTGCGGCAGGGAGCGGAGGATGTGAGCGATCGAGGAGCACATCAGAAACGCAGTTAAAATCTCCTCCAATCAGCACCCATCCAGTAAGGAAGGGTGCCAGCTTCCTTGACAGCTGCGAAAAGAAGGCAGATTGTTCCGTGTTAGGGGCATAAATGTTCCCTATAACTACATCTCGGCCATCCAGTTTCCCCGTAACCACTACATACCGACCTTCCGGGTCTACAAGTTGGTTTGTGCATTGGAAGGGAGTACCCGCTCTCACCCAGATCAGGACCCCCCTGGCAAACGCTGAAAAAGTAGTATAAAATACTTGGCCTCGCCAGCGGCGTTGCAGGGCTGCCCCCTCCTTCGCTTGTAAATGGGTCTCCTGAAGCAGTGCAATCTGAACCCCCCTGCGGACCAAATATGCATGGATTTTGTGATGCCTCCACATTGACTGCATTCTCCGCACATTCCATGAGATACATTTTAAGTCATTGGTGGTACCCATCGCTGCGCTTTGAACAGTGTCCTAAAAAGATCTACTCTAGTGGCATGCCTGATCCCTAACAAACCCTGTAATAAACCATAAGTCCCATCTCCCCCTCCCCAGGACAGCTACTGTCAAACTAGCTCCCATCCAAACTATGTGAAATTATAGAAAATCCTCTGCCAAGCGCAGAGATACAAGGGAGCGCGGCTGACTTAAGGCTTGTGTGCTATTTGCGGGGCATTAGCCATAGTTAAATAAAGCTAGCACGGGGTCCATATAAGTCATTATGAACTCAGCTTCTCTCAGAACGCCATAACCATTCTAGCTTACCGCAGCCGGTCAAACAATATCGTCCACACTTTGAGGCGTTACCACTGGCATCGTCACACTGTCACTATGAGACGTTTCCGACTCATTGTCTGCCGACTCTTTGGTAGTTCTGGCCTCTTCTTCTGCTGGGGTGGGGCTCCAACTCCGTGTCAGTGCCGCCACCGCTTGTAGGGCCTCGGCTCGCTCCTTTTCTGTTTGAGAAGACGAAGGTTTCTTCGGAGCCCTCCTGCGGGGGCGTCGGTTTGTGCGTGTTCTGGAAGTCGTGGGTTTCGGCCCAGCGCTCTCAAGGTTCACTCTTCTCGGTGCTTCACCCTTGTAAATCTCCAACCAGTCCCAGGCCTCCTTGGGGGTGTCAAAGTAGTGAGGAGTCCCCTCCAAAATAATGCGCAATCGGGCTGGAAACATCAGGGAGTATTGAAGACCTTCATCCCTCAGTGCTCTCTTAACCTCCACATAGGAGGTACGCTTCCTCTGGACCTCCAGTGTGTAATCCGGGAAAAGGGTTACTCTGCCGTTGTCCACGGTAAAGGGGTCCTCGCTCTCTGCAGGAGTAAGTCCCTGTCGCGGAAGTGAAGGAGACGGGCCACCACAGGTCTTGGAGGTCTCCCTGGAGCCAATGGTTTAGCTGGGACCCTATGGGCCCTCTCCAATGTGTAGAAAGTGGACAGGCCCTCAGGGGCCACCACGGTCTTGAACCAGTTCTCCAGGTAAGCTACCATATCGTTCCCTTCCGTTCCTTCTGGGAGGCCTACGACTCTGACATTATTCCTCCGATTACGCCCCTCCGCATCCTCCGCTCTAATAAACTTACTCTGTCCGCAAGGGCTCCCATCTGCTGCTCCGTGGCCTTCTGCGCCGGCAATAATTGTGCAACATTGGTCTCTGTGTCCTTGACCCTCTCCGAGAGTTTCTTTTGCTTCTCACGCAGCAGGCCCAATCCCACCACCACCGAGCTAATGTCCTGGTGGAGGGTGGCCTTCATGTCAGCTATGGCGTCGAGTATTTTATTGAGTTGCTGCTGCACTGGGTCTTCTGATGTCGTCTGCAATTGCTCGTGTGCGCTTTCTTCCGGATCCGGAGGGACCCCGGTCTGTTTGCCCCTGGGCTTGCCCATAGTGGCGCTATGGATTGCGGTGAAGTCAGTCGTAGTCTCACTGTGCTTACTGCCAAATGTGGCCCGGTGTCCTCCGAATGGTACCTCGCTGTTTGCAGGTGCCCCGCCTCCGTCTGCAATCAGCACTTCACAGTTCAAGTGTGGTTACACTCCAATGGGCCCCTCCACCGCTACACGAGTAAGTGCTTCCAGCCAGCGTTCCAAAGGCATATGATAGGGGACGGGGAGACTATCTGTTCCCAGCCGGTGGCATAGGAAAGTGTACTGTGCGGATCACCCACCTCGTCCCTCCAATAGAGCCTCGTGTTTCTTGGCACGGATCCGGGCTGCGTAAATTGCTTCCTCCACCGGGACCCACTTCAAGGGCAGCACTGGGGCTCTACCCGCGTAGAAGACCTATCGGTATGCATCAAGTTCATAGTCAGGCATACATTCCTGCTGGTCTGGACTCCACCGCTGATATCACGATTCTGCTGGACTCAACTTATCCCAAATGTTCGCAACAACCCCAGTTTCAGTTATCTACCACCGCAGCCAAAGGGCAGGGAAGACACAGCAAGGACTCCAAGGGTCCCCAGTTCGGTATGAGAAGTTGCTGCCAGGGGCCGGGCTCCGTCACACACTGGCCGCGGTAGCAGACGGCAGATTCAGGGAGTGCTCCTCTTCTCGTGGTCAGCGGGCGCGAAACATCCCTTTCAGGGGGTTTCCCAATTCTTAACAAATTCCCCCAGTCAGGCCTTCATCCTAGAGCCCTCCGGCGCGTCTCGGCCGCTTCATCAGCGACGCTCGTCCTACCGGAGCACCAATTCGCATCTCTCCTCACCTCTCAGTTCAAGGTGCAATTACAGCTGCGCCTGTAAAACCACCGGAAATCCTCGTGTGCAGTATGGCTGGTCTCTGCCTTTCCGATCGCCACAGTGCTTAGCAGGCTCCAGGGGCAGCGCCAGTTAAACGGCCCAGCTTGCGCACTCCTCACCTCCCAGTTCGGGGTGCAATTACATCTGCGCATGTAAACAACGCCGGAAATCCTCGCTTGCAGTATTACTGGTCGCAGAATTTCCGATCGCCACAGTAATTAGTAGGCTCCAGGGGCAGCGCCAGTT
Source organism: Calotriton arnoldi (assembly GCA_963921515.1). Taxonomy (NCBI): domain Eukaryota; kingdom Metazoa; phylum Chordata; class Amphibia; order Caudata; family Salamandridae; genus Calotriton; species Calotriton arnoldi. The sequence continues at coordinate 64,666 of CAWUFW010014256.1, forward strand.
AATCGGCACGGCCTGCGCATGGCACTCCGACCGGGGCGTAGGTTTAAGCTGGAGCCATTGCAGGCGCCATTTTGTGCGGCTTCCGCTGCTCGATCGTTCACGATAGCCGCAACTCCCAGGTCCCGTTGTCGGCAAGCCACAGAGCCAGTCCGATCACTCTCCTCGCTATTCTGGATGCACAGCTGTCGTTGGATGCTTGCAAATCGGCCCCGGCTGTGTGTTTTTAAAGGAGAAATTGTCGGCTGATGCGGAGCTCTCTGCTCATGCGTCCGCCATCTCCCTCAGCCAAGCCACACCCCCCCTAAAATTGCTCGACCTCATCATAAAAAGATACTTCATCAGATACTATTCCCTCCTATGTTCCCCCTCCCAGATTTTCTGGAATATGGTTGCAGCCCCGATTCGCACGGCGTAGAGTTCTTCCCTTGCTTTTACCTCTTGCGTCTTAAGAACCCACTGCGTCATAAGAAGTTGCTTCTAGTGATTTCCATTTCTGTAAAATCAGTGATTTGGCCATCAATGACGCAATAAAATATCACTGCTTCTGGTGCATCGTCAGATTTGCCAAATGACATATCCCAAAAAGGGCACCCACGGGATCCGGTGTCACTGGGGTCTGTAATTTCGCTCCTAACCATTGAAATACCCTGGGCAATACTGGGCAAGTAAAACGTACGTGGAGCCAATCCCCCTTCTCAGCCTCACATCTGAAACTTGCTCCAGATATAGTTAGAAACATCTTTTGCAGTTTGGCTGGCGTATAATAGAACAACTATTTTGAAAAGAATGCCATCCTCTTGAAATTAGGCCCTCTAATGGCTTTGTAGGCCCATAAATTATGCATATTCCAGGTAGAGGGCTCTATTCTGCAGCCGGTAAAGGTCACAATTTTCTCTAGGGCAGTCGGCACCACCTTAAAATACATTTGTTTCAACAGACTGTCATACCATTTACCAACTCCAATTTGCCCAGAAACATAAAACTCATAGCTAATTACGGAGGCTGGTGAATCCCCTAGGGGCTGACTTTCATAAAGGAAGCGTTGTATTTGACGATATGAGAAAAGCATTGTGTCCAATATTGACAAATATCCCTCTTGGAGCAGACTCCAGGGCTTCATGGCTCCAGCCTCTAAGAAGTCCTTGAAGCGACGAATCCCTGCTTTCTCTCAATTCTGAATACGCCCTCTTCCTAAACATAAACCTAACAAGTCACAGTCTTTCAATAGGATATCCGGATGAAATCGGGGGAATTCATATGCTTCCTTCAGTTGGTTGAATCTCCAGACTACCACAAACGGGAAATTTATAGCCGAAGCGCTTCGGGAGCTTGGAGATTTTAAGAAAGGGAAAAAGCTTGATTCCCGCTTCACTCAACATAAGGTTAAGATAAAAATTATTTGCGGGATTCTGAGAGGTTGCTGCCCCCACACACCATTCTAGAAAAGAAGCCAGGGAATAGTTCTTAAAATGAGGAGTTGCTAATCCACCATCTTCTATAGATAATTGTAAGTTTTCCAGCTTAGTATGAGGCTTTTTGCCTGCCCAAATAAAATGACATAACATCTGATCGATTTCCACGACCAATCTCTGAGGGAACTTTATAATCACATTAGAGAAAAGAAAAAGAAGTAAAATCATCCTTTTAATTAAAGCTATTCGCCCAATGATAGTAAGCGGATATGACTGCCATTGAATTAAAAGCTTCTGGGCTTTAGCTAGCATAGGTGCATAGTTGAGTTGATATAGATCTGAAAAATCATGAGATCTGAAAATGCCTAGATATCTAACGGGACACAAAACCTGCACATGGGGCTGCATTTCGCTAGGTAATATGCGGTCGGAAATATTAAATAACAGAATTTCCGATTTCGAATGATTGATTCTAAATCCCCCAAATCGGAAAAAGCTTGAATTTTAACAAAAGTTATATTAATATTATGTTCCGCAGCATGTAGATACAAAATCAAATCATACACTAACAATTTCAATTTTGGTGCACCCTAAATGAGGGGAGTTCAATTAGGGGTTCTTGACGCAAAGCTGAAGCCAAAGTTTTGGTAAACAATGCAAAAAGTAAGAAAGCTGGCGATCCCCAGTTTAAGCAATTTCAATGATATGAACCTCAAAACAATACACAAAAATACAAAAACAAGTACATCTCAAACAAATGCTTCAATATTCAAATATTTTGTTAAATCACAATCAAATATCGAAAAAGTTTTCACATTTACAATTTTTCTTCTTATTTGTACATACTTTATTCATTTTCATGTATTGATTCTAATATTTAATTCTGTAACAGACATGGACCCATTGAGTAGGCCTCGCGGACCCCAGTTGTCCTTGGACCACATTAAGAAAGAACCACTGCCTTCATGTCATTATGCGCTGTATAAAACTCAAACAAATAAAATAAAAAAAATTCAAAGAATGCAATGGGAAATAAGCAAAAGAAGAAACAGTGCAACTATTGCCACATCTCACACACTGCCTCACAAACTGTACCCTTCACCGGAGAAATCGGGCAGCCCTGGCGAGTACCCCGGCTACTTGAAATTATTCCTGCTGAATGTGAGTTTGCCATAACCTTGGCTTGAGCTGAATTATATAGATTGCTTAAGCACTTCACCAGCTTCGAAGGGAACCCAAACCTATTCAAGGTAGCAAAGAGAATCTCCCACTGAACTAAATCAAATGCTTTTCCAGCGTCTATCATTATGATAGCCCCTTGATCTTATTGTTTGCAAAAAAAATCTATCGCTTGGAGGAGAAAGTTGGTATTAGCCGAGATAGTTCTTCCTGGTAGAAAGCCAGATTGGTCCAAATGAACCACTTCTTGTGCCAGAGTGTTATTCTAGAGGCAATTAACCCTCATGCGCACTCCCACACCAAGTGTCATCCCGGGGCCTAGCCCCAAGACTCGTCAAAGTCCTGGGGGGGGGGGGGGTCCAGGGAATGAAATAAAACGATAATAAAACGATTTATAAACACGTTTTTTTTATCGTTATATTTGAAGGTGGTGGCGGGGGGGGCGGCACTCCTGTGCCTTAATGGAGGGCCGTCGCTGTAGGCCATGCCACTTCTAACCGAAAACAAATACATATCCCATGTAAAATTAGCCAGTGCTTGTCTTTTCTGTCTCAAAGGCCACCGTTCGACACAGCGAATATGCAAAGAATGTAGCCAATGAACATTGATGTAAACACACCGTAGACATGAGTCACACTCGTGTCCCTGTCGTTCTCCACGTGAATGTTCATTAAATGTAACGGCAAGAAAATGTCTCCAGCTCGGAAAGATGAAGAGGCCTTCAACGCGTAATTGAATTTAAAGCCTTCATATTACTGTCAAACCTTCCCCAGCCGCCGCCGCGCGGGCCTTCAGCGCGCGCACATCTTCATTTCAGAATCAGTTGCAAATGGAATCTCTGGACAAGAGGTAGTTAAGGGTTCAGAAGAGCAGAAAGCAGACGCAAGGGCTTAGGGACCGTGGGAGGGACCAGAGGACAGGGAACTGCACTGCCAGCACAGGTGTAGTGTTTTGATAGGGCTGCTTCATAATTTAGCTAATCTGAATTATGTAGTTGCCAAAATTCAACTAATGTATTCGATTTTCGTTATGTTCTCCTAATATGGAAGAACTTGCTGACCAATTAGTATAAGGGATAAAGTACCCCCTGCTGTACATTATAAGGCTATTGCAAGTAAAAGAGAAGTTCCATAACCATACAGAAGAACAAGGCCGATGGCCGAGTTCCTTTATAAGGCAATGGAACTCTGAGGTGACTTGCAGTATCCTTATCATGTATGCCAAGGGGTACTTTATCCAATATAATCCATGGTCAAACCCTCACCTTTCACACAAACCACTTAAAACCTTGGTGTGTATCTCTTTCATCTGAAAGAGTGAGCATCTTTCCATACATGAAGAATAAAAGTAAAACCTCTAGTGCAAAATTAAACACATCAAAAACATGTTATATATTTGTTGCAAACAGATATTAGAAACAGTTCGATACAAGTCACTTTTTTTTTTAAACAAAAAAGCTGCAGTAGCTCGGAATGTGTAGAAACATGCAGAAATATTCTAGCTTTTCTCTTAACTATCTAAGGAGTGCAAAAAGATAAACATGTTCTCTCTGCTTGTCATTGTAAGCTAGAACAAGCATTTGCAATGCAATAGGTCTCGCATTTACGCAAGACCTATTGCATTGCAAATGGTAGTCATCACGGATAACGGGAGGGAGGGCGGGGGGGAGAAGGCACGAACAGGAGTGCGGGAGGGGGAGAAGGCACGGACAATGGGAGGGGGGAGTAAAGAAGGCATTAGGAGAACCTCATTAAAGAAAATAGTGCTCAAAGTCTAAATAACACATACCGTGTAACACTCGAAGTAAAGGGGCCAGTCGCCATGTGAGGTGACAAATGACGAGGAGGCGTTACTAAGGAGGGACTAACAAGCCTATTGATGAATCAGAAGCCAGCATGTAGGACAGACAATGACACAAGCCAATGGCAAACATGGGCGGAGAGTGGGCGGGGCTTCTATTCGCTACTCGTCTACAATAAGTCTCGCAGAGAAGCGCATGCGCGCTGGCTCAGGCTCGACCTAAAAATGACATGTAAACTTGCAGTTGGCTGATTCAGGGCAAGGGTTCACGCTTGCAAAGCCATTCAGTAGACATTCACAACAGTATAACAGCAAAAAAACTGGTTGCATTTTTCAGTAACAAGTATTTATTATACTTCACAGCCACAAAACACAAAGGAAGTAGGGAGCAGAAGATAGTGTTAAGTTACTCCCTGAACCATAAGCCTTTACAAAATGTAGGTCTTGAAAAGAACGGAAAGAATGTGACAAGGACCCTGGGGCAGCATTCCGACAATATGCGGGCTGCTTATTACCAAGAAGAACAAGCAGCACATATGAAAAGGACCCTGCCAGCAGGGTGCACTTATTACTATGATTTCTGGGCTTCCATGTGAGGAACTCGCCACCACTAAGGGCATCACACATACTACCAGTGGTATGCAGCAGCAGCTTTTAAAAGATCCACTTATAGCGACTAAGCAAGCTTTCTGTGGGTCTTCAATAAACCACGCATGCAAGACACAAAGGGGAAATGAGTACTTCTCCTATAACCCTTATAAATAAACCCTACCTCTCACAAAGCAGAATCGCCACAAACCGACAAAAAATGTAAATATCAGTTCAAAATCAAACAATGTAACGTATACTGAACTTTAGATGTAATATGATCCTTTGTAATCACTGTAAAAGGTGGAAAGCGCTCAGATACCCTATGCAGCAGTTCTTAGATTTTTTTTACTTCTGTGGACCCCCACTGAATCATTACTGGAAGCTGGCGATCCCCAGTTTAAGCAATTTCAATGATATGAACCTCAAAACAATACACAAAAATACAAAAACAAGTACATCTCAAACAAATGCTTCAATATTCAAATATTTTGTTAAATCACAATCAAATATCGAAAAAGTTTTCACATTTACAATTTTTCTTCTTATTTGTACATACTTTATTCATTTTCATGTATTGATTCTAATATTTAATTCTGTAACAGACATGGACCCATTGAGTAGGCCTCGCGGACCCCCAGTTGTCCTTGGACCACATTAAGAAAGAACCACTGCCTTCATGTCATTATGCGCTGTATAAAACTCAAACAAATAAAATAAAAAAATTCAAAGAATGCAATGGGAAATAAGCAAAAGAAGAAACAGTGCAACTATTGCCACATCTCACACACTGCCTCACAAACTGTACCCTTCACCTCTGTAAACAAATTAGTAGCTGCTTCAAAACACCTCATAAACCTGACCTGTTCCCTGCCTGGTATTTATAAACACACCGGAAATAGGAAAAAAAACAAGGAAACTGAAAAAATTTCAATCATTGCGAATAACAGAAGAGAGGTTGACGGCAAGGCAGCTTGGAAATCCCAGCAACCACATGGGTTACACTCTGCTCTTAAGAATCATAAGGCCGCCTTTTGTCCAGGTATTTCGTTTTTTTATTTATATATAAAATACCGAAAAAGCCCACTATGTGCTCTAACAGAATCTAATGTGCTTGTCGAGGTAAGGGTTTCTTTGGTTCACTGCGGCTAATAGTAAACACGCTGCTCTCACCAACTCGTTAGGAAAGAAAAGTACTTAGATTTCTGTATGACTTTCTCTGTGTAAAGACCTACACGAGGAGACATTAGGGGGCCGATTCTGATGCGGGTTGGAAAAGCTTCCCGACCGAATCGGTTGGGAAATGGTGTCCGACCCACTCGGATCGGGAAAGTCCGACCGGCGGAGTAGGATGCATCCGGATGCTTCCAGATACGATTTGGTTGAACTCCCATTGACTTCAATGGGAACATTTGTTCCTAACCGCATCAGAATTGGGCCCTCGGTCGGGAAGACACGTTCCCGATCTGATTTGGAAGGAGCAAATGCCGTTAGGAGGCCTTCCTAACCGCATCAGAATCAGGCCCTCGGTCGGGAAGCTGTTCCAACCCGCATCAGAATCGGGCCCTAGATGTCTTAAGTAAATCCCCTGGGAAGACCGGCGTGTGGAGAGTACAGAATGTGCCTAACTTCCTATCGTCCAGGGCCCAGGCTTGTCTGCTTCTTCCACTGGAACGGTCTTTCACGGTGTTACTGATAAACTGACAGACACAGGGAAAAACTACTACTAATATTAGCGCAAATACAGAGCCGAAGACTGAGCAAGTATCAGCTTTACTCAAAAGAAATACGGTACTGATTCGCACATGTGATTAAGAGAAACCCACAAGGGCTGTCCCAGTCTCAGCTGAGCATCTGCACCCCTTCTACACTATAAATACACTGGCAGATGTCTCGGAATAAAACCAGCAGAAAAATCATCTGAAATAATTTGAAAGCACGCATAATGACGATGCCCAAATAAAGACGATGCCCAAATCCTGCTCTGCCTGGGAACCGCCTAAAACATTTCAACGCTTGCACCGTATGTACTTACCTGTTAATCTTACATTTTCCAGAGGTAAAACGCGATGTGCTCGGTGATAAACAATGTTTTTTGGAACACGGGAAAGCGAGCTACGTGACCTATATGCAGCTGTACCCAGGACAGAACCACCAACCTCTCAGACAATGTTAAATAGCCTTCCGTACAATAGAAATAGCGTGGCAATCTGTACATCTCGTCTGTACACAAACGTACACAGAAAATCTATTAGTAATTCATTAATCACGCACCTCTATGCAGAAGAGCTTGAAAGCAGTCCGTCCTGAGCTTTCACAAGCGTCTTACAGCAGGTGCAAGCGCATGTGGAACAGAAGCCACGCAAATGGCACCATTCTGTCCGTGCGGAAAAATTACATATACAAATAAAAAACACAGCATCCCCTTTATGCTTCAAACACAATCAACTACAGATTCAAGAAAAACACGTATTAAAACACATTACATAATCAGCCCACTCAAGTGCAGAATCGGTTATTCAACTACTACTGTCGAATAGAACAAACAATCTAAACAATATCACCTGACGGCATTAAACACAAAAGCAATTCCCAAATAGCATCGTGACAGACTAACGCACGTCACGCAGATTCGGTCAAAGAAAGAAGCAGCGCAGTGAGGAGCAGCGACGGGCGACGCGGATAACAGCCCGAGTTAGCACTCTCACGGAGAGAATTTCACTAACTGGTGTCTATCATAAACGGGAATATTTAGGATTGAGAGAGAAACTGATCATCGCTTTTAACAGCAGAAACTCACTCCCCTTCATGGGGGGCTCAGCTTTTATTATAGTGGCTTTCTGCGTACACACGACAAAGCAGTATGAAAATGGGAACCTTCGCCCCGCCTAGGCAAGCGCGGGAGTAAATAACTTATATATATATATACACACACATCCACGCATTGTTTCAGTGTGTATGCAATTATGTTTGTGAACACATGAAATCAACGTGTTATTTAATATGTAGATAAAAGCAACTCCAATGGAAGGTTGCATTTCATTTATTTTAAATTGTTATTTAGCTTTAATTAGATTCTGGGGTGTGTGGTCACAATTCCTTGCCAATAAATGTTACAACACAAAATAACAAGCACGGAATCAAAACCCGAACGCGGGAATCGAAACCAGTGGTGCGCGCGCACCACAGAGGAGCGGGGGGGCGAGGGAGCCTGTCGTCTGTGCCGCGCGCTGATGCGCGTCCTAGACACAGACGGGAATGGGCGGAGCAAAGGCGGGACATGCGCCCGCCTTCGCCCAATTGCGTGCCGTTTTTTTTTTTTTAAATCACGCTACAGCCAATGCCAGGCTTCAGAAAGCTAACCACACGCACGAGCGTGTGGTCAGCTTTCAGAAGCCCATACAAGAGGTCTCGGGCTGCGCGAGCAGGGTTGCGCACTGCAACGCTAGGCCCGACACCTAAAAATAGAACAGAAGAAAGAAAAGCAACATTCTGTTTTTGTTGGTTTAAACAGCTGCTGACTTGTCTTTCACCTTGACTGCTGGCAGCAGTCATCCTGACATCAGAACTCAACTTTAATAACTTATATTGAGTTCTGACGTCTTTTCTTTATAATCGGCGACTGGATGCGTCACAAGTCGCCAAATATAAAGAAATTAGAGACAGGCGTTTATACAGGGATTACAGAACCCCATGTATTGTAAATAGATACAGCTCATGGGAGGTAGACAGAAATAATGACAAATTAACACTTGCTGCTGTCATATAGTCACCTCTGTGGAGGTACGGGGGACATTGGCCACTTTGGAACTGTTGTGTAGTTGAATTGAAGAAGGGAAATGTTTACAAATAAAAATAGCTGTTTTCTCTTGTCGTCTATATTCTGTCAATTTCCAGCAGGTTCCAGATGTGCGCCTTGAAGAGTGAAGACTTTGGGCTGACATTAATGATTCTTTGAAAGGATTGCTTGGGAGTAGATATGGTCTTGTGATGTAGACTTCAAAACCAGGAGACCTAAGTTCAAATCAAGGCTTTCCAAACAGACCAAATTGTGTTATCTTGGGCACATGGTTTCATGTCTGTGGCCCAGTTCCTTTAATCGCAGAATATATACTCACCCGTAGCATTGACTCAGTTTGAAATGTATGGTAACATATTCAATCACATTAAAATAAAGATTTAACCTCACCCTTAATTGCAAGAAGGTTTGTGATTCTTACTATGACCACCAGTCCTCTCAACTCGCTAAATCTGCACGCAAGGCCTTAGCAGAAAGATAAGGTTGCTCCTCTATCACTCCCCTTGTCGGCACAAGGTTGCCCAAAACGTTCAATTTTCAGGAGTTTTTTGAACTCGGAATGGTTGGGCTGTGTTTTCAGGCTTGGCTTCAACAAATTGCAGAGTTTGGAGCCTTGGACACCTTGGGACCTGCCTCCACCTGGTAGAAGTGGCACGGTGAAGGCTCAAGTGGCAGAGTCACTCCTACAAAGGCAGAGGTACACACTCAGGAACTCACCTGTACAACACACACACACACGTCAGACTCCGCATCATGGGTCTCCGATACCAGAATCACAGCAGCTAGAAGAGACACAGAGTCCCAATCTTGAGTCATCGCTTGATTAAACAGCCTGCTGCACATGCGGCTTGGCCATAACAGCAGTTAGGCACAAGTTTTGACAGCCCATTGCGTACTAACATGGCTCAGATAAACCCCAAGACCTTAGTCTACGGTGTGGTGCCATGCCCAGCCCAACTCCAAGGTGAGCAGTAGCACCAGCCAGGCCACCCCAGGATAAATGAGAGGTCAAAGGCCTCAGGTCCTTATTGCAGGCACCACAGGGCCTTGCCTACAGGTGCTGCCATGGCCCACCACAGAACAATGCCAGCAGCTTGAGAACCTGTAGGGTCAAAGTACCACTATCCTTTAGAACAGCAGATCAAGGGATGGGACCTGATAGCGCTCCGGGCCAAAAGGTTCAAAATTCGTGAGAGAGTCCTTTGGCAGGGCAAGAGGCAGCAGACGGTCCCACACAGTGTCTGAGACAGTGGGACACCGACAGCAAGCACACAGGTTAGGTAATACACCTCTGCACATCGTACTGAAATAGTACTGGTTTCCATTTTGGTTGAATTGGGTATCCTGCCAGACTTGCACAGTTCTTCTGTTCTGGTGCTGCTAGACCTATCTGCTGCCTTCAACACTGTGTCATGTGAATGGCTAATCCTCAGGCTGGTAGATATTGGGGTCCATTGCCCAGCTCTTGATTGGATCGCATCTTACTTGTACGATCACTCTCTATGCCGTCTGTATGGCGCTGTTCTCTTCCAAGTTCAGACACTTGGACTGTAGGGTGCCTCAGGGTTCCGTACTGAGTCCGCATTGTTTAATTTGTATGTGCATTCGCTGGCTATATCGATTAGATCATTTAATTTTAAATGTATGAGCTATGCGGACTGCACACAGGTTTTAATATCCCTGGTGCAGTCTTCCTCGGAACCCTGAGGCGGTTTCCATGATGCATGTTAGCTGCGGCTAGCTGGCGGGTCGAAAGCTCCTTAATATTTAACTCTGACAAGATGGAAGTTTTGTGAATTTCCAGTTGTAACGCTCCAGCTGTGTTCCCCACTGGCCTTTGGCCACCTTGATTGGACTTGTCCCCCATTCCTACTGTGTCAGCAGAGACATCGTAAGGATTTTGGGGGTCCTGGACCAAACCTATTTTGGGGCCCACTGTTCAGAACAGCTTTTAATTTATGATCCAGTTTCTGCTCTTTCGTGCCCTCTTTGGCCAGGTCACTGACACTGCACAAGCACACACCTCAAAATTCTAAATGTGTGTACATCTAATATTCATGGATAGTGGCGTGTGTTTTCAATATTGTAACACAGCAGCAGCTCACTAATATTACTGTAAATAATCTCTGCGACACCCTCCGATTTCTCATATGTGAGGTCTTGTTTTGATTTAAAAGAAACTGTTTTTATGGATGTTGCATGAAACATAAACACAAGTCTTTGCAAAATGTCTGTAATCGACACACTTCACCCACATTAAAAATAAATTAAAACAATATATTTAAGAACTAATAAAGGTCATCAGGGCAAGCCTCTCTGCAGAACAGAGCTGGCTCTATCGGGGGCCCCTGAAAGCCTGGGGCCCTTGGCCACAACCCACTTTGCCCATGCCTTAAAATGTCTCTGTGTGTCAGATTGTGACGTTGGGTTTCACGTGGATGCTGATCTGTCTATAGCCGGGTCAACCACTTGTCCTCCATCAGTTTTCAGAATATCAGACTTCAATGGAATCCCTCTACCTTCTCCTCACAATCAACCTTTGGTGGTGCAGGCTTCAATCCTCAGCAGGCTTGATTATTGTAACTCACTGATCTAAAGTTCTTCTTTGGGCCTATTGAAGCGGCTGCAGAGGCCACATAACGCTGCCCCTATGCTCTCTCTTCCCTCTTACGCCCCTGAATTGGCTGCTGCGATCTAAAAGGAATATTTTTAAGGCACTTTTATGGTCTTTGTGTTTTTCATCATTTTGGCCCTCTGTTTTTACTACAACAGTTTGGTCATTATGTTTCTTTGTGCCAGTTGAGATTGTCGGACGTTTTTCTTTTGGTGGTTCAGCGCCTGGACACCCTCATGGGTGACAAGCAGCGCTATACAGATCCACCTTACATTACATTATGTTCCTAGATTTAGCCGGACTAGGCTAGGCAGGTACGCCTTCTCAGTTGTGGCAGCAAAAACCTGGAATCCGCTGGATTCATTTGCACACTTACAGAAAGGCTCTAAAAACGTTGTTCTTTGTGTGGTAATAGAGGTTTTACTTCAATAATTCCATCTGTGGCTAACTTTGTTTTCCTTAGCGCCTTTTAGGCAGCTGCACGTTTTATAAAGTTAGCAAAAAAATAACATCACGTAACCTTCAAGAAGTGCTTGGAAGGTAAGAGCAAGACCTCTTCAGTCACAGATGATACCAGCAGTGTGAACTTCCTGGTCCCCATGAGTGTCCTCTCAGTACTAGAGACTCTAGAACCCTCATCGTTTTCCAGAAGTGTCTTGGGGGTGCCTTCAGAACCCCACAATGTGGCTCTCCTCCACTGATTCCATACTAGTGCTTTAGGGTCCCAGTTACTGTCCTCTTACCTATGAAGTGCCTTCTCAGTGATTAATCCTTCAACTGTGTGAGCTTGAACCAGAAGCCGCTAATCAGTGTTTTACATCCAAGCTTCGTGACCTTCATCCAATAGCGGCTTCTCATTGGTGTAGACGCTCAGTTATGCCTTCTCAGATCTGAAGGACCCGGGGTAGAGTCCCCTTCCCCTATCAGTTCCTTCACAGTTCTGCTGGACTCCAGCAGTGTGACCATCCTATAGCTTTGTCTTCTCAGTGCTGTAGGACACCTCTACCCTCTGGGAGGACACAGGATCACTGTATTGTGACCTTCCTCCAGTGCTGCCTCTCAGCATTATAGGATCACAGAACTGTGACCCTCTCCTACAGTGCCCTTTCTCACTCTCATTGCTACAGGTTCCCTATATTGTGGCAGAGTTTCGGCAGAGCCATACTCAGGGCTCTAGGACCACAGCAGTTTAACCTTTCTCAAGTGTTGCCATCCCACTGTCCCAGTTCTAAAGTAGCCTAACAGAATGGTCTTCCTCCTGCTCTGCCTTCTCACTGCAGTAGGATCCCAGCAGTGTGAGTATTCTCCTGCACTGCCTTCTCTCTGCAGTAGGATCCAGCAGTGTGAGCTTCCTCCTGCACTGCCTTCTAACTGTATCAGGATCCCAGCAGTGTGAGCTTCTTCCTGCACAGCCTTCTCACTGCAGTAGGACCCCAGCAGTGTGAGGTTCTTCCTGCACTGCCTTCTCATTGCAGTAGGATCCCAGCAGTGTGAGCGTTCACCTGCACTGCCTTCTCACTGAGGTAGGATCCCAGCAGTGTGAGCATTCACCTGCACTGCCTTCTCACTGCAGTAGGACCCCAGCAGTGTGAGGTTCTTCCTGCACTGCCTTCTCATTGCAGTAGGATCCCAGCAGTGTGAGCATTCTCCTGCACTGCCCGCTCACTGCATTAGGATCCCAGCAGTGTGAGCTTTCTCTTACACTGCCTTCTCACTGCAGTAGTAGTCCAGCAGTGTGAGCTTCCTCCTGCACTGCCTTCTCATTGCAGTAGGTTCCCAGCAGTGTGAGTGTTCTCCTGCACTGCCTTAGGATCCCAGCAGTGTGAGCTTCCTCCTGCACTGCCTTCTCACTGTATTAGGATCCCAGCAGTGTGAGCTTCTTCCTGCACAGCCTTCTCACTGCAGTAGGATCCCAGCAGTGTGAGCTTCTTCCTGCACTGCCTTCTCTCTGCAGTAGGATCCCAGCAGTGTGAGCTTCTTTCTGCACAGCCTTTTCACTGCAGTACGATCCCAGCAGTGTGAGCGTTCTCCTGCACTGCCTTCTCACTGCAGTAGGATCCCAGCAGTGTGAGCTTTCGCTTACACTGCCTTCTCTCTGTAGTAGTAGCCCAGCAGTGTGAGCTTCCTCCTGCACTGGCTTCTCATTGCAGTAGCATCCCAGCAGTGTGAGCTTCCTCCTGCACTGCCTTCTCACTGCAGTAGGATCCCAGCAGTGTGAGCTTTCTCTTACACTGCCTTCTCACTACATTAGTAGCTCAGCAGTGTGAGCTTCCTCCTGCACTGCCTTCTCATTGCAGGAGGATCCCCGGGTTCACTGATAGAATATCAATGTCACAAACATCGATGTTCTAAATGTTGAGAAAAAAATATCGACTACAAAAATATCGACTCCCATACCTTAACAGGTAAGTAAAAAAATATTGACTGCAAAATATCAAGGTAAAAAATATAGATGTAAAAAATATCGATTTGAAAATATATATAAAATTAAATAATATATATTAAATATATTAAATACTAATATTATTTTTAACAAAATCAAATACATTTAATATACATTTTAACTAAATATAACAAATAAATTTAATTTAAAAAATATAAACACACAAACATAATAATTTATACAAAAAACACAAAGTTAGAAGGGTTGAGGTAAGCAATACCGCACCTAACATCAAAAGTAATTGAGCAAATTATGGTCTAAATGGAATGAATATCGTGGTAACATCTGCACGCCCCCCCTTCTCCCAACCCTATCCCATCAAGACGAACCTATATCATCTGATCATTGAGAAAACTAACAGAATGTAACTGTAACAGATACTTGTACTATCTAAGAAACGTCAGTTTGTAACAATGTCGCATAACCCAACACCGACTGAAACTGTAATCGTAATTGATTTGCTGTATTTAAATAAAAGATTTATTAAAAAAATGTAAATCATATGTGGTGCAAAGAACCTGGAGCACAACCCTTCTCTACTCCAAATTGAAAACAAGTTTTCAAACTAACATATCCACCTAATGGTCCAGCACACACAAAAATGTAATCAATATAACCATATTACTGGGAATCCGGCATGAGAATAGTCCACAAGTTTATACTTGAAACATATCAGGCAAGAATAATGAGCGACATGTAATCACTGCATTCGACAACAGATATTATAGTTCAAATATTCTTTATTCTTTTTTCTTCTTTAAAAGAAATGTCGTGGATTAAAGATAGTCGTAGCCAACGCGTTTCGTCCTTTCACGGACTTCTTCAGGGCTACAAAAAGTATATACAGAAAATATTTACATAATATATTCATAGATACAAAATTTAAAAACACATAAGCTCTACATTTTCACAATCTTGCTCCGATATGCCAGGAAGTGGATATTGTGACACCAACAACAAAATTCATTACACAATTGGTTTTATATCAACAGTGCTATATAGTTATATAAAAAAGAGATAGAGCACATATACTGATTATTTCTGTTGGGCATATCCTCTTACTGTGTTATTAATACATAGAGGACGTCCGAATTCTGGGTCTGTGTATACTCTAGTTTGGAACATCTTACTCATAATTGGGAGATTTAATGAATTGGGGCTTTGACTACCCATTTATTAACATATTATTCAAGAATGTGTTGTCTTATTATATAGTAACACAAACTATAGTGTTTTTTAACGTTTCTTTACAAGACTTAATGTCCTATAGATGGACATTATGAGGGTATGTTTGAATAACACTATCAAAGTAATAGGTAGATATCACTAGCATAGCAGCCAGTGGGACATACCTCCAAATTGTGTGTCAGACGTATTCTATTCGTTATGCTGTCAATCAGTATTGATATTTTGGCGAATCGAATCCTTCTGTAAAATAACAGGAGATGAATTCAATCCGAAATGTACATTTTTCGGAATGAGGCTACACTACCTTCGAATAACACAAACAAAGTAACAGGTAGAACATACCTCCAAATTATGTGTCAAAACATATATTACTCCTTATCCTTTCAAACAGTATAGGTATTTTGACAGGTCGAATCCTTCTGTATAGTAACAGAAAAGCTGTAAAGTGTAAAGAAGAACGGTACTATAAGACATCACTAAACCAAAATGATGGACAACAAGCAACTTCATAACTGTCTACAAAAAATATTTATTATAAGCGCTATCTATTTTAAAATGCACCGCGCTCAATAAAGACTGTAACCTCATAGAGTTTAAAACCTCGTCGATGATATCACCAATGGCAGTTGTAAGCGCCCTCATTTCTACAGTATTGCGCACTTAGTAGAGACTATTGATTGATGGTATCAAGAGACCCATTTAGCACTCATTACAATGGCCGCAAAGGTCCCTGGAGTTCACGAAAGTCGGGGGTCCCCACCACTCAGTGTAGGACCATAGTTACCTATTGCTAAAGCAGCACCATATTGAAAAGGAACATACTATATATCTGGTGACATCAGCATTAGTTATATATCACTGATTTTACTGGGCTGATCTGTATCCATATTATAGAAGTAACTTAAGACTACTTGGGACTATTGAAGTAAACGCTTACTCAATCCTTATACACATCCATTAACAGCAAATGTGTTTATTAATTCAACTCGCGTAATAATACTTACTGGGTCCATGTGCCTAGAGCGCCTCAAACTCCCTCGCGTTGTCGTGCAGCAAACGTTCGGCAATGGACTAAGGAGTGTTTATATACTCACAACAATCAAGCTAAATTCTTAACACCTGGCTCCGATTGTTTTGTAATGCCTACCGGATGTTGAAGACTTGGTCGCCATCTTACAGCATGTCGATGGACATAGATATGTACTGGGCAATTGTTTCTGATGCTAAAAAAGGGCAGCTGACAACCTAGTACAGGCCCGGAAAGAAATGTTAAAGTGAACTATCTTAGTTTTTCTCGTATGTGACAAAAGCGATTCTATATTCGATATTGCAAAGGTCCGAGCTCTATGCTAATGAGTCATTTACAACAGCGCCATCTTGAAACATGCAAGAGGGTGAAGGCTTGGCCACCGTCTTGTAACATGTTAATGGACATGGATATATATTTATCGAATGTTGTGGTTGCTAGATGGGGGTAAATGACGGCTCAGTATATGCCTAAGACCATATTTTAAAATGAACTCTTAGTTTTCATCTTTTGTTACAAAAGACCCTCCTATATTCGATGTTATGGAAGTCACAGCTCTATACTAATAAGGCAATTGCAGCGGCGCCATCTTGGAACGTGCAAGGTGTTTAGCATGAACACATGATATTAAGAAACGACATTAAGAAACGTTAAAAAACACCACAGGTTGTGTTACTATATACTAAGACAACAAATTCTTGAATAGTATGTAAATAAATGGTAGTCAAAGTCCCAATTCATTAAATCTCCCAGTTATGAGTAAGATGTTCCAAACTAGAGTATACACAGACCCAGAATTCGGACGTCCTCTATGTATTAATAACACAGTAAGAGCATATGCCCAACAGATATAATCAGTATATGTGCACTATCTCTTTTTTATATAACTATATAGCACTGTTGATATAAAACCAATTGTGTAATAAATTTCGTTTTTGGTGTCAATATCCACTTCCTGGCATATCGGAGCAAGATTGTGAAAATGTAGAGCTTATGTGTTTTTAAATTTTTTATCTATGTATAGATTATGTAAATATTTTCTGTATATAATTTTTGTAGCCCTGAAGAAGTCCGTGAAAGGACGAAATGCGTTGGCTACGACTATCTTTAATCCACAACGTATCTTTTAAAGAAGAGAAAAGAATAAAGAATATTTGGACTATAATATCTGTTGTCGAATGCAGTGATTATATGTCGCTCATTATTCTTGCCTGATATGTTTCAAGTATAAACTTGTGGACTATTCTCATGCCGGATTCCCAGTAATATGGTTATATTGATTACATTTTTGCGTGTGCTGGACCACTAGGTGGATATAATAATTTATACATATACATATATTTACTTAAAAATAATTTATTAGCTATTATCTTCATTTAATTTTTAAACTTTAAAATTATATAAAAATAAAATATATATATATCAATATTTTAAAATAAAAAAACATGCTATAATAAATTAAAACATTAAACTATTAAAAAAATGTAAACTAACATTTCCCCATACAATAAGTGCAACAGTAGGGAAAGTGTTGGATAGCGGAATAATTAAATTTCCTATTCCAACTCCAGTGAGTGCAACAGTAGGGAAAGTGTTGGATAGCTGAGAGGTAAAAATTACTATTCCCACTTCAGTGATAGCAACACTAGGGAAAGTGTTGGATAGCGGCGGGGAAAAAATTACTATTCCCACTCCAAAGAGTGCAACAGTAGGGAAAGTGTTGGATAGCGGAGGGGTAAAAATTACTATTCCCACTCCAAGGAGTGCAACAGTAGGGAAAGTGTTGGATAGCAAAGGAGTAAAAATTGCTATTCCCACTCCAGTGAGTGCAAAAGTAGAGTAAGTGTTGGATAGCAAAGGAATTAAATTTACTATTCCAACTCCAGTGAGTGCAACAGTAGGGAAAATGTTGGATAGCGGAGGTGTAAAAATTACTATTCCCACTTCAGTGATAGCAACAGTAGGGAAAGTGTTGGATAGCGTAGGGGCAAAAATTACTATTCCCACTCCAAAGAGTGCAACAGTAGGGAAAGTGTTGGATAGCGGCGGGGTAAAAATTACTATTCCCACTCCAAAGAGTGCAACAGTAGGGAAAGTGTTGGATAGCGGAGGGTAAAAATTACTATTCCCACTCCAGTGAGTGCAAAAGTAGGGTAAGTGTTGGATAGCGGAGTAATTAAATTTACTATTCCAACTCCAGTGAGTGCAACAGTAGGGAAAATGATGGATAGCAGAGGGGTAAAAATTACTATTCCCACTCCAAAGAGTGCAACAGTAGGGAAAGTGTTGGATAGTGGAAGGGCAAAAATTACTATTCCCACTCCAGTGAGTGCAATAGTAGGGAAAGTATTGGATAGCGGAGGGGTAAAAATTACTATTCCCACACCAAAGAATGCAACAGTAGAGAAAGTGTTGGATAGCGGAGGGGTAAAAATTACTATTCCCACTCCACTGAATGCAACAGTAGGATAAGTGTTGGATAGCAGAGGGGTAAAATGTATTATTCCCACTCCAGTGAGTGCAACAGTAGGGAAAGTGTTGGATAGCGGAGGGGTAAAAATTACCTATAATACTTAAACAATTGGAAACAAATCATAAAAATGAAAAAAACAATATTTTAAAAATGTTACTTTTAATATATTAAACATATAAAAAGAACACATAATATAATATTAATTACATATAACAAAAACCTAAAAATAATATATAAAATAAATTAATAAATACATGTATAAACAATAATTATTTAAAAGTAGCAAATATTAACAAACAAAAAATTATTTAAAACATAAATGTATGTATTTCATTTCATATCCTATAACACCACACCAATAACAAAACACTTCAACATTTTTAATTACATCTATTTCTATCAATAACATAATTAATAATCAATTAAAAGACATCTTATTTATAAAAAAATAAAAACAAACATTAATTGAGTACACAAGCTTTAACACTCTAATATCCACAACACACACCTAAATTAAACTATAAAATAATAAAACACAATTATACATTATTTTTTAAAGAAAAACTATCACTATTAACAACTAATAATTAAATAACAAAATGTTATTTCATACCCACCCTTTACCCCTTTAAAAGTAAAAACAAAACACAAAAAAACCATTTACCCCAAATAAATATCAAATAATTAACATTAATTAACAACTATATATTAATTAAACACAAATTACTTCCCACCCTTCACTCCTATAAACACCACAACACACACATAAAATTAATTACACAATTACCATAATTAATTACCAATTAATTAATTAACATTAATTAACAACTAATTAATTCCTCAATTAAAAATAATTTACTTACCACCCTTCCCAACCTTTACACCTATAAAAACTACCACACACAAAGATAAATAATTACACAATTATCAACATTAATTACAAATTAATTAATTACAATTAATTAACAACCAATTATCAATTCATAAATTAAAAATACATTTCTTCCCACCATTTACACCTATAAACACCACAACACACACCTAAAATGAATTACACAATCGCGATAATTAATTATCAATTAATTAATTAAAATTAATTACCAACCAATTATTAATTAATTAATAATAAAATAATTAACAAATTTACAACTATAACATCTCAATTAAACAAATATTAATAAATAAAAATTAATCAATAAATTAAATATAATTAAGTTACTTCCCAGCCTATTCCCCTATAAACCCACAACCCGCTACGGAACTAAAAGCGCAAAATTCAAATACATTTTTTTAATAACTACTAAAAACGTAACACATACATATAACATATATAAAAAAATACATAACAATAATAAAAAACGATATTTTTAACAACGATATTTTTGCAAACCATATTAAACACTTCGATATTTTTAAAAACGATATTTCTTACCTTAAGTCGATATTCTTGACCACGATATTCTTGCTGTCGATATTTCTGACCCACGATATTAATTAATCGATATTTGTGCAACTCGATATTTTGTACTCGATACTCTGCCTCTGCACCAGATCCCAGCGGTGTGAGCTTTCTCTTGCACTGCCTTCTGTCTCCAATAGGATCCCAACAGTGTGAGCGTTCTCCTGCACTGCCTTCTCACTGCAGTAGGATCCCAGCAGTGTGAGCTTCTTCCTGCACTGCCTTCTCACTGTATTAGGATCCCAGCACTGTGAGCTTCTTCCTGCACTGCGTTCTCATTGCAGCAGGATCCCAGCAGTGTGAGCTTTCTCTTGCACTGCCTTCTCACTGCAGTAGCATCCCAGCAGTGAGTTTTCTCCTGCACTGCCTCTCTGCAGTAGGATCCCAGCAGTGTGAGCGTTCTCCTGCACTGCTGTCTCACTGCAGTAGGATCCCAGCAGTGTGAGCTTCCTCCTGCACTACCTTCTCACTGCAGTAGGATCCCAGCAGTGTGATCTTCCTCCTGCACTGCCTTTTCACTGCATTAGGATCCCAGCAGTGTGAGCTTTCTCCTGCACTGCGTTCTCACTGCAGTAGGATCCCAGCAGTGTGAGCTTCCTCCTGCACTGCCTTCTCACTGCAGTAGGATCCCAGCAGTGTGAGCTTCTTCCTGCACTGCCTTCTCACTGTATTAGGATCCCAGCAGTGTGAGCTACTTCCTGCACTGCCTTCTCACTGCAGTAGGATAACAGCAGTGTGAGGTTTCTCTTGCACTGCCTTCTCACTGCAGTAGGATCCCAGCAGTGTGAGCTTTCTCCTGCACTGCCTCTCTGCAGTAGGTTCCCAGCAGTGTGAGTGTTCTCCTGCACTGCCTTCTCACTGCAGTAGGATCCCTGCAGTGTGACCTTCCTCCTGCACTGCCTTCTCACTGCAGTAGGATCCCAGCAGTGTGAGTTCCTCCTGCACTGCCTTCTCACTGCATTAGGAACCCAGCAGTGTGAGCTTTCTCCTGCACTACCTTCTCACTGCAGTAGGATCCCAGTAGTGTAAGCTTCCTCCTGCACTGCCTTCTCACTGCAGCAGGATCCCAGTAGTGTGAGCTTCTTCCTGCACTGCCTTCTCACTGTATTAGGATCCCAGCAGTGTGAGCTTCTTCCTGCACTGGCTTATCACTGTATTAGGATCCCAGCAGTGTGAGCTTCTTCCAGCACTGCCTTCTCACTGCAGTAGGATCCCAGCAGTGTGAGCTTTCTCTTGCACTGCCTTCTCACTGCCGTAGGATCCCATCAGTGTGAGCTTCCTCCTGCACTGCCTTCTCAATGTATTAGCATCCCAGCAGTGTGAGCTTCCTCCTGCACTGCCTTCTCGCTATATTAGGATCCCAACAGTGTGAGATTTCTCCTGCAGTGCCACTCGGCAGTAGGATCCCAGCAGTGTGAGCGTTCCCCTGCACTGCCTTCTCACTGCAGTAGAATCCCAGCAGTGTGAGCTTCCCCCTGCACCACTGCCTTCTCACTGCATTAGGATCCCAGCAGTGTGAGCTTTCTCCTGCACTGCCTTCTCACTGCAGTAGGATCCCAGCTGTGTGAGCTTCCTCCTGCACTGCCTTCTCAGTGCAGTAGGATCCCAGCAGTGTGAGATTTCTCTTGCACTGCTTCTCACTGCAATAGGATCCCAGCAGTGTGAGCTTCCTCCTGCACTGCCTTCTCCCTGCAGTAGGATCCCAGCAGTGTGAGTGTTCTCCTGCACTGCCTTCTTCCTGCAGTAGGATCCCAGCAGTGTGAGCTTCCTCTTGCACTGCCTTCTCACTGCAGTAGGATCCCAGCAGTGTGAGCTTCCTCCTGCACTGCCTTCTCACTGCATTAGGATCCCAGCAGTGTGAGCTTCTTCCTGCACTGCCTTCTCACTGCAGTAGGATCCCAGCAGTGTGAGCTTTCTCTTGCACTGCCTTCTCACTGCAGTAGGATCCCAGCAGTGTGAGCTTTCTCTTGCACTCCATTCTCACTGCAGTATCATCCCAGCAGTATGAGCTTCTTCCTGCACTGCCTTCTCACTGCAGTAGGATCCCAGCAGTGTGAGCTTTCTCCTGTACTGCCTTCTCACTGCAGTAGGATCCCAGCAGTGAGAGCTTCCTCCTGCACTGCCTTCTCACTGCAGTAGGATCCCAGCAGTGTGAGTTCCTCCTGCACTGCCTTCTCACTGCATTAGGAACCCAGCAGTGTGAGCTTTCTCCTGCACTACCTTCTCACTGCAGTAGGATCCCAGTAGTGTAAGCTTCCTCCTGCACTGCCTTCTCACTGCATTAGGATCCCAGCAGTGTGAGCTTCTTCCTGCACTGCCTTCTCACTGTATTAGGATCCCAGCAGTGTGAGCTTCTTCCTGCACTGCCTTCTCACTGCAGTAGGATCCCAGCAGTGTGAGCTTCCTCCTGCACTGCCTTCTCGCTATATTAGGATCCCAACAGTGTAAGATTTCTCCTGCAGTGCCTCTCTGCAGTAGGATCCCAGCAGTGTGAGCTTTCTCTTACACTGCCTCTCACTGCAATAGGATCCCAGCAGTGTGAGCTTCCTCCTGCACTGCCTTCTTACTGCAGTAGGATCCCAGCAGTGTGAGCTTCCTCCTGCACTGCCTTCTCACTGCAGTAGGATCCCAGCAGTTTGAGCTTCCTCCTGCACTGCCTTCTCAATGCATTAGGATCCCAGCAGTGTGAGCTTTCTCTTGCACTGCCTTCTCACTGCAGTAGGATCCCAGCAGTGTGAGCTTCCTCCTGCACTGCCTTCTCACTGTATTAGGATCCCAGTAGTTTGAGCTTCTTCCTGCACTGCCTTCTCACTGTATTAGGATTCCAGCAGTGTGAGCTTCTTCCTGCACTCCCTTCTCACTGCAGTAGGATCCCAGCAGTGTTGGTTTTCTCTTGCACTGCCTTCTCACTGCAGTAGGATCCCAGCATTGTCAGCTTCCTCCTGCACTGCCTTCTCGTTGTATTAGGATCCCAGCAGTGTGAGCTTACTCCTGCACTGCCTCTCTGCAGTAGGATCCCAGCAGTGTGAGCTTTCTCCTGCACTGCCTTCTCACTGCAGTAGGATCCCAGCAGTGTGAGCTTCCTCCTGCACCACTGCCTTCTCACTGCAGTAGGATCCCAGCATTGTCAGCTTCCTCCTGCACTGCCTTCTCGTTGTATTAGGATCCCAGCAGTGTGAGCTTCCTCCTGCACCACTGCCTTCTCACTGCATTAGGATCCCAGCAGTGTGTTCTTTCTCCTGCACTGCCTTCTCACTGCAGTAGGATCCCAGCAGTGTGAGCTTCCTCCTGCACTGCCTTCTTACTGCAGTAGGATCCCAGCAGTGTGAGCTTCTTCCTGCTCTGCCTTCTCACTGTATTAGAATCCCAGCAGTGTGAGCTTCTTTCTGCACTGACTTCTCACTGTATTAGGATCCCAGCACTGTGAGCTTCCTCTTGCACTGCCTTCTCACTGCAGTAGGATCCCAGCAGTGTGAGCTTCTTCCTGCACTGCCTTCTCACTGTATTAGGATCCCAGCAGTGTGAGCTTCTTCCTGCACTGCCTTCTCACTGTATTAGGATCCCAGCAGTGTGATCTACTTCCTGCACTGCCTTCTCACTGTATTAGGATCCCAGCAGTGTGAGCTTCTTCCTGCACTGCCTTCTCACTGTATTAGGATCCCAGCAGTGTGAGCTTCCTCTGCACTGCCTTCTCACTGCAGGTGGATCACTGCAGTGTCACTTTCCTCCACCTTAGCCCTCTCAGGATGGGGGAAAATGACGCAAAAGTGGCGCAAGGGGCTTGTAAATCTGCACCAATATTTTTGGGGATAGCACTTGTTTCCAATTTTTTGTTGTGATGCTTTAAAAAGCCGACATTGCCCTTGGGGTGGTTCGGCTTCTTTTACCACAGGGTAAAATGCTTACTTGTGATTCTGCAAGTACACCCTCAGAACACTGCACGCGCTCATCACAAGCCGCCTCGAAATAGCACCTCCTGCACGCAGTGATGACAGGCCCATCTGCTCCTAAAAACAAATTAAAGAAGTGATAGTTCATCCATGTGAAAAGCGCCAGCTTCGAGGTGTGCTCTCACACTTACAAGGCACAGTTTTTAAATATCGGTGGCTGTGAAAACTTGAGCTCTGATCGCGGTTTCAAACTGGGACGCAATTGTGTGATCTTGAGCAAAATAAAGTTAACTCGATAAAACGTTTGTCCGGCTCAGTTCAGTGGGTCTGGAATGTCTGTTGTATTGGTTTTGACTGCCCGCTTGACTTTATGTGTAGCTTGCCAAGTCGCTGTTTCTGTTCTGGGGTCTCTCAAGTTCCTCTTTGGGTGCTTTGATTGGGCAGGCCACACAGACTCTGGTGACTTTGGATGCTAAATAATGTCCTTAGTTAAGTGTCTCCCATGTCTGCCCTCTGTACCAGTTTCCTCATTAACCATTTCTCGTCCGTATGCACTAGTAGGCATTGCACATTTGTTTGCTGGACCATGTCATAAGGAGGCCTTTATGGAAATGTCACTGGAAGGTCATGGATGAACAGACTGGTTATATGTATCGTTCTTATCAACGAGAATAGGTTTGGGGACCTTATTTTCTGCTGTGGAACTAGGAGACTTTATGTGTAACTTGGACTTCCCCAGAGAACTAAATCGTGTGATCGTGGGCAAATTGATTTATTTAATTGTACCTCGGCTCACCTCGCAGACAATATCAGCAGCACTTACACGCTGCTAACCTGTTTCATAAAACACCACTAAACTGATTGTAAAACGTTTGCGGGTTACACTAGATGGATAAAACTCGGCCCCTTGCAGCTGAAATCAACTAAAGATTGGGCTTTGGTGATGACACTGAAAACACGAATGCGTATGTCCTGATGCTGTTTACAACCGGATCAAAAGCTGGGAAACTTCTGGTGTGACGTCACTAAGGGACCCACCTGCCCTGGGTCTCCAGAGATCCGAGCGTGGTGGTGTTGGAGGTCTCACTGCCTTCTTCTACCTCTCCGGGACCTCCACAGACCTGCGGCAGGCGGTGGAATGCGGGTGGCGCTGTGCCTACTGCAACCACTTTCTCCCCTGTCCATGCAGGCCTCTGATGTCCCGTGCTGTCAAGCGTCTCTCTCAGAGCCACAGACAATGTGGTGCCACGTCTCGGCTCTCAATATAAGAGCGCAGGACACAGCTGTGGAGTGGGAGAGGGTGGGTGGGGGTGTGTAGGGGGGCCGGGGGGTAGTGACTGGACAGAAAATGGTCAGGGCAGGGAGGCAGCAAGAATCCAGGTAATTATTTTTGAGTTTGGATGGATTTGGAGGATTTTGCAGAGGTTTGTGGGCGAGGGTGGCAGAAGACCGCTATGGGCAGATTTACAATGCCTGGCGCATCCCTGCAAATCAGCAGAGATGCGCCAGGAAAGGGGAAACAACCTTTAGAACGCATGCATTACATCGCATGCCATTAGATTGCGGTTTTTACAACGAAAGTCGTTACAACGACTTGCACTGGAGGGCGCTATAAGACAAGGAGTAGTTTAAATTACTATCCAACACCTTCCCTACTGTACGTAGGCTGGAGTTGGAATAGTAAATTAAACTACTCCTAAGTCCAGCGCCCTCCAACGCAAGTCGTTGTAACGACTTGCGTTGTTAAAACCGCGATCTAATGGCATGCGATGTAATGCATGCGTGGTATCGTCATACATCCCAGGAAAGATGCAACAAGCAAGTTTACCCTTGCGCCACCACAGGTGCGCCGCATTTACTATGCGGCGCACCGTGGTGCAAAGATAAACAGATTCGTGTCGCAACTCCCGTCGGAAGGGTGGCGCATTGCTGCAGTCGTGTCGCAAGTGCGACGCAACTCCAGCAATGCTCGTGGGCCGCCCATCTCTAACGTGGCGCGCCACTCCTTACGCCTGCTTGAAGCAGGCGTAAGGATTTGTCGCAGCGGCGTCGGAAAAGTGACTCAGTGAAATCTTGCAGATTTCACTGCGTCACTTTTACGAGGCTTTCCTGCGACGGAACGCCCACCCTGCGACGGAACGCCCACATGAGACCTGACGCAGGTTTCATGTGGCGCAGGGCTTTACAACGTGACGCATCTCCCTAGATGCGTCACGTTGTAAATAAGGCGCAACGTGGCGCATGGTTTACGTCGCCACTGCGTCACAAAAGTGACCCAACGGCGGCGCAAAAGTGGCGCAAGGGGCTTGTAAATCTGCCCCCAAGTATTTTTTGCGTAGTATGGGAGGAGGCATGTGGGGTATATGCAGAGGGTGGTATGGATGGGTGGCAGGAGGCCAGCTATTGTTTTTTTCCATTTGGATTTGGCAAGGGGAGTATTTAGAGGGTGGTGGGAGAGACTAGCAAGGAGCTAGGTATTTATTTAATAATTTGCGGAGTGGGAGGATATCTCTCTGGTGATGGAGGTGGGTGGCTGTGGGTGGCAGGGGGATAAGTTTTTTTTTAAACATTTTTTTACATTCTATATCCCCCTCCCCTGCGCATAAGTTGGAAGCAGGGGCAGATGATTTGGGTAGCCGTATAGAACATACAATTCAAGAAAAACTCCAATTGTACTGCAGCACGTTTGGACCACCCCTCCTGCCTCCATGAATGGCACCCAGTGCTTCCCCAATGGGTCACCTACACACATATGCCCTTTCAACCTGCGTACTATGCAGCATTGGTTGATTCTCACTCACCTTGTGTGAGACAGCGCTGCGCTTATGAACTGAACATAGAACATAGGCGCTCGTTTAGAGTACGGCAGCCCCCCGGCCCATCAGGTCAGACAAGGACATAGCATCTGCTGTCCTGGCGTTGAACTGCCCACCAGATTTAGAGATCCCGACTGCCTGGCCGGGTTCTCTATGCATTGAGAGCTACCTGAGCTGTGGCGGTAGCTCCAGAGTCAGAAAGCTTGCCAAGCGGTCATGTTTGTTGCTCTCACTCTGCAAAATCCATTGTTTTTCGAAATCGAACTCTGAGCCTGGAAATTTGTTCTTGGAAAATACCAAATCAATAACCCTGATGAACAGGGGGTTTTCTCTCTGCACATCACAGCCATGGGACAATTTCCCTTCCCTCGAACCACCGTCCATCACATTGTGCTCCCAGACAGGGACATCTAGTGATGGGATGGGGTCACTGTGACCTGGTGGCCCAGTGGACAACGGCCCCGGGTCAAGGGATGCTACTGGCAGAGCCATCTGAGACTCCAACAAGCGGACCTTGTGTGGTTCACCCACCAAATGTGGTGGAATAAATGCGAGGCGCGTGGACTGCCAAGATATGGGGGTTCATCCACTCTACCAAACTCTAAATGAGACTCATAAAGTCTTGACTCTTCTCTTAGACAACATCTCAGCATCTTTTATTAAAAGTTAACTACTACACTCTTGTCAACCCCAAACTCTCATGATCCCCATCAAACCATCTCTGCCACTCACCACCCACACAGGAGCAGGGCAATCATGTAGAATAACCCACCGTCTTGTACCTGGGAGCCCTTTACAAAACAAGGAGAGAGACCCTTCTATGCTAAAAAGGACAGCGCAAGTGTATTACTAAAAATATATATCTTCTCCCTTCTGTGCTGTGACTCTACTGAAGAATAAAGCTAATCATCAACAGGGATCAGGAAATGCACTAAACAGATATAAAGCAGGACTAGATCCTGACAATATTTCACAATTCCCAAAAATTACAATACATTTTACTGCATGTATAGAAAACATTCAATTTTTTATTTATTACTGTCAATTAAAACATTTCCCTTTTCTTTTTATAAAAATTATTACAGTAGAAAGTATCACAAATTCATTTTTAATACACAATACACAACACTTAAAAAGGGCTTCTTGTTGTCATCCAATTTCTACAACACACTGTTAATATTCATGTCTCTTAAACACATATTAAAAATCTGTTTCCTATCATAAACACATACTAAAAACAATTAAAAACGTATGTTTTGTATTATGTGTCGACACGGCATTTCGGTGGTACATATATTGGTTCACTCCACCTTCTTCAGGACATATTAATACATACTGGGAAATATCTTCCTCATTTGTCGTGAGGCTAGGTCGATGTTCTTTTTTATCCTGACGTACACCCCCAAATTTCAGATACTCATTTCTTGTTCCAGTTTGAATTATGTTTCGCAAATTTGTGCCACTAAGTCTCCATAGAATTGGGGATTAATCATGTGTGCTCTTTTTAGTCTCTTTATAAAAAAGAGATCGATTCTGCATTAGGGCAATACTAGGCAACTGCCTCGGGCAGTGGTTCTTAACCTGTGGTCCAGGGGTCCCCAGGGGTACATGATGCCTGCTCAGGAAGTCTGTGACAGCGTAGAAAATTAAATAATATTTAAACAATAAAGTATATATCAGTAAAGAACCAAAATAAAAAAGTTTAAAAAGTTCTGTAAATGTGTTTGGAATTTTAAATTGGAGGCAAAAAATTGAGATGGTATCCCCAAGCTGATTTGTGGGAGCAATGCAAGTGCTTCAACAGAATATATGAATGGACGATGGGTGACCTTAACTGAATTTAGAAACGCTCCAACCTACCCATTAAAATTTTGATTTTTTAATATTTGTTTGTGAATTGAAATAAATGTTTAATAATTTTTGTATTTGCTTGATGAATGCCTGTTTCTGTATTTTTGTGTACTGTTTTGCTGTTCAAAATCATCAATTGTTTATAGTCCGGGGTCACTGGCTTCCGGTAATGACTCAGTGGGGGTCCCTGGATCTCAATAATGATTCAGTGGGGGTCCCTGGATTCCAGTATTGATTAAGTTAGGGTCCACAGAAGTCAAAAGATTTAGGGGCATATTATCAAGGGCAGTATCGCCACTTTAGCAGCACTTTTTGCCGATAAAGCGGC
Source organism: Calotriton arnoldi (assembly GCA_963921515.1). Taxonomy (NCBI): domain Eukaryota; kingdom Metazoa; phylum Chordata; class Amphibia; order Caudata; family Salamandridae; genus Calotriton; species Calotriton arnoldi. Next base: position 93,533 of record CAWUFW010014256.1, read on the forward strand.
AATATTTTTATCGCCCTATTAGCAAGCTGTCGCTAACAGCTGTTAGCGACAGCTTAATGGCGATAGCGGCCGTTTTGTTGCCGCTTTGCATGTCAGCGATAATTATCGCTAATGACATGCAAAGTAGGCGTTCCCAACTAAAAGCAACTGCAAACAGTCGCAAACACAACTTCCCCCTATTATCAATGCCTGCGAAGCGATAAAAAAAGTCGCGCTAACCGCGATTATCGCTGGGATTTAACACCTGCTAAAAACTTGACTTACCTATTTTCTCAATGGGAGGTGGATTGTGAGGCTAAGTCTACCATGGCCTATCATCAAGGATTCCCCTATCGCTGGTGTTTTATCGCAGGATTTCCTGCGATATTCTCGCATTTTGCCGCTATCGCTGGATTTTTTATCGCCTTGGAGATAAGCGTTGCTAATAACGCGCTATCTCGGCGATGTAATCCAGCGATAGCCGGCGATAAAAAAAACAGCGCTAAGCGCGCTTTGCGATAATTATCGCAAATCGTTGCTAATATGCCCCTTAGAACCAATGGCCTAGTGCATCTCTAGCAAGAGCAAGCCAGAATCCCCTGCAAGCATAAAATGTGGTCCCCTTGCCAGGGGAGAGGAATGATAAGATGTCACTTGCCTACTTCACCAAAAATCTCTACAGCGGCACACAATTTTGGGAAAATTATTTTGACAAGATCCTAATTGTAGACGCTTCTCTTTCTAAATAAAGCACAAAATGGCTGCTGTATCACAGACACCAAGAACCCTAAAACGGAAGTGAACATTTCAAAATACATGTTACACAAACATTACAATCAAGTGACACAGCTGAGCGTGCTGTGCAAGAAGTATTCCAAAGTGCAGAAATTTTTCACTAGTGATCCCTGCATTTCTACGGTAAATAAACCCTCAAGATTTCGGTCTGCAATACAATTTAGGTAAACCCTCTGTAATCTCTAACCCGACACGGATCGCTGCTCCATCGATTGTTGGATTAACCTTAACACTGCAGTCCTCGACTAGTTCAAGTAATAGGAAAGGCAAAAAACCAAGATTCATTTGTATCCCGAGAGTCTCTGAGCTCTCTTTCGTGCCTGTAAGCTTTATTGCCAGTCTTATCTTTAATGCAGCTCAATCTTTTCATTCGTGTCGGCCATTTTGAATAAATCCAGCAATGGAAGCTCCGCTTAGGTGGCGGCGGAGATTGAGCGGACTAATAGTTGCATGTGTGCGTGAGATTACTGGCTCCACAGTGGGACTCGATAGAGATGTGAAGAAATGGCTCATACTTACAATAAGTCTGAATTGCCACTGGATCTGCTTCAGCTTTCCATTAAACGCAGACAAGCCGCCATCTCAGAGGGTCAGTTGCAATAAAGAAGAAAGTACAGGAAAACAAAAGCAGGGAATGGAAATGCTTTAGCAAATACATTTTAACCTCAGAAATCCCACAAAGTAGCATTCATGGCCAGACTGGCCGTAGCGGGCACCGGGCGTTTTCCGGGTGGGCCGGAAGGGTGGTGGCTGGTTTTTGACTCGTGAGGGATGGTTTTGTTACTGGAGGCCGGTTTTGCAGCAGTTCTGCAAAATCACCCTGTGTAACAAAAGCGGCAGCGGTGCACTAGCATTCCCCTTGGATTTACTTTGGTAAGAGAAATCTATGTTGCCATTAACATCAGAACTTCTCTGTCACTGGGGCAAGTGGTGGTCTGCTCAATAGGAGACGCTGTTCATTACCGACCATTAGCTACCTTAATGTATCGATAACAAGCACTCAGTTATGTCAGTTTCCGGAGTTTAAACTCAGTACAGTGCTATCTTGAAGCACCGATCCACACCCATCACCTTCCCCAGATTAGCAGCAAGTGCCGCTATCGGAACCCTCCGCCTTCATCATTCCACCCAAAGGATAGAACCAACCAACATTCCATAAATCCCCTTTCCCAACAAATAATTCAAACTAGGACTGAAATTAAGCAATGTACAGAAACAAAATAATATATACAATCACAGGTAACAGTCTACATAAAAACAATATTTTTTTTTCCAATTCATGATAGTGGCACAAAGATATTTTGGGAGCATTCCAAGTATCTCCACCCTGTAATACAACAGTGTTCCCTCTGACACTGATCATTTTCGTAGGCTGTGACCGCTTGTAATCTCCCTTCCTGGAAAATCTACACAACTTAGTTCTCGCGGAGTCACCTGTTTTAAATTTGCAAGGTTTACACCAAGTTTTTACCTTGTGTACAGTACTTTTCATGGTGGAGCTGCATCCTTTCATTCACCACTAACGAATTGTACCTGCCATTACCCTCCTTGGCCATCCATCTGGGATAAGAGTTTGAATATGGAGCTCTACCACTTAGCATCACAAACGTGCGACACCCCCATGAAACTGTGAGGCATTGTTGTATAAATCCATTACATCTTACGCATTTCCTCACTCTAGTCTAGTCTATTAGTCACAATGAACTGGACACATTCTCCTAACATCTGATAGAACTGTTCAACCACCCCATTTTCTTGAGGATTGTACAAAGCAATTCAATGGTGCTTGATGCCATTTTTTTCCAAAACGTCTTTCATCTGATGTAAAATGAACTGTGGAATTTTATCAGTCACCACTTCTTAGAAACCCTCTCGAGAAATAATTACTAAGAAACCCTTTCACTGTCTCTGCATTAATTTCATTCATAAATGTAACTTCTAGCCACTTCAAGAAATAATCGACTAGTTCCAAGGCATACCTGCTGTTCACTTGCCTGCCCGTGAAGGGTCCACAGATAACCTAGCTGGTTTTTTGCCATGCCCTTTGGGGAAGTTTGCTGGGCACCAAAGGTGTTTCATGTGAATTATGAGTTTTGTAGCCCAGGGTACAAGGCATACAGTTCCAAACATACCTCTCAATCACAATGTCCATTCCAGGCCACCAAAATGTCTTGCCTTCTGCTTCATGACAGTCATGCCACTATGTCCCTCATGCAACAATCCTAGTAACTTTTTCCTCAGCAACTCCGGAACCAAGAATTTGTCTCCTCTGTACACCACAACCTTCACTTTAAGCCACCCACTACACAGATCTTTAATTTTCTTCCACCCCACATCCTGATCAACACCAGTTCTCCACTCTTCCTCACCAATCGCCCCTTGTCAACAATCACTCACATCAGCAACCAGCCAATCATCTGGTTCACCTACCTCTCCATCATCCACGCCCCCCCCCCCCGAAGTAAATGGGACAAACAAGCAATCAACATTTATATTTTTACGGCCAGGGACATATTTCGTGGAAAATGAGAATTCTTGCAAATAACAAGCCTGAGTAGCTAACCTAGATGTTAACTTGTCTCCATCCATCATGGAGAATATGTCATCCATGAATTTGTGATCACACTTGCATCTCCTGCTTCCAAGAAATAATGATAAACATAAAAATCACTTAAACGTGCAGGACAAGCAGCATTCTACACAGAGTTTGGCGACCAAGCCCCCAAAGGCAGCGCAGGGCGTATTGATAGCTTCGCTCTCTTGCACAGGTCGCTGCTCCCAGCACAGGAGACACAATAGCCCAATCTTCTTAAACAGCACGTCCCCTTCAAAACTTGAATCCGCCAGTGATTCCTTTTAGTCTCTTGATGTATATTACCACTTGAGCTCTCTGTTCCATAACAATCCTTTCTCCGTCAGGGGCACAACAACACCAGTCTAGGCCTTCAGGGGCTAATTATCTTCCACAGAGGAAAACAGTTTCGCTGTGGAAAAAAATTGTGTTTTGGTTCTTCAAGGATGTCTTGTCTATATCTTTTCTAAAACATGGATATCTTTTCAGCAGGGCAACATTTCGAGAATGCAAGATAAGGCAGTGGCTTACTGTGCCACCAAATCACTGAAAAATGACTAAAAATTCTGGTCTGCAAATTTTGGCAAAAAATTCGTAGTTGGTGTTGAAAACGGGAAAATATAGCTAGGCGAGTTGAGTTATTCCCCATTTCTTATGAGTGCGCATGTGTGGCAAAACATTTTCTATTTCCTGCTCCAGAAAGTCCTACCCAGGGACAGGAAATGGACATGAGAAGGGTACATACCCTCCCAAGGGACGATGTGGGGTGCCAAAGGAGGGCAGCGAATCCTGTCTTGGAGGACAGGTGGTGCAGTGGCTTTGAGAGTATCAAGAAAGATGCTGTTGGTTGAGGTGGGTGGCCAGGGTGCGTGCAGTGGGACTCCGGGGAAGACTGTGGGAATGCGTTAAGGCCAGGAATCTTGTTGGGCCTCTTGGGTGGATTTCGCATCAGTCTTGTGGCCTAGGGTTTTCCAGCAGGCTATGGGGTGGATGGCTATCACGTGGCACTAGTTCTTCTACAAACCCTTTGCTCTCAGCAGCCTATAATGTAATGTTTTAAAAACTATGAATAGCTGTAGATTTAAATAAATGTATGAAAAGATGTGAGACTTGAGGCTTTGCAGCTTTACATGCACATAACCAAAAGTTACATTTTTAGGTCTGGCCTTTGAGGCAGCTTCAGCAGTATTACCAGACTACTTCATTTTAAAACAATGTATTCAGAATATTCTTACATAGAGGGGCTTTTGGCTTCATGCATTGGTCTGTGAAGTCTTCATTTATGTTTTGTTTCCGCCCACCACAGCATAAAGCATGGGGTAATAGGTCAGCCCACTTCACCCATATGCCAAAAATATTTATTTTCTGTTCAGTAGCAAAGCTGGTTTAAAGTCTGCTTTTTAACCTATTCTTTATATTAATTTTAATTACCAACTGTTTGCCTGCACTTTGGGTGTGCAGGTAGATGGTGATTAGTTTTGTCTGTTTTTTTAAAGATCTAAAGTGATTAAGGTACACTGTAGCTGCCTGTGATTTGCGTGCTTGGTTGTGTGGTGATTTATTCTTGTCTCCTTCACAAGTGATAACAGCAACAAAATTAAAGATAAGATTAATAACAACAAAAACAATAATAATCATCATCATCGTCTTCATCATCATCACCATCTCATCATAAAAGTCCAAGGAACAACTGAAACGCTTGTGATTTAAAAAACATTACTACCAGATGTCCACATCAGTGAACATTTTTTACATTTAATTGTATGCTAATTGTACGCATATGGCTGTTAAGTTGGAATTTTCTCCCAGAACCTTCCCTACCCTTCCCTTCCTCGCCTCATAGGCCCCCGTACCCTCCCGTGCCACTTACCTCTTTTGTGGTGTAATCAGCTGGCGTTGTAGAATGCCAGCTGTACGTTGTTCAGTTGAAGAAATGTCCTTGGGGAGTTGACAGGTTGTGTTGTACTGCGGTGTCCTCCCATCTGTGTGCTGCTACCGTTTCATCATCTTTATAATGGCACCAATGTTAAGGTTTTATTTTTTCTTTATGTGGCACATGCTTGCAAGACAACGGCCCCTGCACAGCTGCCAAGGCGAGGCCGATTGGCTTTCAGTGTAGGGGGAGCGTGCCAGGGAGCAAAGTACTGTTTCGCCCGACCTGCTGTGAATCCCAGCTCCATTCCTGCTTTTCAGTTAAGGAAAAAAGATTCATTCTACTACAAGATCTACACAACACACATTCCTCTTGCTTCCTGTACTAGCTTATCTGTCTCCTTCCTCCCTTACTTGTAAGACACCCCAACCTGCTCCCTAACTCATCCCCATCTGGGTTCCTTCGCTCGGTTTGAGTGTCAGAATATCATTAAAAAAAATATTGTCCCATTTGGTGCAGATTTCTATTATTATCTCCAAAGGGGTTATATTGTGTAGAGGTATGTAGAACACGCGCTATTTATTCCACAATTATCTTGTACCAGACCTGCTCAAGAAATCCCAATAAGTGATGCGAGCGCCACAGGAGCCCCCATCAAGCAATTGTTGCAGATTTCCTCTACGTAACCAAGGACTAGGTCATACGGTATTGGCTCAGCACCAACAGGGCGCTACAAGCCTATCTCCTCTATGTACACAGGTACCACCCTTCCCTACCCTTCCCTTCCTCGCCTCATAGGCCTCCGTACCCTCCCGTGCCACTTACCTCTTTTGTGGTGTAATCAGCTGGCGTTGTAGAATGCCAGCTGTACGTTGTTCAGTTGAAGAAATGTCCTTGGGGAGTTGACAGGGTGTGTTGTACTGCGGTGTCCTCCCATCTGTGTGCTGCTACCGTTTCATCATCTTTATAATGGCACCAATGTTAAGGTTTTATTTTTTCTTTATGTGGCACATGCTTGCAAGACAACGGCCCCTGCACAGCTGCCAAGGCGAGGCCGATTGGCTTTCAGTGTAGGGGGAGCGTGCCAGGGAGCAAAGTACTGTTTCGCCCGACCTGCTGTGAATCCCAGCTCCATTCCTGCTTTTCAGTTAAGGAAAAAGATTCATTCTACTACAAGATCTACACAACACACATTCCTCTTGCTTCCTGTACTAGCTTATCTGTCTCCTTCCTCCCTTACTTGTAAGACACCCCAACCTGCTCCCTAACTCATCCCCATCTGGGTTCCTTCGCTCGGTTTGAGTGTCAGAATATCATTAAAAAAAATATTGTCCCATTTGGTGCAGATTTCTATTATTATCTCCAAAGGGGTTATATTGTGTAGAGGTATGTAGAACACGCGCTATTTATTCCACAATTATCTTGTACCAGACCTGCTCAAGAAATCCCAATAAGTGATGCGAGCGCCACAGGAGCCCCATCAAGCAATTGTTGCAGATTTCCTCTACGTAACCAAGGACTAGGTCATACGGTATTGGCTCAGCACCAACAGGGCGCTACAAGCCTATCTCCTCTATGTACACAGGTACCACCCTTCCCTACCCTTCCCTTCCTCGCCTCATAGGCCTCCGTACCCTCCCGTGCCACTTACCTCTTTTGTGGTGTAATCAGCTGGCGTTGTAGAATGCCAGCTGTACGTTGTTCAGTTGAAGAAATGTCCTTGGGGAGTTGACAGGGTGTGTTGTACTGCGGTGTCCTCCCATCTGTGTGCTGCTACCGTTTCATCATCTTTATAATGGCACCAATGTTAAGGTTTTATTTTTTCTTTATGTGGCACATGCTTGCAAGACAACGGCCCCTGCACAGCTGCCAAGGCGAGGCCGATTGGCTTTCAGTGTAGGGGGAGAGTGCCAGGGAGCAAAGTACTGTTTCGCCCGACCTGCTGTGAATCCCAGCTCCATTCCTGCTTTTCAGTTAAGGAAAAAAGATTCATTCTACTACAAGATCTACACAACACACATTCCTCATGCTTCCTGTACTAGCTTATCTGTCTCCTTCCTCCCTTACTTGTAAGACATCCCAACCTGCTCCCTAACTCACCCCCATCTGGGTTCCTTCTCTCGGTTTGAATGTCAGAATATCATTAAAAAAATATTGTCCCATTTGGTGCAGATTTCTATTATTATCTCCAAAGGGGTTATATTGTGTAGAGGTATGTAGAACACGCGCTATTTATTCCACAATTATCTTGTACCAGACCTGCTCAAGAAATCCCAATAAGTGATGCGAGCGCCACAGGAGCCCCCATCAAGCAATTGTTGCAGATTTCCTCTACGTAACCAAGGACTAGGTCATACGGTATTGGCTCAGCACCAACAGGGCGCTACAAGCCTATCTCCTCTATGTACACAGGTACCACCCTGGCCTACCCGGTGACTGTTCTTGTAAAAATGTGAAACAATTAGGGCGGCCACCACACTCCAGGTCCTGTTCCTTCTGGATTGTGTCTCCAGTGCTGAACCTTTCACCTACAAATCATGGCTTCCAGGTGTGTTAATCGATGTAGTTCAATGGAAGCAAATCAAGACGGCAACATCAAGAATGCATTAGGCTATCGCCAGGACTAGAAACAGTGTTTGTGATGCCTCGAGGGAGGTGGTCACCATAGAAACAATGGAAGGGATGTCAGCCTGGCTCCCAGTGAGAAGCTATGCCTGTTGGGATATTAACACACTCCCCATCAAAGAACACCCCATCAATTTGGCACATCCAGAAAGTAAATGAATGTCTTCTTCTATGATGTCCTTGAGGATTGCTGGGGGGGTGGAGCAGTTTTCCTTTCTCCAGTTTGTAAGTGTGCCACCGCATTTCTGAGTCTTTGATGCTGAAAAGGTAGGGTGAAAAGTGGGATAAGTGGAGAAGACACTCCATGCTGCCACCAGGGAGGGGCAAAAATACTTGCAGGGTTCTATTCAGGAAGATGTGCTTGTTTCCAGTAAACACCACCTGAGCCCTCACCAATGCTCGACCTGTCCGCCCCCCATCACTTGTGAACCATGGTGACGTAACCCCTACCCCTGCACAGCACTCGGCTCCTTGCCAGCTAAACTCGAGCTCTAGAAATCCCAAGCCCTCCGCTGAAAAGAGGAAGGTTGTCTCAGGGGCCATCTTTGCCTGTTTGGGAATAAGACACACCTCAAAACAAAAAACACCCCAAAAATTAGATGCACCCGGTCAATGCACTGGCCTGTAGCTCTTTGGAGAGGATAAAGAATCCTGCGGTTGTTGCGTTGTCTGTGTGCCCTCTCTCCCTCCCATCCCTCGATCTATGACGCAGTGACGCTGTGACGCTATGACGCTAAAGTAAACACTCGACACTGTCACTGGGAATGGAAAACGTGCAGTGCCATTGGAGTGTTTACTGGTGCCCAGTAAACAAACAGCAGTTATCTGCTTCCCAATGCTTACCCTCGCCAATCTTCCATGACCCCTTCCCCCAGATAAAATATAATTAATTAACATGATAAAGGCCAAGAGAGCGAGACAGTGTATGCGCACAGTTTCTGTTCGAAACGATGGGTTTCTGAGCCAAAATGTTGTTATTCATAGCATCTTACAGAGCATGCATCTTCCAGTACCCCCAACACTTACATGAATACACATTAATACGTCTGCATACCCCCTTACCCATTCTGCCATGTCGTATGTGTTCAGCGTATATTTATACCTCCATATATTCACACATATTCTTCCTGGCATGTGTCAAGCCCCTATATAACCCCTTACACGTATTCTGCCATGTCATATGTGTCAAGCCTATATACCTAGATACTCCCTTACACATATTCTGCTGTCAAGTATGAAGCCTATATATGGTCTCTATACCTATATACCACCTTACGCATCATGTCATATTATATGTGCCGAGCTCATATACTCCCATATGCACTCTTCCACACATTCTGCTATAGCATGTCTCAATCTTTTATATCCACTATATGCCTATATACTTCCTCCCACATATCCAACTATGTTATGTGTCAATCCTATAGATCCCCTTAGATACGTTCTGCCATGTCATGTGCCTATATACCCCTAATGTACCCTCTTATACACATTCTTCTATGTCACATGTATCAAGCCACATGTTACATACATTCTGCCATGCCTATATACCCCATTTATGCCCCCTTAAAAACATTCTGCCTTGGATAATGTGGCAAGTATATATGCCCTCTGTATAGCTATATACCCCTTTACACACATTCTGCAAATTACTGTCAAGCCTATATACCCCTTACCCACATTCTGTCACAAATGTTTCAAGCCTAAATACTCCCTGTATTTCTATATACCCTGTTGCACATATTCTTCCATGTCATATATGCCAAGCCTGTGTATCCCCTATATACCTCTTAACACACATTATGGAATGTCATATTTATCAACACTATATACCCTCTATACACCCCTTACACATTCTGCCATATCATGTCAAGCCTATATACCCCATACACAGATTCTGCTATGTCATATGTGTCAAGCCTATGAACACACATTCTGCCATGTCATATATGTCAAGCCTCTATCCCCCTATATATCTATACACCCCTTACACATTATGCCATGTCATGTGTGTAAGCCCCTCCAACCTATCAGTAGTCTCTCATTGGGCCACACATCATAATATGAGAGACATTGGGTTTGAACCAAGCGCTTCCCTTTTGCGTGTCTACACCACTCTTGCTGGTGGAAAAGGTGAATCTTGTGAAAGTTGTGAGCAATTTATACAAATGGTCCATGTTTTTGACACTCAGGATCTCCTGGGCAAAGTTTTTAAAACTTATCTCCGAGAAAGGAGGGTCTGTGTCCATGGGAAAGGTGAGCAAAGTATATGCGTTGCTTGTCGGGGGAGAGGAACTGAACTTTCATTGTCAAGTTATAAAAAATGAAAAGGGCATTGATTTCAATTACAAGACTGGAGGCTACCATTATGCATCATCTTTGTAATTGCCACTCCTGCAGCTCCTTCAAAAAGGTTCCAAGCAATAAACTTCAATCCAGAACCAGAAGACTGTAGTCCATAAGTAGTCCCTCCTTAGAACACCATCTTTTAAATGCTGCTCTTGGAGAGATAAATACCCTTTTATTCTCAGTTGTGATAATTGAGTGTATGATTACAAGAAAAGTTTCTTTTGAGAGAAATGTGTACTTTACGGTGATGCTTCTAATTTATGGAAGCAAGTTCTGGGTTTAATGGTTGTTTTGGCGAAATTTAGGTTTATATACATTTGTAAATAACATACAAAGCTTTTTGACTGTGTGATTATGGAGAAAGTATATTCATTAGCGTAGCGTGTATGCAGAGACTGTGACCTTTTTAGTCATTAGACCTGCAGGTAGTGCCCGGGAGCTGCGGTGTAAGTGGTGTTCTAAGCCGAGTGGGGAAGGGGAGCACATTGGTGAGGAGCCGGCGAGCGCAGGCATTACCTTGTTAATGACTGCAGGCGCGTGCAGCCTTTCGAGCGCATTTCACCGTGGCTGGGCAAGCATCGGAGGCGCAAGCTAAGAAGCAGTTAGCTCGCGCCTGTGGCACAGTAGGAAAAAAGTGAAAAAGGAAGTCTCACGAGTAATCTAGTGTGTTTTGGATGCCATTGTTATTAATGTTAGCCTCCGTGTCTTTAATGAAATCTTGATTCTCTTTTCATTTCAATTGGAGAATCGCTTTTCCCAGTGTGCCTTGGATGCTCGCCACATGGGTGTAGGCACACACTAGCACTTCTACAACCCCATGAGTCTATTCAGATTGATCGGTTGTTTCTCAATGAAAATGCAACAAGCGTTGCTGAATGCCAGCCACTACGAGCCGACAAGAGACATCAACGAAATCCAGCACATTTATTTTGACCTTAATATTTGGGGCAAAAAAACATCTTGTCACAAACTGAACCTATTCATGGTGCTCTTGCCGTTTTTCACCCAATTTAGAGATAATGAGTGAAAGTGGCAACTAATTCGAGTAAGTGGTTTTTGTGCCCGATGTGCTCACATTGTTACACTAAGTGCTGTGCTTTGCACTGACAGGTACCATCGGGTGCATCCTGGTGGTGCTTGACCTCACAAACGAAGCAGTGAGAGAGCATTCGCACATAACGCCTTGTAGGAACGATGCTGTTGCTAAAATGAGCACAAGTTGTGTTTGCATCAGTTGTAACACCACCCCAGAGGTCTCAGTGACTCAGATGTATCTACGCCGTGTATTTCTGCACTCATGCCCCGATGCATTGGTCAGAGGGGCAATTTTGGACTGTTCATACAATGAAGATATCCTTTTGCTCCTGCCAACTCTTTTAATCAGGTGGACACTAGGACCTTGGTGCACATGGATGCCCCTCACCTAGGACACCACTTCCTGTTACCAGGGAGGGAAGGATGCTGGGGATAGAACAATCACATTCAACAAGCAGACTTTGGCAGGCAGGAGGCAAGCTCTGCCAGGAGTAGCCAACAAGTACCTAGAGAGGGCAAAGAATATAAAGTATTTCTGCTGCCATATTTTACTCACAGGCCCCCAGTACCCCTCTCGGGGTAAACAAACTCGGTGGTACTGAAATAGCGGTAACAGTCATTTCAGTATGTGATATTGCCATAGGATTACCATTATTCTCCTATTAGCCCCTATGAAAAGTGGAATAGCACGCAGAAATCAGTTTTACCACACCGATTTCCACAAGTAATTCTTTCATTCCAGGCCTTTACCTTGGACAATTCTTGCAGGCCCCATTCCAGCCCGTTGGCATTTTGCCCACTATGCCACTGTAAACAAGGACCAACCATGTGCAAATAAAATGTGGTCCTGCCGGAAGAGGAACAGTCCAGCTCAGACTCCCAAGCCAGGTGACGTCTGAAAATGAGCACAAGGACCCCAGAGCAGTTTCTGCCTATTTGGGTCTGACCGGTGAGATGCAGCTTTAATCCAATGGCACACCGAGCACGGTGTCCACGTCTGTGGCTACACATCACTATAGTATATAAGTGATGGTTGCAGTGCTTGAATGAATTTCAATCACTGCCAAGTACTGAGCGTCTTCTTAACTAGGTGGAGGTCCGGGCTTCTGAGGTCTCAGGCGGGGGTGTAGGAGTGGGCATGGTTGATGAGGCAGAAGGGATCCAATTATGTATACACTTACAGATAAGACACAGTTTGAACAGTATCAACTCTTTCTTCCATAACCAGTGATGTGGTTAATTTTTTGGGGCCTGCGTCCAAGTGAAGTGTGATATTCTGTGCCCTTTGCAAACAATAGCGGTTCAAGGTGCTAGGCGCCATAAGGGGCATTGCGGAAGTACAAACAACCATGTACAGTCTGCAAGCAATTCCCTAGGTGCCATCCGGGAACTCGGGCACGCCGCGAATATGGCGGTTTGTGCCGGTCCCCGGGACGCGTTTTGTAGGGGGGCAGGGCTAGTGACGGCCGAAGACGCGGCCGGCGCCCGCCCCCTGGGGACTACGATTGGGCAGATTGCCCCAGAAGCATTCAAGTACTTCCGGGGCTGGAGAGGCAGGGCAGGTCCCGGATCCTGCCGGGACCTGCTGAAACAGGTTTAGGGAGTACACCTCCCTTTAAAAGGAGCGCGAAGCGGCGGCACGGTCTCTTCCTCGCCGCTCCGCATACCGCACGCAACTCCATCCACGCGACGGAGTTAATCTCATTCTCTCTTCTTTTTCCTTTTATGCTTACAGGTCAGCAGCAAGGAGGAGCAGCTTTGGTTGATCGTCGGCAGAGCCACAAAGGACAGGGTGTTTTTCGGTTGACCTGCACAACAGCCGAGAGCCACGCGGGTTAGAGTGCATACTCACCTGCCCCACATGATTGGATTTGTGGGAGTGGCTCTGGCTGTTGGTGCTGTCGGTCGACCGGCAATGGTGATCTGGAGTCTTGAGTGAGGTAAGGGGTTACTCTATCGCCCTAATAGGCCACCAGTTATCGTTTTTGGACCCCATTTTTTGTGCCAGGGCTAGCTTTTAGGCCTGCATCTCCAATGGTGTTGGTGTGGGGGACTTTATTTCGGCCTGGGATGCCAGTGGCTACTATTGTTGAGTGTGCATACATTTTGGTGTGCATACATTTGGTGGTTGTGAGGCCACCAGCTGTATTTTCGTGGACCCCTATTTTTGTATGGTTGGTAGACTGGTGTAGGTGCCGGTTGCAGGGTGGGCTGTAATTAGTATACTCGGTATTGGTGTTTTGGTAATGGCACCTACAATGAAGAAGGGTCAGGTGCCCACTCGGATGGAGGAGTGGATGCAGGCGATGATGCGTACAATGGCAGATATGGGGCAGTCTTTGTCAGAGTTGCGGAGAAAGGTAGATGGGCAAGAGGAGGCAGAGGATAGGCCTAGACATGCAGGGGTAGCCCCCAGGGCAGCATTCCCTCCGGTACCCCGGAGATATAAATCCAAACGCGGAGGCGGGGGGCCTGTGCCCCCAGGTTTGCTGGATCCAGGGATCCCAGGGCCTGCGGCCCCAGCAGGGGGGCCCCAGCCCAAGGAGGGGAATGGGGCAGCTCCATCAGGGGTCACTCCACCAGGAAGTGCGGGGGCCCCAGGCAACCGGGCATGGCGGTGCCAGCGGGGGGGTCCCAGTTTAGAGGGGGCCCTGAATCAGCCAGTTGTACTACCCTGTGAGGCCCCGGCAGTTAGTATGCCTGGGCAACCAGACTTGGTGGCCAGTTTAGCGGTGGTGCTGCAGTGGTTAGCTAAGGCAGGGACAGTGATCCCTTCGGCAGGCAGTGGTGTTTTACTAGCCGAAGGGGATGCAGTGGAGAGGGCCAGGAAACTGGTAGCACAGGTGGAAGGGACAAAACAGGTGGGGTCGCAGACAGTAGTGGTGGGCCCATCGGCAACAGGTGTTGCGGCTAACTGCAGGGCAGGACAGAGCGGTGCAGTGAATGACAAGGGTGGCCCAGACCTTCCAAAAGCTGGCACATCAACGGAAGCCGAGCACGCCAAGAAGCAGGACTGTACGGCAGCAGGTATGGTGCAAGTGCTACCGAGTTTAAGCTTGGGAGAGCTGCGATCATCCAGAGAGCATCTGGGGAGACAGATCTCACAGGAAGTGAAAGAAAAAATCTGGAAAGGGGAATACGTGAACATGTTTTCTTTGTTAGTTGATGAGGATGAGAAGGAGGAAGTGAAAAAGATTAGAGAGTGGGCTCATCCAAGGCATTGGGGCAATTGGCCCCACAGGAAGAAGATTTATGAAACTCTCGTAAATTGGATAAAGGCATTCTCCAATTATCATGCTATACTGGTAGAGCGTTTCCCTGGGCTAGGTGCACAGTTGGCGTGCTATCAAAATAGGATCACATGTGCGCTTGATGAATATCGGGGAGTGGGATGGAAGGAATATGACAAAGAATTCAGGAGGGCGAAGGCAACTGACCCGGGCTTAACCTGGGATCAGATTGACGTCATCATGTGGTTGCGTCACATGAAAACTGCCAGCCAGGATACTCCACGGGTGCAGTCCTTTCGATCAGGCACACCGCTTAGGAACTGCGTTTGGGAAGATTAGCTGGCCCATTCGACACAGTACCGGTTGATGATTTTGTTTGCTCACCGCCGGGGTTGGTGTCCAAAAAAGATCCGGGGGAATTCCGCTTGATCCATAACTTGTCCGCTCCCAGGGGCCAATCACTGAATGATGCAATCGATGGGGTCTTGTGCACTGTGAGATATGCATCCCTGGATCAAGCGATTGCGATGCTGCAGAGGCTTGGTCCAGGCACGTTGCTGGCAAAATCTGACATAGAATCAGCCTTCCGTTTACTGCCAGTTCATCCACAGGACTTCCATCTGTTGGGATTTCAACTAGAGGGGAAGTACTACATGGACAAATGCATGCCCATGGGGTGCTCTGTCTCTTGCTCCTATTTTGAGAAATTCAGCTCTTTTCTTGAATGGGTTTTCAGGCAGGTGACTGGCCACCAGTGGGTGTTGCACTACTTGGATGATTTCCTGTTGTTGGGGGTGCCAGGGTCTGAGGAGTGTGGCAGAGCTCTGGAAGCATTATGCGCACTCATGCGCGAATTTCGGGTCCCTCTGGAGGACAGTGGGTCCGGCCACGCAAATAGAGTTTCTGGGCATAGAGCTGGATTTGGTGAATGGGGTATCGCGTTTGCCACAGGGGAAAGTGAGGGGTTTCACACTAGCGTTGGAGGAATGCCTGAACAAAAAAAAGGTCACCTTACATCAACTGCAGAAGGCAGTGGAAATGCTTAATTTTGCGCTGAAAATCATACCCATGTCCCGCCCATTTTCACGTTCCATTGCACAGGCAATGTCTGGTTTAAAAGAAAAACATCACCACACTCGGGTGTCCAGCGAGGTTAAGCAGGATATGCGGATTTGGATGGCATTCCTGCGTGATTTCAATGGCGCTGTGGTGTGGCCCAGCCCCGCTAGGTCCAGCCCAGACCTTGGCCTAATGACAGATGCTGCTGGAAGTGAGGGTTTTGATGCCATTCTGGGCCCTGAATGGCAGCACAACGTTGGCCAGCTTGGTGGGTGGACGCTGGCCTGACAGGTAACATTGGATTTTTAGAACTGTTTCCCATTTTGGTGGTCTTAACCATATGGCCTCACCAGTTCCGCAATCAATCTGTAGTTTTTTGGTCTGACAACATGTTGTGGAGTGCATTAATCAGCAGTCAGCTAATTGTAGGATGATGCTTCGCTTGTTAAAAGAAATAGTACTTCAATGCATGAAATTAAACGTACTGTTTAGGGCCAGACATGTCCCAGGAGTACTCAATCACGCTGCTGATGCACTCTCTCATTTTAAGATGCAGGTTTTCAGGTTATACCACCCAGGAGCAGCGGAAAGTCCAACGCCTTTTGCAGAGCAGCTATGGCAACTTGGTGCCACAACCTATCGGACCTCGTGGCAGCTAGCCTAGCACCCAGGACCAGGCGGGCTTATGAGGGGGCTTTCACCACCTACTGCAATTTTCTTGGGGATGGCTGGGAGGGGGGCTTGTCATGAGTAATCTGCTGTCATATCGTTTGTGAGGGAATTGAGAGATGGGGGGGCGTTCTGTGGCGTGCGCCAGACGCCACATGGCGGCAATCGCCTTTTTTGCAAAAATGCAGGGACATAGGGATCCCACGGGCTCTTTCATAGTCCAAAGGGCACTGAAAGGGTGGCAGCGTCAGCAAGGTTCCCAGCTGGACGTCCAGCACCCAATTAGCATTGAGGTATTGTCAGCCCTCCTGGAGGCATTAGGGAAGGTATGTAGGTCCACGGGGGAGATTCACCTTTTCAGGGCTGCGTTTTCCCTCGCTTTCTATGGCGCTTTCAGGGTTGGAGAATTGGTGTCGCGTAACAAGCAAACCAGAACGGGAGGGGCGGCCATGTTATTCTTCACAAAGCCCAAGGGAGCCCATGCTGTCCAATAAGCAATCTAGAGGTTTTTCTGGCTTACAGGCCACAAAGTGCGGGAGGTCCACTCTTCATTCATCAGGATGGGACCCCATTTACGAAATTTCAGTTTGGCAGGATATTGACATTGGCGCTTGGGGCAGCAGGTTTGGATCCATCAAAATTTGGTACCCATTCTTTCAGGATTGGGGCAGCCACCGAGGCCACGGCTAGGGGCCTGCAGGGACATGAGGTTCAGAGGATCGGGCATTGGTCTTCTGACTGTTACAAACGATATGTGCGTTTACACCTGCTGTAAGGTATTAATGGCTAATGATTGGTTATTTGTTTCAATTTTTCGCAGTTTCCGCGTCCTGTGCCGCAGGAGGGGAGCTAGCCGTCGTGCGCCAGTCATCGGAGCCTCGCCCAATCCAGGTCCCCGCCTGGGGGCCGGGTCGAACAGAAGTCTGGATTATAGGTCACTCATATGTGAGCAGATTGAAACAATATTTTTTCACAGGCAATTATGCGGAAAGGGCCCGCTGGGCAGGTTTCAATGTGTCACTGCATGGACAAGGAAGTTTGCAACTGGGGCAGTTGCGGAATTTTTGGGGTGCCTTGTTAGATAGGACTCCAGCGACACCCGCTGTAGTAATGGTGCATCTGGGAGGTAATGATCTGGTACACTTGGGCAGGAAGGGAGTGTTTGAGGCACTGATCACAGAAATGGGGTGGTTGGCCAAGAAGTGCCCACAGGCATTACTGGTATGGTCCCACATGATCCCTAGGTTTCAATGGTGGGGGTGAGTCGGTGTGGGCTTTGAATCACTCTGTGAAGAGCATCAATAACAGGATTGATAAATTGTTTCGGTCCCAAAGACTGCAGACGATTGCGCTTGGGTGCATCCGAGGGGAGCGATTTTTTCTGCAGGACGGAGTTCACCTCTCTAAGCTAGGCAATGAATGTTTCATAGAGAACTTGCTAGCCTGGATGATAGGGGCAAAAGACAGGGCATGACTGTTTTTCAGTAGGCGCAAGGGGGGGGGGCAGATAGTCGGTCAACTATCCTGGCCTGTGGCGGTAAGGTCATGATTGGTCGGTCATTTTTTCCATCTTTTAGTAGGCATCCCATTATTAATGGAGACTCCTTGGGGGGACAGTGGTCTCTCATCACACTCCAGGGGGCGTTTATGGGCGGGAGGCTGAAGGGTGCAGGGGTAGGAAGTTCCGCTTCCGGCAGGCCTTTTGGGCCAATCCCCGCACAGGCGCATGGGCGCCAAGTTGGCATAACAGTCAGTCTCTTGGAAGTTGTATTGGAGGGTGTAGGGGGTGCCGGAGGGAAGTAATCTGATGGGCAACCGGCCTCCTGCGCAAGGTCACTCCGGTAAGAAGGGGGACCTAGCAAGTAGTTGGGACCAGTCACGACCTTGCACGTAGGCTCATCCGGGATACCCAGAAAACAAGATTGTACATATTTCAGTTTTAGGTTAGGTATGGCTATGTATTAGAAACATGTTAAGGTTAGCCATAAAGAAATGTAAATATGTTCTTTATGAAAATTGTTTAAATGTATGAATATGTGTGGGTTTTCTAGGTATTGAAAATTATTGAATTTTAAAAATATGATTTTTAATTTTTAATAAAATACAGCCAGGGTTATCCGACCCCTATTCCAAGACATGTATGTTATGTTATGTTAAAGGTAATTTGTAGAGCGCACGTTCACCAGACAGTTTCTTGGCGCTGAGGAAGGACGGCTGCGGCTGCAAGATAGTGAATGAGTCTCAGTTGTAAGCCTGGGTAAATAGCCAGGTCTTGAATAGCTTTCTGAACTCAATATAGGAATCAGTGGTGCGCAGATAAAAGGGGAGAGCGTTCCAGATCTGAGGGGCCAAGGTCGTGTATCTAAGACCTCCATGTTTTTTACGTTTGAAGGTATGAGGGACCAACAAATTCTTGTTTGAGGAACGTAGATCGCGAGAGGGGATGTACCGATGTATATTTAAGGCGATAAAGGCGGGACCACGTCCTGAAAGGGCCTTAAAGATGGTGCAGCCTAACTTGAATAGGCAGCGTTGAGATAAAGGAAGCCAATGGAGGCTTTTCAGCAATGGTCTCACATGACGATGTTTAGGCTGACCGAGGATAAGCCTTGCTGCCTGATTCTGGACCAGTTGCAGCCGGTGTAGCTGGTATTCCGGTATACCAGCATACAGGGAATTTGCGTAATCGATACGCGAAATGACCATGGCAAGAACCACTTGGGTCAGGGCTGCGGTGGAGAGGAATCTACTGATTTTCCGAATTCTTCGGACATGGATGGATGTTGATTTATTATCTATGCCTCGGGGGAAGGGGGGAGATGGGTAAGATACCCGGTGGTCCCTTGCCGGGAGGTGGGGTGTCAGCCTGATGGAGGGGGACTCGGCAATACCTGGCCATATGAGCCTAGGACGCCATTAGAGAGCGATGCGGCAGTCAGCAAGCATTTACAGTCTGCAAGCAATGGAGCTTTTAGGAACTAGGACGCCATTAAAGATCATTGAAGCAATCAGCAAGCATTTCCAGTCTGCAAGCAATGGAGCTTTAAGGAACTAGGACGCCATTAGGGGGCACTGCGGCAATAAGCAAGCTTTTACAGTCTGCAAGCAATGGAGCTTTAAGGAACTATGACGCCTGTAGGAAGCACTGCGGCAGCCAGCAAGCATTTCCAGTCTGCAAGCAATGGAGCTTTAAGGAACTAGGATGCCATTAGGGAACACTGCGGGAGTCGGCAATCATTTACAGTCTGCAAGTAATGGAGCTTTAAGGAACTAGGACGCAAGTAGGGAGCACTGCCTCAGCCAGCAAGCAGTTTACAGTCTGCAAGTAATGGAGCTTTAAGGAACTAGAACGCCAGTAGGGAGCACTGTGGCAGCCAGCAAGCATTTCCAGTCTGCAAGCAATGAAGCTTTAAGGAACTAGGATGCCATTAGGGAGCACTGCGGGAGTCTGCAAGCATTTACAGTCTGCAAGTAATGGAGCTTTAAGGAACTAGGACGCCAGTGGTGAGCACTGCGGCACCCAGCAAGCATTTACAGACTGCAAGCAATGGACCTTTAAGGAACTAGGATGCCATTAGGGAGCACTGCGGGAGTCGGTAAGCATTTACAGTCTGCAAGTAACGGAGCTTTAAGGAACTAGGACGCCATTAGGGAGCACTGCGGCAGTCAGCAAGCATTTACAGTTTGCAAGCATTGGAGCTTTAAGGAACTAGGACGCCCGTAGGGAGCACTGCGGCAGTCAGCAAGCATTTACAGCCTACAAGCAATGGGGCTTCAAGGCACTGGGTAGCATAGAGAGTATTGCATTAGTCCAAGCAGGTGTTTACAGCCTGCAATCAATGAAGCTCGAAGGAGCTAGGCTGACATAGGGAGCATTGCAGTAATACAAGCAAGTGTTTACAGTCTGCAAGCAATGGAGCTTCAAGGAACTAGGACGCCAGAGGGAAACACTGCGGCAGCCGGCAAGCATTTCCAGTCTGCAAGAAATGGAGCTTTAAGGAACTAGGACGCCATTAGGGAGCACTGCGGGAGTCGGCAAGAATTTACAGTCTGCAAGCAATGGAGCTTTAAGGAACTAGGACGCCAGTAGGGAGCACTGCGGCAGCCAGCAAGCATTTACAGTCTGCAAGCAATGGAGCTTTAAGGAACTAGGACGCCATTAGGGAGCGATGCAGCAGTTAGCAAGCATTTACAGTCTGCAAGCAATGGAGCTATAAGGAACTAGGACACCATTAGGGAGCACTGCGGCAGTCGGCAAGCATTTACAGTCTGCAAGTAATGGAGCTTTAAGGAACTAGGACGCCATTAGGGAGCACTGCACTGCGTGAGTCGGCAAGCAATAACAGTCTGCAAGCAATGGAGCTTTAAGGAACTAGGACCACAGTAGGGAGCACTGCGGCAGTCAGCAAGCATTTACAGTCTGCAAGCAATGGAGCTTTAAGGAACTAGGACGCCATTAGGGAGCACTGGCGCAGTCAGCAAGCATTTCCAGTCTGCAAGCAATGGAGCTTTAAGGAACTAGGACGCCATTAGGGAGCACTGCAGGAGTCGGCAAGCATTAACAGTCTGCAAGCAATGTAGCTTTATGGAACTAGGACGCCAGTAGGGAGCACAGCGGCAGTCAGCAAGCATTTACAGCCTACAAGCAATGTAGCTTCAAGGCACTGGGTAGCATAGAGAGTATTGCCTTAGTCCAAGCAGGTGTTTACAGCCTGCAATCAATGAAGCTCGAAGGAGCTAGGCTGACATAGGGAGCATTGCAGTAGTACAAGCAAGTGTTTACAGTCTGCAAGCAATGGAGCTTCAAGGCACTGATAGCATAGAGAGCATTGCAGTAGTCCAAGCAGGTGTTTACAGCCTGCAATCAATGGAACTTCAAGGCACTAGGCAACATAAGGACCATTGCAGTAGTCCACGCTAGCGATCACAGGTACCCCCAGCGCAGTTCCTGTATTGGAGATGAGTAGTAGTGGTAGAATATGACTCTGTCTGTTCATCTAAATGTAATACCACATTTATTCTCCACAAATATTGCCAGGTAAAACTGGGTTGAACTTTTACAGGCAAAATATTGCACATTCTGAGTTTTGTAGCTCGTGTTACTCCGCTGTCCGAGGTGTGAGGCTGTGAAACTCATAATAATACAACAATACTACACAAGGTCAATACCACACAACACAGTAATAGCATTTAACTAGTGTGGTATTACCACAGCAAATAACGCACATTGCAGACAGAGACCCATAGATCTCAAATTGGATTTTAAAACCTGAAAGACAGGTTTAACAAAGTCCTGCTGCGTTACGCTGCCTCAAACTTTGATCAATCTGCCCTGAGTCTTCACTATCGTACTAATAGCTCCTCCTTCTCCTCATCACCACTTGGAAAATCTTGGTTCTCACCCTATCCCTAAATACTTAGTGCTGTAAATCTTGGCCACACTGGGGCATTAGCTGTGGAACCAAGTTCGATTTGTGAGTGGAAATGTCTGCTGATTTTGAGCAGTGGCGTAGGAAGGGAGGTGCGGTAGGTGCGGGCCGCCCCGGGTGTCCTCACTGAGGAGGGTGACAAAATGGCAAACATATATGTTTTTAAAATAAAAATAAAAATTTGGGGCTCACTGCACTTGTTTTTGAAAAAATAATATTATTTAAATTTAAAACGAGTTTAATAACTTCGTCTGACAATTAATTAACCTCAACAAGTCAACATAATACGTATTCAAACTTTTTAGTTCAGTCAACAAACGCAACGAAACGCGGCTGAACGCGACGCTGTGTAGTGGAGAGCGTATGGATAAGGAAGGGAAGGGGGTGTTTCTTTCTGCCGAAGTCTGTCTCTGCAGTTTGTACTTGAGCGAGACGTAAACAACCGGTGACTCATCATCACTCAACCTGCAACCAATCCTATCCGCTGCCGTACCGGTCAGTCACCCCACGTCATTCTGTTAAGTTAGTTGTGCATTATTACTGAAGCTTATAAGTGCAGTGCTGAATTTATTTTTGTTACATTTTTAGTTCAGTGATTCATTGTGATCACCCTCTTCTCTATGATATGAGTTTGGTAAGAAACGTAAACATTATGATGCATGATATTTGTTTGTATTTGTACGTTAAGCCGGGGGTGACAAGAAATTTTCCGCGCCGGGTACCACCTGACCTTGCTACGTCACTGATTTTGAGTCCATCAACCAAGACATGCCTCCTGAAATCTCTGGTGTTTTGGTGCACCTGTAACACGTTGTGAAGTTGCCCCTCAGTTCCTCTGGTCAGTCAGAAGCCTGATTGGTGTGTGTGGAGCATGTGGTGGTGCTCTACACGCTGGGGGAGTTGTCTGCTTTACTCCCTTTGCCTGGTCCTTGTGATGGATGACATGTTGGAGATGGGGTGATCGCTGGCGAGTCCCTGGTGACATTTCGTGAACTTTAGAACATTCTGCATTTACCTTAAAATGTGTCTCTTTCCTTGAAGTATTTTGTAAGCAGTTGATGATTCTGCTATTGTAACGATTGTGTATTTGTCTTGGCCTATTTGTAACTCTAGCGCTATTGTACATTCACCCCCTTTAACTGATTGTTATTGTATTTCTTGTTTTTATGGCATTTCTAATATATATATATTTACTGGGTTTCTATATTTCTAATTCCATCTTAATTACTAATGTTGTGATTTATCATTGTCAGATGTTGTTTCTGCTTGTGTCTTTTCCATCTGCACTTGGCCCAAACCGCAATTACTTTTATAGGACATGCATTATAAGTGAATAACTGCAAACATGACAAAGTGCTGGAAGACGAGTTGTCGGTAGGAAAGAATCAGAGACTTATGAGGACCTGTGTCATATTATTTGTCCTAACAGTGTTAGGAACTATCTCATTCGTAACATTGGCCCTGGCTTTTCTGTGCCTTTTGAGACTTTGACCCTGTCTGCAGCTTTAAAACTTCGAGCCCAGAAGTAAGCACAAAGATTGAAAGGAGTAGAGTATCTAACTGTGGAGGGTAGTTGCAAGAGTTAAGGATTTTAGTTGTGTACATTTTCATATAATTAAATAACGAGCGCTATTTTCAGGCTGCAAAGCATACTGGGAAATCAAAATAATATTGTGAACTGTTTGGGTGTGGCTTCGTTGACCCATTTAGGGTAGAGAACTTGCTTGCCTTTTCTACTTTGTATTCTGGCTTGTATTTTGCTCTTGCCTCTTGGTATGTTACATGTTGATTTATTTTGTACAACCTATGTCACTGTATATTGTGTCCATACATTGTGCCTGGACTCTTGACTCTATGAGTTGCAGCTGCTAACCGCCAATGACTTACCAACTGACCTGGTGGTGAAAGGGGGCTTTTAAAGGGTTTTGTTTATTCATTAAAGGGTTTTGTTTATTGATTTTTTTGCCACTGCTCCATTTGTGGCACGTGCACTGACCTGTACATGCGCAGTACGGGGGGAGATAAGCATATCATCTGAGAAGGGCACCAGAGCCTTGCCCAGCCAACTGTTCTGTGCTAGGAGGGTCCTTTAATTCAGGTGCACTGGCGAGCAAGGTCAGAAACTTGGGCTAGCGGAATTTCAGGTCTTGTGCAGGACATGTCACTGGCCTCCCAGCAGGTCACCCTTCCCCAGTTTCCCTCAGTGACCGCTTGGGTGCATCCCTTGAATGGCTGGAATTGGTTCTTCTGACACCCCACTCCTCTGAGGGCCATGCAGCACAAACCCCTTTCAGCAGCCTCCTCTCTACCTGAAGAAGCATGCTCCAAGGCTTCCAAATGTTTGTTTATATGGCGAGCAAGATAGCTTAGAGGCACTGGCATGTGATAAGCCTGCAGGTCTAGGGTTCAACTCCCAACAAAGCCAGCACAGCCGTGCACACTTCCAAGGTCGCTTGACTGAGCACCCTTTAAGCTTCCAATAGTTAGAGCTAACATTTGCAGCTCTTAGAAAAGGTTGAGTTGGGGTATGAAGAACTATATGAAGAAAAGGTCTTATTAATGGTAACATGGGTGACACCATCAGGATCATGCACTAAATTTAAACCCTACCTGAACTGCCCCCCCTCCCTCCATGATGGGAGACCTGAGTAACTCAGGATGAGCCTTTAAATAAACAGGAAATGGGCACTCATAGCAAACATCATTCTTTGCCGTCTCCTACCGGCTGGAACATCTCCTAGTTTTCTTCCCTCCCAAGCTTGATTTCACCTTAATACGACTCCTCTATGTCTCAATGTGTCCTGTAGACCCCCATGTCTCATGTAGCCCCCCTCGTTCCTCCTGTGTGTTAGGACCCTTTGCAGCCGAAGTTTCATTGCAAGCCATCTCCCATTGTGTGCCTTCAACGGCCTCCCATGGTGGTCCAGGCAACCTGCCTCAAGCCACTGCGCTCCATCTCTGTCCTGAGACCGGCGTCACTCCTGGAAGGCTGTCTCTACACACTCCCAACCAGGGGGAAAGAAGTGGAACTCTGTGTGAGCACCAAGAGTTGGCTCTATGTCATGGGGAACAACGAAGGCTGCATCCCACAGATCTAGCAAATTCATATTTCGGCTAGCATCTTTCCCTTTACGTACTCACCGCCCATCCCAGGCAATACAGCACTGGTCCCAGTTGAGAAGCTCTCCAAGTGAATGGCAGACAGCCTTCTCAGGCAGAGACATTTGAAGGATGCGCAGTGCGTCTCTCACAAAGGGGTTCATATCTTCAAATAGTCTGTATACAGGTGCTCACCACTTTCCACATCCATGTGCATATGGACAGGTGTGTGATCTAGTCTGTATAAAGGTGCTCACCACTTCTCACATCCATGTGTCTATGGGCAGGTGTGTTTCATAAGGATGTATGCTGTTCTAAAAAAGAATGTATCAGATATGTTTAGAAAATGTGCATCTTTTTTGTGAAAATTCTTTACGGGGGTGTATATGTTTGCCATAGTCTCTCCTTCAAACGTGTAATCTCTTGGAGTTGCCCTTGGTCTGACAAATGCACACTTTTGATATTTGTGTTGACAATTATTGTAGTTAGAGGCCCACCAAACGGCCCCCAAAGTTGGTCATTTATATGTGTCTTGTTTTGTCCATTGGAATTGGCAGAACGTTTTCACAAGGTAATCCCCACACCTATTTTTTTAGGGGGGGCGGACAAATGTCTGGGGGATCGCGAATGCCCACCAGCTCTCACCGCAGCTAATCAGTCGGTCTCCTAGACTTGAATCCCACTTACCATTACTAGTCCTTACGTCCCCTACGAATGGGCTGGCGGCCACCTGGCTTCCATAGCCAGACGCACATGCAAGGGATGGCGTAAAAGTGGGCTAGCATGGAGAGTCCAACTGACCCTCCATCTAAAGGCACCTTACAAGCCGAGCTTTTTTGCGCCTTTCTGGTTTCTGAAGATATTTTTCATCAGTTTAAATGCCTTTTTATGAATATTGTGTATAAGATGTGCTGCACTGTGCTGTCCTCCGGTGTGTCTTGTCCAACACTAATCCTGCCCATCCCAGCAGCTGTAGAAATGTTTAATCAAAAAGGACATGTCCTAACAAGGCGACTAATGTGGCTACATGTCCCTGTTGTCTGCTGACAGACAGAGTACCAGAAAACATGGCTGCTGCCTGCTGATCCTCTCAGGGAGACTTTGAAGGGAGACAAGCCTCTCCTACATTGCTCATCTAGCTCCCACTGTACCAGACTAAAAACATTTAACAGTGAAATTCGGGTGTAAATTAAATGTGATAAAATTCTAGAATCACATAAAAAATTCGATTTTGCATAGGACATGAATTTACTTTTACAGCAGTGGAGACGATAAAGGGGTGGAATAGGGGATTTACTCGTCATGCAAATGTTTTCCATGTGTCACCGGGTCATTTCTGTAAATTTGCAATTGTGCATGTCATTGAATCATAGCTGTAAATTTTAAAACATGTAAACTTGATGCTTTTCTCACAAAAAATTAGCACATTTTGCAGAAAGTAAGAACGTGACAAATCCATACACTGGTGACATACAATACAATTCAGTCACAAAAAAGGGCAAACACTGGGGCATATTTACAAGCCCCTAATGCCACCGGAGCGTCACTATTTCGGACACTCCAGTGGCATTGCGGCATACCCCGTATTTAGAAGGTGGCCCTAAGCCACCTACCATGGCTTAACGTCAGCTTGTAAATATGCCCCTTCCCTCCGAAGTCTGCTGCAGCAAAAGGGCGGGCAGTGGGTGTTGCATTAGGCGTTCCACTGCAGCACCCATTGCTTTTTTACGCTGCCCCAAATTTACAAGGCTGGCGCAGCGCCAAAAACGAAGGCCAGGGAATACCTGGTCTTAGCATGGCGATACGATGAGAAATTATTATTTTCTCCTCGTTTTTGGCTCTTTCTATGTGTGCTGCAGAAAGAGCAAATCACCATTTTTTATTGTTTATGTGCAGGAAGGTGTCCCTTCCTGCACATTAACAATCACCCCTGCAGCGCAGGCACCCTTGCAACATGGCGGCAGGTTGCCTGCTCTGGCGCTAGTCAGTATTTTTAGCACCAGGGGAAACACAGGGCTGCGCCACATTTTTGTAAATACGGCACATCCCTGCGTTTTGAAAATGTCATGGCGCAGCGTTGCCAAATTTGGCATAAATGGTGCTCCGGCATTTTCTTGTAATTATCCCCCTATGTTTTATTTTTGGGGCTGAAGTTCCACAGTGTGGATAAGACTATCTCACAAAACAGGCAAATAGAGATGGTTCCAGTCGTTGCAATTTTACAAACTAGTCGAGTATTGTGCCTGGTCTGTCGAGGATCATCCCTTGACTTGGATCACATCAGCCAATATCAGGCATCAAGCCTTGGTCATTAAATCCTGGTACAAAACCCTACAACTTACTAAGCACTTTACAGTTATCACAAGGTCACTTAAAGCAAGGAAGTCCTGGATTTGGTGATCTTGATAGAAATTTGTTGTAGGCGTGAACTGTTTCAGGCAGGAGTGAGTTGTTGAAAAGTTCAAGGTACTCACTCCTGGCGAGGATCCGGTCAAGATGGTGGAATTGAAAGAGTGGTGGGCAGACGTGCAGGGCTGTGTGATTGATCTGTCACAGTCCCAAAGTATCATATCTATTTAGGTTGGCTTATAAAAGAGATATAATTGCAAATGTTAACTTGTTGTTGCTGTACCCAGGTTGAGAAAGTGAGACAAATGTCAGTAGTAGTAGTGCACACTGTTGCTTGGCGTGGCCTTTTAAAGACAGAGGAGAGTCTAAATAGTTAGGACCGCCCAAAGATGTGAGGTGTTACATGCTGGCATCGTAGTCCCACAAGACAACAGAACTGCATGCTAGTCCATCAGCTATTCTGCCTTCACCCTTTTTACTTTTCCATAGTGTTTCTCTAAGTGTTCCTCAGTTATTTATTGATTTGCTTCTGATCGCCTAAGTGTTTGCTGCGCCAGCCTTGTGCCTGTTTGCCTAGCCCGGGGTAGGTGTCATCCCTTTGTTGCGCAAACCATTGATGTGTCAAATATTTCTTTCCCATATACATACATACTTCATATTTCTCCTTTACATTCAACCAGAATATCCCAAATTACACCGTCTTTGTTGGATGGTTTAGTAAAATTTTCAATCTTCAAAGGGTTAATGTCCAACTCATTTCATTGAGGTTCTCTCTTATCTTAACCCTGCCGATGTGCGGCTCCATCAACGCGGGATGGATATCCAACCAGCAGGGATTGAGTCGTGCATCCACAGTAATCAGGGATGCTGGATTGAAACATTAATCCTCCTGGAGAAGGGCTTGCGGTAAAGCCGAAACGCATTGGGGATTGAGGAGTTAAAAAAACGCATTGATTATTGAGGTTGGACTAATTCAGCATGGAATATATTTTTTTACTTAACAGAAAACTTAACGCCTTGTCAGGGGTAGTAAGCGTTATATAAATTACATTTCAATACTTATTTTTCAATCCCTATTACTTACTTATTTTGTCATTCTTCATCTATTCATTCTGTAAAAACTGGACACTTGGTGCACTTTCACATATTTTCTGCACCAGATCCATTTGGGTGTAAGTTAGGCGCATAGATTAGTGTAAAAAGTGAAATCTTCACAATTTTTGGTTTCAGTACTCAAACTCTATCATTGTGGGTGTGCAGCTGAGTTGCTTTGCAGTATCTTGGCCACTCCTATGACAGCCCCATCCGTATGCTCAGTTTGTGCAGTGCATGCATTACACCAACCCCTTCACGCACATATTTTACCTGCCTGTTCACTTGTGTGAATCACCCATAAGATATGGATGCCTACATTATAACTCAAGCGATACAAAAGGGGATGATGGACGGAACGTTTGAGCCAATCAAACACTCACCCCCAGTCAACTGATCTGGGTTTAATCCATCATCATTCTTTAGCTCACTCCACCACCCCAGTTCAGACATGGCCATATGACTCCTATGACACCCCCATCCGTATACTCAGTTTGTGCAGTGCATGCATTACACCAACCCCTTCACGCACATATTTTACCTGCCTGTTCACTTGTGTGAATCACCCATAAGATATGGATGCCTACATTATAACTCAGGCTCCCGGTTTTCGATTTTTACGGTTAGAAACATATGGAAACAGAGCAGAAGCCATTGTTTTCCTACTGTATTTATTTGCAAAAGTGGAATAAATCGAAAACAAGCCCGCGCGATGAGCACAGCAATTTGATTAGTAGAGACAGTAATGCCAAGAGACAGAGTACACCAGTCGCGGCTCCTGGTGGGAGTGCTGCGGTGCGGTGGGGCGGGCCGGGGCGGGGGAGGGCCAGGGTGAGGGGTAGTAAACTCCGGCATACGGCCGAACGAAGGTAAGTACAGAAATAAATAAATAAATAAAACGAATTACATTGCGCGCGCCGCAACGCCAAATGGCGATGCAGCGCGCGCAATGTAATTCGTTTTATTTATTTATTTCTGTACTTACCTCCATTCGGCCGTATGCCGGAATTTACTACCTCCCACCCTGCCCCTCCCCGCCCCACCGCCCCGCTGCACTCCCACCAGGAGCCGCGACTGGAGTTAACAGTAAATAAATGTGCAAATGTAAAAATTTCTACTTTTTTCACAGAACAAAAAATAACCGTGGATAATACTAATAAAGTGCTGAAAATAAATTTGAATAAAGATGGGAATATAAAAATACTAAAGGTGAGTTGTAGCATTTTCCAGACCCTGTGAATCGGTCCCACAGGCTTTTAGACTTCCCTGTTTGCAGTGCCTAATTTGTGCCGGTGGTCGGCACCGGCACTTAATTGTCAACACCGGCTCCTGTTACAGTCTGCCACATAGCGGTGCTGTCTGTCTAATTTAGGAATATATATTACAAATGATTATTACCTGTCGCCCAAGCCATTCTTTTTGCTTTGGGGGCCTTGAATAGTCTGAATTGTCTCACTTGTAGGCTGTGATGGCAGTGTCATTAGCCGCGCAGGCAGGTACTATGTGTCGTGCAAGCTGTAGTAGCGTCCTGACGAGGGCTTTGGCACTTATATTGTTACAAATTAAGCACTGCCTGTTTGTTTTGTCAGATCCTTCCAACGGGACACATTGTACTCGACAGTGTACCCAATAAAGCAGCAGTACAGTAAGGTGGGCAGTGCAAGGCGCTCACGGATGCTCGATCAATGCTACATTTGGGGCTGAAATGAGGATTCCGTATTTGACATTGGACCATGGGACAGAACTTTGACTCAGCGGGCAGAAGATTCATCATTTCATAAAGACTGAGGAAAGAGGACCCTGTGTGTAAATCATGAGGCTGCCACAACGCCTCGTTAAAGGAGCCTTTATAAGAGCCGGTAATCTGTGATTTCAAGCAGGGGCAGTGGGCTTGAAGCTCGGGGTGCGAGAAGTGCTCGCTGTGGTTCCACCCAAAACACTCTGCTGAGCACAGCTAGTTTTCTCTAACACCATCGCATAAGTGATTAATTTGAGCCGGTGGTTTCCGGTGATCGGCACCAGTACTTTATTGTTGGCGCTGGCACATATGACAGTCCGCCATATGGTGGTGCTGTCCGTCTAATTTTGGAATGAGCACAACAACAGTTGTTTAATAATTCTACATACATTAAGAGTGACTAACACCTGTCGCCCAAGCCATTCTTATAGCTTTGGGGGCCTGGAATAGTCTGAATTGTCATTCTTGTAGGAGTGGCATGGTTAGCAGTTGTGTTGGTACAGTCCCTGGCAGTGCTGGCAGGGGCAATGGATGGAGTTGCCTGACAAGGGCCCTGGCACTTCAGTTTTTTTTACAAATCAAGCCCTGCACTGCACCCTTAATAAACACATATTATTAAGGATTAAACTGCTCCAGTTGGACATAATCCCAATATCACAAGTCAAACAGTGGTTCCATATTCGTAAACATTCAAAAAGGCCCATGACAGGTGCCTTTATAAGGTCCATGAATCCCAAGGTGAGCTGCCTTGATTCGTTATAGAGATGGTGAGTGCTATTGAGTACAACAGACCAGGGCTTTCTTCCACCTTAATTCAAAACAAAGCTATATTTTTTACAAAGGAAGCCCACTTCAACTGACATGAAAATGCTTCCTCCTTATTCTGAATAAACTCATATTACGGGTAGACCACACCTACACACTGCCTTAGAGGAAGGGTGTTATCCCTTCACACCTGACACTCTTAACTTTTTTCAGCTATCAAATGCTGTCCTGAAAATCCATGAATCAAATCCCACTGCATATATTCTATGCAGAGTAAACCCCCCCCCCCACACACGCCCAACGCAGCACACTAAGTCACAGGATGCAATACTCGCTGTATGCCACACACTTGTGGGTGGTTGGGCATAACGTGGTAAACTTTGATTTGCATACAGTTATTGGAAACTCTACTTTTACTGCAAGACGGGAAACATAATTTATACCACGACCAGCCTTTACAACGAGGTTGGTACCCGGCATGCGACGTTACCAAGCGTTACTGCAGCACGCAAGTCGTTACAATGACTTGCTGTAGGAGGCGCGTTGTTGGAGTTTTAAGTCCAACACCTTCCCTATTGTTGCATAGACTGGAGTTGCAATAGTAATTTATACTATTCCAGAGTCCAGCGCCCCCTAGAGCAAGTTATTGTATCGACTTAAGTGCTAAAGTAACACGCAGTAACGTGAAACGCGGGGTACTGACTGCATGGTAAAGGCGTGCGGGTAAATGCCTGCGGGGTTCCGTCATGCAACCCTGCAAGACAGTTTCATATTATGTCGAATTCTCCAAGTACTGTTTTTCTATAACCATATTGAACTGCACCGTGCATCTTGGCTATGTCTGTGCATGTATATTCAGTCAGTTTAAGCAGAAACATCTCTATGCAAGAGGATGTCCAAATGTCTGGCCCTGAAGACAGATAGGAATGATTCAAGGAAGAACAAGGATCTAAGAAGCTGTTGACGCTTGAACTCTCTGGGTCGACGGCTTTGGTGGAATTAGGGTCGGTTGGGGGGGTGCAAAGGGCGCCGCAATACAAAAGGACACAATGTATAGTTACTGTGTCTCCCATGATATATATGGATGCAAGGTTGTAATACTGTGATGGCTGATAACGTTGCTGATTTTTTTTCATATAAAGGTGATTTAAAAAAATAAGCCGTTGCCTTCTTTAAATTTGTCTATGTGCTTGTCAGACTCTGGGTCACAGCAGGAGACTACATCAGAAGGACTCTAAGATGCCATAAGCAGACAGAGCAAATGCACTGGTAAACCAAAGAGAAGTTGTGTTCAGTCTATCAAAGATGTGTGAAAAGACATAGTTAAGGCCCTTTCTGGACACAGACACATATTGTGAGACACAGAAGTGAGGGTATTCCAGAGAGACAAGACCTCTACTGAGAAGGCTCCGCCCCCCATCTGGGAACCCAGCTCCATCTCCAATCACCCTTTCTTTGTATCCTTAAAATTCATGAATCTAACACATAAAGCCATTTTGATAGAAATCATAGCTCAGGACCAGATTGCAACCTTGCCTCTTGTGCATAAAGGTATCGGCCACAGGTTCAGAGTTGAGACTTGAGCACCTCATGCTATGCGGATCAGATTTAATGTCTTGATACAAGCATGGAAAACTGTGCTTTGCATCACAACACCTTTACGTGTTATATTCATAAATTTGAATCTTATCATGGTTGCCTTGCATGCAAAAGTTAAGAATTTACTTGTGGGTTTGGCTTTGAATTCGAGCTAGCTCTATGGGCTACTATAAATGATTAGATTTTGCTTCCTGGTAGACGTATGTGCTCACTGTGAAGATTTTGAAGTTGACTGTGGACCTGCTCCTGCGTTATGTGCCAGAGGGAATGCTTTGACTGTGAACCTGCTCCTCCGTTATGTGCCAGAGGGAATGCTTTGACTGTGAAGCTGCTCCTGCGTTATGTGCCAGAGGGAATGCTTTGACTGTGAACCTGCTCCTCCGTTATGTGCCAGAGGGAATGCTTTGACTGTGGACCTGCTCCTGCATTATGCACCAGAGGGAATGCTTTGACTGTGAACTTGCTCCTGCGTTATGTGCCAGAGGGAATGCTTTGACTGTGAAGCTGCTCCTGCGTCATGTGCCAGAGGTAATGCTTTGACTGTGAGCCTGCTCCTGCGTTACGTGCCAGAGGGAATGCTTTGACTGCGAGCCTGCTCCTGCGTTATGTGCCAGAGGGAATGCTTTGACTGCGAGCCTGCTCCTGCGTTATGTGCCAGAGGGAATGCTTTGACTGTGAACCTGCTCCTCCATTATGTGCCAGAGGGAATGCTTTGACTGTGGACCGTCTCCTGCATTATGCACCAGAGGGAATGCTTTGACTGTGACCCTGCTCCTGCGTTATGTGCCAGAGGGAATGCTTTGACTGTGAAGCTGCTCCTGCGTCATGTGCCAGAGGGAATGCTTTGACTGTGAACCTACGTCATGTGCCAGAGGGAATGCTTTGACTGTGAACCTGCTCCTGCGTCATGTGCCAGAGGGAACGCTTTGAATGTGAGCCTGCTCCTGCGTTATGTGCCAGAGGGAATGCTTTGACTGCGAGCCTGCTCCTGCGTTATGTGCCAGAGGGAATGCTTTGACTGTGAACCTGCTCCTACGTTATGTGCCAGAAGGAATGCTTTGACTGTGAAGCTGCTCCTGCGTCATGTGCCAGAGGGAATGCTTTGACTGTGAAGCTGCTCCTTCGTTATGTGCCAGAGGGAATGCTTTGACTGTGAGCCTGATCCTGCGTTATGTGCAGAGGGAATGCTTTGACTGTGAACCTGCTCCTGCGTTATGTGCCAGAGGGAATGCTTTGACTGTTAAGCTGCTCCTGCGTTATGTGCCAGAGGGAATGCTTTGACTGTTAAGCTGCTCCTGCGTTATGTGCCAGAGGGAATGCTTTGACTGTGAGCCTGCTCCTGCGTTATGTGCCAGAGGGAACGCTTTGACTGTGAACCTGCTCCTGCGTTATGTGCCAGAGGGAATGCTTTGACTGTTAAGCTGCTCCTGCGTTATGTGCCAGAGGGAATGCTTTGACTGTGAGCCTGCTCCTGCGTTATGTGCCAGAGGGAACGCTTTGACTGTGAGCCTGCTCCTGCATTATGTGCCAGAGGGAATGCTTTGACTGTGAACCTGCTCCTGCGTTATGTGCCAGAGGGAATGCTTTGACTGTTAAGCTGCTCCTGCGTTATGTGCCAGATGGAATGCTTTGACTGTTAAGCTGCTCCTGCGTTATGTGCCAGAGGGAATGCTTTGACTGTGAGCCTGCTCCTGCGTTATGTGCCAGAGGGAACGCTTTGACTGTGAGCCTGCTCCTGCATTATGTGCCAGAGGGAATGCTTTGACTGTGAACCTGCTCCTGCGTTATGTGCCAGAGGGAATGCTTTGACTGTTAAGCTGCTTCTGCGTTATGTGCCAGTGGGAATGCTTTGACAGTGAACCGCAATGGTAAGCAGGCGCCAATGTGGTTACCTTAGGTCTGTATCACATAAAACGTATGACTTGTTCGAAGGATGCTGGGCATCATCTGCATTGAAGGACCTGCTGCGGGCAACGCAAAAGTGGCCTCTGTCGTAACAAATGACTGTAGATGCTCCTCCAACATATGCACATTTCAATCAAGGGGTTCCCTAATTTGTATAGAAACATGTCCGTCCTAATTTGGAAGCGCATGTCAGCCCGGTTCATGCTTCTTTGCCTTGTGTTCTGTTATAGTTATATCAGTGCTTAATTTGTGCCGGTGTTTGCCGGTTCCTAACACCAGCATGTTTCTCATGACTGTCTGTCACATGATGGCACAGTCTACCTATTTTCAGCAGAGCACATCAGATTAGCAATTTAAATACGCTAAACAATGATAATTGCAGTGTGTCCAGGCCATTGGAACTGGCATTTTGCAGCACCGATGGGGCTAGTGGGTGGTGCAGGCTGCAGTTACATCTTAAGAGATACCTTGGGCCCGACTCATTTTGTTTCAAAATTAAGCACTGGGTTATATGATATCACAAGATGCAGCCAATTACGCCCAACACAGCCAGTCTGAAAGTAATCTCCCTGACGATGAAAACCCCAGAAATAATGATCGCCCATAGAAAATCTGAAAACACATGCGTATCGTATAAAACAGTGATTTTGTATTGTATTGTAACATTTATATAGCAGCTACTACCCTGAAGTGGGGTGCTGCAACACTTGCCTACATGGGTAGCACGCTACACCCTCTAGGATGTGTGGTTGGAAGGATGTTGTCTTTGTTTTGATCCTATGTGGAAAGTGTTTCAATGACTTGTGCAATGACCCCCGAGGTGCGGTTTATGTGTCAAGGGACTCAGCGCTTAGCAATGTGATGGATGAAGCAATGTGATGGATGAAGAAGTGTGAGAGACAGGCGCACAGTTTATGGTTCATTGGTGAGGGGGCAAACACGAGCACCTTCTATTGGTGACTCCACATTCAGAGGTGCGCACTTCAGCTGACGCATTAGGGAGACCAGCCACGTGACCGGCTAGAGAGTTGCGCTTCCCTGTGGCAGGAATGTGGGCGGGTCCCTACCTAATACCAAAATTCATATTTGTAAAGTGTGAATTTATCACCCCTAAGGGTATCCAGGCGCTGGGGGCCGTCGGGGAGACTAGGTGAGCTATTGCCTAGAGTCACATGATGCTGAGCTGAGCTGCCGCTGGAGCCGGGGATCGAACCCTGAGCCCTGCACTCCAGAGTCCGCTGCTCTGGCCGCTGCGCCACACCTCCACCAGAAAAGTACAGAGGCCATACCTATGTTCTAAAGACGGACTATCACACCATCAAGAGAAACATGAAATGATCAGCTTTCAGCGCAGTGTTCCACGGCGTTCTCCGGGGTGTGAAGAACCCAGCACGAGGGATGCCACCTGCACGCGTTCTTCTCTGTGATTCATTCTAATAACTCTGCTCAGCTCCCTCCGGAGCCTGAATGAGCTCCGTGATTGCCAGGCGCGGGGCAGCAGCTGGTCCAGGTTGCCTCAATTACCGCCCGCGAGGACGGGTCCTGCCCCCGAACGGAACGCCGTGTTCGGATGCTGATGTAAGGACTCCGGCGCCGCTTTCTGGGCCACTGCTCTTTGATCATCAACAGATTGTGCGCTCATGAAAAACACTTTCACAAAGGTCAGATCTGCCCACTTCCGCTCGAGTCACTGTATCCAAATGGGGTGTTTAAAATAAATACACTTTCATGTCCACAAAAAAGGTTCCCGTGCCCCGCGGCACTGCACAGCCAAGAGGTTTAGAGTTTTTGATTTGCTGCGATTTAAAGCACG
Source organism: Calotriton arnoldi (assembly GCA_963921515.1). Classification (NCBI taxonomy): domain Eukaryota; kingdom Metazoa; phylum Chordata; class Amphibia; order Caudata; family Salamandridae; genus Calotriton; species Calotriton arnoldi. The sequence goes on from CAWUFW010014256.1 coordinate 129,508, forward strand.
CATTATTTCGTTCTGTCAGTGGTGATAAATGACAGGTTTTCACCCCTCTGAATACCATTGGGAAAAAGGCCAGTCCAGGTAAGTGCACTTTATTCACGCACAGATAGCAAGTTGCCCAGTGTCAGGCGTGAATAACTCACCCAGTCTTGTTTTTGGGCCCAGCTTAGAGACAACTTCAGATGCGTCACCGCCTCATGTAATATAAAATTATTAATAAACAGTACATGCATATATTCAAACAGAGGGGACTTACGGTCAGCCCTTTTCATCATTCCTCTGTTCAGCTTTCATTCATATTTTGCTTCTGGCCACCACAGTCTACAGCCTGGGAAAGAGTGTCAACCCAATTCAGACACTGAATCTCTCTACTGTAAGTGATGCCCGATCACATGTGCACCGCCGCACTTCAGTGCTAGCACTGGTGGGACAGTACTTTACTTTGCCAATGTTTTTTTCTTTTCCATTCCTTATCTTTTTTTGTAGTCATCCTTTTGTGTTTAAACAATGTCTTCAAGTTACAGTAATCAAAAGGCAATAGTACCTTTTCATTCTGTCAATAAAAATCGTATTTTCCTTTGATGTGCATTACACCTGTGTACACCTGTGAACACTTACCTACTTTTCAATTAAAAATATATATGTTGGGCGGGGTGTGGCCAAGCCAGCGACCAAGATGGCTGCATGGCATTGAAGCTCCGAAGACACCGCTCACATGCCGCCATCGTCGGGCACATCATCGCCCTTATGATGCCTCAGATCCCTTGATTCCTGGAGTGCAGGGAGTTCTGAGCCCCTTATGTGCCGTCAGAGAGCAGGGCCACCTCCCTGAATCTCTGGCCTCCGCTGGCGGCCACTGCCGCCATTAAGGCTGAATTGCGAGCTGGCTTCAAGGATATAGACACCGGATTTGATACGCTTAACAGCCGCCTGGATCGCATGAATGAATGTCTCAATCGACACACAATCAGACTGGACGGGGCGGAACGCAGGATTTCAGAGATCAAAGATGGAAACACAGACATCCTGAAGTGCCTTGAAAGAGTTGAGTGCTTACTAAAGCCACAGCCGCTAATAATGAGGACTTGGAGGCGCGGCCCCTCCACAACAACTTATGTACAACATGCGTGGCGGAGACCACTAATACTGGGCACATGGACATTTTTGTAGAAAATTCTGGTGGAACTTTTTGGTAGGGAAGCTTTCACTGGCACTTTTGTTGTTGAGAGGGCTCATAGGACCCTCGGACCGTGCCCTATACCTGTAGGGCCACTCAGGCCAATTATTGTTCGACTCCTTAACTACACGGACTGAGACACAGCCTTACGCATGGCACGTGATACAGGTCCATTACAATATCAGGGCGCCTCACTACCTCTCTTGGCGGACTTCACCCAGATGGTCCAGGAGGCGCGACACAAATTCTGTGGGGTGAAAGCTATTCTTCAGAAACAAGGCCTCAAGTACTGCATGCTTCATCCAGCACATCAGCGAGTGGAGATTCACGGCCAGCAACACGTGTTCAATACTCCTGCAGATGTTGTTCAGTTCTGCAAGCAACATAAAATTAGCAAGTCCCCGCCTTGGCAATCGCTACCCTCTGGATCCCCCAATGCCTCCATGTCTGGATCTCAGGTGGTAACTAACTGCTCCCACAATTCCTCTTTAAGGGTCAGTTTCCGATTCTTAATGACTTTATTGTAAGCTGCTCTTGCAGTCCTAATGATCTGCTGGTTTCTTGGCCTGGCATTAAGGGCTTCGCGAAGCTGCTTGTTGGCCACCCTACACGCTTTATCAAAGCAGCCAGCCTTAGGAGTTCTACAGGGCCCAGATAGTTCAAGCATAGTGTTAGACCTGGCACCATTGGCGTGGGTCTCCCTTCCATTTTTCGCTGTTGCCTCTTGTGTTTTTGCTGGTTATAGATGCTTTGGGCACTGTGCCACTGCTATTCAGTGCCACAGTGCAAGTGCTCCCTATGGTAAATTGATGTATGGATTAATGACTCCATGATTGGCTGGATTGGTTTACTTGTCAGACCCTAGTATAGTGCACCGCGTGTGCCCGGGCTTGTAAACCAAATACTGCTGGTGGGCTTGCAGCACTGGTTGTGCCACCCACAGAAGCAGCCTGTAAAAGTGTGTCTCAGGTCTGCCATTGCAGAGCCTGTGTGCAGTCTGGTACTGCCATGTTGACTGGGCAAGTGCACCCGCTTGCCAGTCCCTAAACCTTCCATTTTCTTCATATCAGACACCCCTATGTGACGCTTCACCCTCCCTGCAACACTTTCGTTGTATAGCGTTACGCATCCAAAGGTACATTGAACTCAAAGTGTCGCATTTACCATCTAAAGAGAACTAAGCTATTTCTACCATTTTTAAGTACAGTATTGTGGATTTTTGTCATTTGTGGTCTTGTGTTAAATCTATATAAAAGATACTTATTTTTGATATACAACCTGTGTGGTGTCCATCTGTAGTGTTGTCACTGGGTTACTGTGTGTGTTCACAAATGCTTTACACACTGCCTCTGAGATAAGCCTGTCTGCTCGTGCCAAGCTACCAAGGGGGTGAGCAGGGGTTATTTTAGGAGTGTACCCCCTTACCCTGACTAGACGCAAGGGTCCCTATTTGGTCAAAGGTACCTACCTCTGCCAACTAGAGACCCCCAAATCTAACACATAGTAGTTCTTATGGAATGATTTAAGGACTGAAAGGCCTCTAAGACGAGGGCAGGGGGAGACTCAAAAGTTAACAGAGGGTCCATAATCAGGCTCAGATTTGAGTGGGGATTGATATGTTAAACCATTTAACCCTGCGGCTCCAATCCTTTAGAATTAGACCGGTTGGTCCAGGAGTGGCATCAGGGCTGCTGCTAACTGGTATCACCAACCCAACATCGATGGGGTAATGATCACTGTAACAGGTTTCATGTGTGTTTCCCAGAACTTACAAATCGTTCAAGTGTCCTGAAAAAGAAACACATAGTTTATGGTTGACCCTTTAGCCCATCCTACAAAGGTAGGTCGTTGGTTAGAAAGATTCCCCACCACATCCATCACGTTACAGAGGCCTGCCTGCCTTATAGCATTATAGAGTTGCTTCCCTCTGGTGTCAGATGCCTTTTGAAGAAATGGAATATCTCCAACCATAAAAGGTGCAGAGGCGATAGCGTTTGAGCCCAGTTTAGAATTAAAGTCTGCACCCAGTAACACATTAAAACAATTGATGTTGGAGAAAGACCTGGCCTCAAGAGCGACAACACTAAAAACAAAATCTCAATCTGCACCCAGAGTCACAGACTGGGTTATAAAAATTGACTAGGAAGAAATGGAGCTCTTTGGAAAGTACAACCCATAAAATCTGGATCCCACTATTCCCCGAAGGAACTGGTATGACCCTAAAATGTTTGGAGATGCACATCATGGTGGCTAGCCTACCTCGAGCTCTTTGGACAGGGCAGGAAGTAGCTGGAACAATAAAACATTCAAAACCATCCCAGGAAAACAACTTCTTGGAGCATAATCACATCAAACTGGGTGATACATTTTAGCCACTCAGGGTCCTATAACTTAGCCCTAATACCTGCAATATTCCAACAGAGGAACCTAATAGACACATTCTGTGGGTAAATTGCTACTTTGATAGGGGTGGTTAATCATCAGGGCTTAAGATGTCTCAGAGTCAATCATTGTGGTCGAGGTCCAACAAGGGAAGAAATCTATTAGAGATAAAAATACATGGTCTCTCTGTGTCCCGCGTCAGTCAGGGTTGTAAATGCCTATAAAAGAAACCTAGCAGGATAATATTAATACCCCTATCTAGGCCAGATGTCTGGCCCGACTGGGTGATCTACAGTTGATTACTATGCAATCCCCTTCCAGGTTTCTGGCGGCCGGGCCAACCTACCCAACCCATCTCACAAATAATATATCCCTGTATTCGCTGATGTTGATATTAGAGTTGCGACACAGCCATTGGCAAACTTTGATTTAAGATGGATGGTAGATTCCTTGGTGTTAGAGGTAGGATGAGGCAGGATAAGGCACCCCTGTCATAATAGCAACGTATGGACAGCACTTTGGTGGCAAATTAAAGCGGGGCAGATCTTTATCGCACTGCTGCTGGGTACGCCCCCCTAATCCCTGTACAAGCCCTGCCTCCGGATGGCTGACCATAGCCCCCTGAGACCGCCTTCCACTAATCGATGGGGGCACGACCTCACCAATGGATGAGGGGGGTGACTGGGGAGTACAGTATCCGCTTGTGGGGCACTATGAGCCTAACAGGCCGTGTTTGTATGATAGGACCTTCCAGTACTCCCGGGGATAGCAGGGAGGACAGGTTGAACCACACCTGCAGAAGAAAAAACATTAGTGTTGGTAGTCGTTTTGGTCAAGGCTAGGACAGTGGGGGCATATTAACAACAAACTGCGATAAATATCGCAGAGCGCGCTTAGCGCGAGTTTGTTTAACGCCGGCTATTGCTGGATTTAATCGCCGAGATAACGCGTTATCATCAACGCTTATCTCCACGGCGATATAAAATCCGGCGATAGTGGCGAAATGAGGGAACATCGCTGGAAATCCAGCGATACAACTGCAGAGATAAGGGAATCATTGGTAATAGGGAGATGTGGACTTAGCCTAAGAATCCACCTCCCTTAAGAAATATAGCGCTAAGTCAGAAATTTTGCAGACGTTTGCTTACGGCGATAACCGCGGTTAGCGCTGCTTTTTAGATCGCTATGGGTGTCCTGGGCCGGCTTGTTAATACAGAATAGTGCAGTTAGCGATATTTTCCGTGTTGTTTTGAAAAGAAACGCCTACTTTGCATCTCATTAGAGATGCGAGGTGAGGCGTTTTGAGAACGGCTGCTAACATGCGCTAATGCATGTTAGCACCGCCTTGTTAATAGGGCGAAAATATTATCTCCGCTTTTCTGCCTTTTAAAGCCAAAAAAGCGGAGATAGGGCCCTTGATAATATGCCCCGTGGTTTCCAAGTTTCTCCGCCAATGGGGCGACACACTGTTCAATAACAAATTTAAACTTGTTCAAAATGAGGTCCCAGTCTAAAGTGGGACCCAAATATCCTGGAGGTCCACAGACAGATCTTAATTACTTGAAGTTTAAGCCGGGAGTTTACGGTTAGCAGTTTGTTTCAGTTGGCGCTTTCTTTTGGCTGAGGGGGCACAGTCACTACTATTTAGGATTTCATGTACATCGTTCACTACAGATGGTTCACAGTCAACAGGCACCATACTAAGGGGAAGAGACAAGACCACAGGGTCAGGGCAGGCATGGGAATTTAGCCGGGAAGGCAATGGAAGACTAGGACTCTCCCCTGCATCCAGAGATAATCGCTATTCCACAAGGTCAATTTCTTTTGCAATCACCCCACTGCACGAGCTAAAGAAGAGTCTAAGGTGGTGCCATGAGGTGGCTTGTTGGCAGGATCCTTGTCCCCATGCAGTTTGCACTTGCCCATGCTAACCGCTTGTCAAACCTTGGATGGCAAGGCTGGAGTGAACCAACAGGTAATATCGTATAAATAAAGGATTTTCCAGAGACGTTATGGTGTAACAGATGAGGGAGCCAAGTGAGATGACCCAGTCCAGCCTCTTCGGGTTGATGGCGGGCGAAGATTGGCCAGGTCTTGGCACGATGTTGTCCCGGGCACGTGCCTGGGCGCGTCCCGTGTGGTCCCACGCTGCAGGAGTGCCTATTGTTTTTTAAAGCGTGCACTTCCAGGTGCGATGATAGGGGTGGGGGGAAGGCCCCAAAGCAGGCTGGAGCCTGGAGTCTCGGTGTGGCAGCGTTCCCTTTCAGTGCTGTGGGAGCGCCAACGGCTCTTTAAAGCCTGCGCCTCCAGCCGTGATGACAGGGGTGGGCTCAATGCCCCAAAGCAGGCTGGGGCCTGGAGTCTCAGTGCAGCGCGGTTCCTTTCCCGCGCTGTGGGAGCGCCAACGCCTTTTCAAAGCCTGCGCCTCCGGGCACGATGACAGGTGTGGGTGGGAGGCCACCAAAACAGGCTGGAGCCTGGAGTCTCGATGCGGCGTGCTTCCCTTCCCCCTTTTTAGGTCTCGCTGAGCCAGCGCATGCGCTGCTCTGCGAGACATTTAGTTAGTGGCTTTTCAAAGTGCTACCACAATCTTTTCCTGGCCTCAAGCTTGCGTTCACGAGCGCGTGCACGCGCGCAGCCGTCATGTGGCTTTCATGGCTCATTAAGCCTTGCTCTCCCAAGCGCCTCGCTCTGCCCCTCCCCCACTACAGAGCGGGTCCCTGCCATAACTTTCGCTTACACGGCCGCGTGGCCGCGTTACTTTCACGGCCGCGCGGCCAATGCTTGTTATTCTTCTTCTTTAGGCCGGTCCATTCTCCTCTGTTGTGTCCTGGACCCACCATGGTCAAGCTGCCACCGCCCCGTCAAGCGCTTCTGTTCGCGGCCGTACTCGATGCCGCACCATGTGCCTCCGGCCGGGTCTTCCTCGTCTCTGTCTGGCCCCCAGGGCTGCCAGAGTCGCTGCTGAGAGCTGGGCTTTTGAGCGGATGGAGGAACGCTTCAGCTGCATCCCCGAGCCCGTGCAGTGCTACTTGAGCTTCCCCCACTCCAAGCAGCAGATATGTATGTACTCCTCCTTTATAAAAACACTCCTGTCTACAGCACCTAACCGCTGCTGCAGATTGACCCCAAGCAGTGCTTCGACCGTCATCCCACACCCCCTTCCACTCCGTCTTTTCCAGCTGGCCATTCGTTATTTTTGGCGCTCTATTTTTTACTATTGCCTCTGATCGTCAATTGCAATGTTGTGTTTTTTTACCTTTTACAAATACAGTGCACTCAGCTGACATGTTTAGTTTACAAACACACAGTTTCCCTCTATTCACTCGGCCTCTGTCGTAGGAATGATGGTTTTTTTTTGCTTTTCTAACAAAACGCGTGTAGCTGTTGGCATTTATAGTTTACACACATAGATAAAATCTTTAGTTTACAAACAAACAGTTTCCCTCGATTGCCTTGGCTCGTTTTATCTGTTTCCTGCTCGTCTCTTCCTCTTATCTCGTCACATTTGCTGTGCAGGCGAAGACCGAGATCAAATGTCAGACGATTCGCGAGGGCGCCTGTTCGTTCCTCAACCCCCTCCCGCTTGCTGCTTGTTTTCTTCTTTCTGCCCTTGTTAATAAAGTTGCAAACGTGAGGCTGCTCCATACATTGTTAACTGTTTTAATCACAGTTCTTTCTAATTAATTAAATCCAGGTTTAAAGCGCTATTTGCTCTGCACTGTAAATGTTTTGTATTTAAACGCGCAACAAGCGTCTCAAGTCTGGCAATTCATATATTCGATTGTTTTTGGAAGGAAATGTGTTTCGCTGTCAATAGAACTGAAGCAAAATCCTACAGCACTTTAAATAAGTACTTCTCAATACAGTTCTAAAATGTGCCTAGTAGTGTCAAAGCTTCCACGTCAAAGAACAGTAGATCTTGAACCACCCAGGATAATGTGCTGCATGGCTAAATACTTATAAGGTCTCAAAGGCGAGACCTAATGGCTATGCCAATGCTTGTTTTTAACTTACAGCTGAGGCGCGCGCGCTTGTTTTTCTCTCACCCCGACCCTGTGTACATCACCGGCTGCTCAATCTTATCCACCCCACTGTGCCGAAGTACACACGCATTTCGAAATATATAACTTACAGTTAACTTATGTAAGTGGAAGTTCGTATTTTTTTTTATTAGCAGTTTTATATAGCTTTTAGCAGTTATATAAAGCGCAAACTCGACTTGTTGAGAGCACTTTACATGGGCACCCGTTGAATTACAGACACATATTCCCTTTACAGGCAAGGGGAGATTAAGTTATTTGCCCAGGATCACAGCATGCTACAGCGTCTCCACCGTAAAGCTAGATGCGAAAGCTGGCAAGGAAGGATCCGTGAACTTCCTGGGGGCGTGAGTGACTTAAGCAGTTACCCAATTTATCACTCTAGAGGGGGGGGGGAGCACTCGCAGAGGAGCTCATCCGTATTAATTGCTGCCCACTCCATCTCTACGCCATTATTTGAAGCTGCTCTCATACATTATAATGAACAACAAAAAGGAGGCGCGATGAAATAAAATATGTGCCCAGGAACACACAATTTGGAAAAGCAGGGAAGCTAAGATTGATCCCAGGCCTTCTGGTCTCACGCTGTGCAATTCAGCCTCTAGATCACCCTCTTTTGCACTCACTTCACACATCAAAAGTCACTTTTTTATCTTAAATTTTTTGTGCATGAGATCACAGCATGGGCGGCAGGCATAAGTAACTGAAAGCTCGGCTCGTTTTGGGCTCAAAGAACCAAGAGGATGCCGAACAGAGCCAGGCTTCACGCTTGAGCTTTCAGTCGCTTGCCATCCTTTAGGAGTAAGTATTGTGGAATGCGCATTTGCTAATAATTTCCCTTTTTACTTCACATTTGGTAAACATTGCTCCAGGTAGAGAAAAGCTGTCTACGTCATGACACGCCCCCAGATGTTTGTGGCATCTTCTAGTCCTTTTCATTGGCATACTCTTAGACCGTGGGTTCTGACACGAACTGCTGTTGTTTACGCTTCCCTCGGTCCCTGCCAGTGATGTACACAGCATGGCACGGTTACTGTCTGTTGGTCGGTACTGTTTTTACAAGTGCTTATACAAGCAGCGTGGTTGACTCTTGCTTGGAATTTATTTATCTATAGTATTTGTTTTGAAGCACTTCCATCAGCTTGGTGTCGCTTCTAAGCACTATAGAAGGGAATATCAAAGTAGGAATCTAAAACAAGTATATTTTGGTAGAGTATCATACATGCCAACAGACGTGATTCAGGTGGGAGACTCCCAATTTTTGAAGCCGAAAATGGCTTTATTTTAGCTCTCTCCCGCCTGAAAAATTGCCTTTGCTTCAATAGAAGCAAATGGGGGAAATACATTACCCCTATTTTTTTCCCAAAATCTCCCATTTTCCTGGTCCAGAATGTAGGTATTTGTGGAGTTAGTATGTGAGTGGTCTGCAGCTGAGCAGATACTGATCTTTAGCTGGGCTTGCATGGTGGAGTAACCAATCAAGCCAATAGGTCTCGCCTTTGGGACCTTATAAGTGTTTAGCCATACAACAATTAATGTTGTTGCTGTAAGGATATTGTGCTGCATAACTAAATACTTATAAGGTCCCAAAGGCGAGACCTATTGGCTACGCCAATGCTTGTTAGTTTTGGGGCAGATGTTTGCAATGCATTTGAAAAAAAAGTTAACTATCGCATCAGACTGACGACGCTAAACCTGTTGGTTTTGCCATTACTTGTTTTCTGCGGCTTCTGAGGCCTGTAGTCCAAGGACAGTTATAGGTATCCTAAAGCAAAGAGTAACCCCGTCACTGGGTACAGGTTGCATACCTGGTATCAACAATTTAAAGAGTTCTGGCCACTGAATATGATGGTAAACATGACTTGTTTAGTTATTGTATTCATTTGATCCCTGGACTTGCCTTCCTCTTTGCCATTCACCATTGGTAAAGGGTTTGATCTCATAATAGCCTGAGGCGATAGGTTCTTAGATGTTCATTTTTGGAGTTCAAATTAGTACCAGCAGGCAATGCTGGCAAGTGGCCCTATGCCACCTTGACACCTTCATGTAATCCAGGCTATTAAACTAACTTGATTGTGCATTCTGGGACTTGTAGTTTCATTTTCACCTGTAAACACTGGTTTGAAAATCCTACCATGCAAGGTGCTGTTGTTTAAAAAGCCAGAGTGGCTCAGGGTGTTTCATATGACATGGAGCCAGTTGGCAGCTGAGAAATTCTCATCTTTCAGAGCGGATAAAGATCCCTGCTGTGGATGTGTTAAACCACTGAGCCATCAGACCCTGCTGAGGATGAATGGGACAGGAAATGGGTAAAATGTACAGATGGGAAGACTTCGAGAAACAGAAAGTGTAGATGCGGAGACTAAACATGAAGAATGTTGGGGGTTGGAAGATTGGTAAGCAGTGTGTTCTCTACTCCATGGTTCGACTTTTAAACAAAGTGTTACATCTATTGTAAAACATCTGTTGGTAGGAAAAACAAACTTAAAACATTATGTCATATTTCTTTAAAGATAAACACTTTTTTGTTAAACTGTATTGAAGTAATCACAGAATTAATAAACTGAATATAGTGTTGTATCCCGCTGCAGAGGACTTTGCCGGTTGTTAAAGGCCCTCTGCACATGGGACTTTAAATGACCAGTTTAGGCCAAAGCAGTATGGCTGTAAAGTTGTTAAAACATTCCACCACTGTGGGTGGAATGTTCTAAATTAAACAGAGAGAAACACAATCAAACCTTGGAATGTTGGAGTAGCAGGTCAATACCCACCAATACTGGCCTTCTGCAGCCCAATTGCCTTTAATGGAGCTCCAAACATTGCAATGTTTAAATTAAGCAAAATTGTCCCAGGTTGTTATTGACTGGGGTGTCTCAGAATGTTCAAGGCAGAGCCAAGGGCCCTACACTGGTTCTGCCAATAACTACATGGGAGTGCCATCCCCTTAGATTATACTGCTATTGTAAATCAGACCCTTACAAAGTGGTAGTGGACTGCTGTCTAATCTACACTATACATTACGGTAATGAACTATAACATACTGTATTGGTGGCAAGTACTGCCTCTAAGATCTGTGACAACTACCATGCCTCAGATGTTTTCAGACAGGTAAATCGTTAAATCTGCTAGATGTCACAAACATAACCAGTTTAAATAACTCAGCATCTGACTGTTTAACTGTTTAATTTACTGTGACAGGCAAACAGTGTAATCTCTTCACACACTGACTTGTTAGAAGTGTAATATGCCCAGGGACATGCCCAGTGTTAACACTGAATTCTAGCCAGTAGCAGAAAATAATGCAATGTATTTGTGGTGGACTGGTGGCCACTAAAATATACAATATGGTAGAAAGCAGGGAAATCCACTCTGGGTTGGACTGGCAACCAATGAATTATTTCTAGAGGCAGAAAGCTATACAATCAACCCAGGGTCGGACTGGTTACCACAAAAATCAATCAAGGGTTAAAAAGTTGTATAATCTTTCCGAGGGTAAGACCAATTAGTACTCTAATGTAAACTTACTATATATAAATAAATATATATATATATATATTTTTTTTTTATTGATAGGTTTATAAACTGGAAGAAAGCTGGAGAGGATGGAGACAAATCCATCAAAGCATTCGTTTTTTAAAGTTTTTTATTTCTTTATTTGTCATTTATCAAAACCATTGAAGCTTTACATCTACAATGCAAAAGCAAATGACATAACCTTACAAAGAAAATATCTTTAAAAAGTTCCCTATGGCACACATTCTCATATCATCAAGTTCCGTTAAAATACCCAACAATTCATTTTCTTCCAATGTTAGACACCTTGGGGCAAGCCACGGGCAACGACATATGATGTGGAACACGGTTTCAGTTTTTCCTCCACATGATCTAATTATGTCTAGGATATGCATCTGCTTGAGGCGGAAACCCATAAACAGAGCCTTATTTTCAAGCCCACTGAGCTCCACTGATTACTTCTGCATTTAGCCTAAAACATTAAACAGTTATATAAGTGACAGGACTGCCCTTTATGAGAGAACCTAGATCATTTCAATTACTTATAAGAAGAGACTTTGGGTCACTGATTCTTTAATATGTATGTCAATCATTGAGTTAGGGGATAGTGAGCAATCGGTAATACACACATAGAAAATGGAAGGTATAGGTATAATAGGGGTAGGTATGATATATGTAAAGCGCTCAATCACTGTAGGTTCTTGATATTAACTGGCTGATTTTGTGAAGGAAATCTAAGAAAAGTAAAATTACTAAAAACAATCAATATTAAAGATTAAAATGCAAATTTCCAATGCTTTCCTAAAACTCAGTAAAAGTGTTTGGCTGTGTAATTAAAAAGGAAGGGAGTTTCAGAGTTTCGTTGTGCCTACTGGAAATGATTTATCAACAAACGTTACCATTCTTATTTTCATTCATAATCACAGGGAGGTCTTTTGGGTGCGTAATCATAAAGCAGCAGGTTGGTAAAAGATTGGACACTGAACAAATGCAAAAAAGTCCTGTGGAAGAAGACAAAAAAGGTTTTTAAATGAGTTAATGTCTTTCCCATAAAATCTAAAATGTTCTGGAAATCCAAATTTAAGATGCTACTTTCACTTTGTATCCCAACTCCACAGTATTAAATCAACGTTATCTCCCACCCTGTGATTACTTGATAAAGTTTGTGGTGAGTAGTGATTCAGCGACTAATTGATAATTTTTATAAGTATGGTAAAGGTCGAACTCAATCACAGTACTGACTTCTTGAACAATGGCTTGGTGTCGGGTTTTAGGGATACGATGTGGTGAAACTCCGATGGTGACACTTTGCTTACTCTCAGTTTGGTGTTTGACTAAGGAACGCCCAGGTAGAGAAGAGAGCTCTGTCCCTAAAATCTCATGAATTTTGCATTTCCTGTTTCCCTTTTCTCTTCTACTGTAGCAGAGGATTCATTTATTAAAGTTTGGGTGGAGGTGGAGAGGTAGTAAATGCCATTAATCCATTTCCTCAAAAGAATGAGATGATATATGTGTATGGAGGCTCTCCGGTCACATTGTTCAACTCTATAGCTAACAGTGTTTGATCAGAACATCAAAGAAAAAATATTGTGTGACAGAAGTATCGTTGCAGAAATATCAAAGACAAAAATATTGTGAAGGTAAAGTTCTATGGGTAAGTTTTACTATACCTAACTCTACAAATATGTACCTTGACTATATATATATATATATATATCTTTTTTTCTGGGTACCTAGATGAGCAGTTAAGAATAGTAAATCTATACCAACCTATTTGCACTTACCTTTTCGTTTCATGCTTGATATTTTTGCAACAATAATTCTGTCACACAATATTTTTCTCCTCGATATTCTTACAAAATCAATGCCATTGAGTCTGTAACTTGTGGTTGGCAGTAGTATCAGCACAGAATCTCCCAGTCTAAAGATGTTTAGACAAGTACTCTGATTGTACTGTTGTTCTTGATTTTTCTGGACTTTGTGAAGGTTTTCCACAGCATACTCTCTAATGGCTTGGACGCAGGGTCAATACATACTCCACCAATTGAGTTGTTTCCTATTCTTCTCCTTTCCATTCACCCAAGCCATGTCAATTATATTATGAGGTTGTGATCTAAATTCCAGCTTGAAAGAACTGAATCATGTAGTAGGTTTAAGGAACTCCACAGTGAAATCAAAACCAGGGGAAGCACTTTATCCCATTCTTTCAGTCTGCCCAGATGGTTTTCGAGAGCATCCGCTTTATGCTTTGGTTATACTGCTCCTCCAGCCCATCGGTCTGAGGATGGTGGACTGTGGTCTTGGTGTATATGACAATTAGTAGATTTGCATAGTTGTAGGACCTGGTTCATAAAGTTTGTGTTTTATCTCTCAACATCTCTTGCAGCCCCACTCTGGAAAACAGCAGGTGTAACGCATCTGTCACATGGGTGCCTGAAATTTCTGGAGATCTTGTTGTGTAATCCAACACTTCTGGGATATCGTATGCACCTTCCTGGAGACTTTTAGAGATCCAATATATCCATGTGAATCCATCAAAAGGCTATTTGCTGATTCAGAAGGGGCTGTAATGGGGCTTGGCATGTAGCTGGTGGATTTTTTTGCTCTATAGGCATTGTTGACAATATTTTCATGTTTTCATGTTTCACAACATATACCTGGCTGGTATAAGTGCTGTTGGTAAATTGTTGTGTTTTATCAGCCATCTGATATTCTTCGGAGTGGTGACTGCAGGGCAGAAGAACTGTGGCTCAGTGTGATTGGGCTACCAGTAACTGTTTGTGTTTGTTTTGTCGCATTATCTGATACACCTGTCCTTTTTCATACTGCAAATGAGGGCCAATGGGTGGCTCATCTAGATCATCTTCTTTTTAGGTTCAGATTAAAGCGTAGCTGAGTGCTGGATCTTACTCCCCAGTTTCTCTAAACATTGTTCTATTGTCTAGTCACCCACTTCTCGAGAATCTGAGGCAATTCCCGTGAAGAGCCTTCATTTTGTTTTTCTTCACTTTTCTGTTTTACTTTTTCTTTCTTTTGTGTCCTGGGAAACTGGAAATGCAGAAGAAGAGAAAACTTTCTCTTTAGAAAAAGGGACTTCTCTCAACCATTCTCTTATGTCATCATGTTCCCTAAAACCAACTGTTTAACCTCTGGTATGTCTGCACATAACTTCATTAGTTGAGGGAAATTCAGGAGGTCACCCAATATCGTTAAATAGCTGTGTCCTTTGTCCTGGAGAGCAACTCAGGAAGCTGAGTAACATTTAGCATCCCATGAAAACAGGTAATGTTCATATATTATCTCCCAGGATCTCAGTCACAAAGGTGGAGACTGGCAACTATTTAGAGGCAATCACTACCTGCCAAGTCTTGGGTGGGTGTTTAATAGATACTCATGTCACACAGATGGGGGTCTGTTTCTCCATAAAGGATGCCCAACACCTATCTACCAACTATACCTTTACTTTTGTTTCGGCAATTCTGGGCTGTATGCCCTCACTGTGTCCCAAGCATGGCATTACTCTGCTTTTAATGGACCGTTCAGGTCTAAGCTCTTGTCCTCTTCCTTGTACCTGGCTTCTCACTTCTTCTGTTAGCCTCATTTTCATTTCAGCCATTGGAGTTGTTGGTCTGGGTCTGTAAACCACTGGTGGGGCTGTTGGTCTACTACTGTAGCCCTCCGGTCGGCTGTAGCTAGCTCCACCACATTGGTCACTTTCAGATTTGGATGCTGTCCGAGTCACCTCTACATGGCCAGGGCAGTGCCTCGAACTACAGTTCCAGTGTAATTAGATCACAGATACCTTCTTTGATACTAGCATTCGCTTGCAGCCATCTTTTTGCCAGAGCATGGGTCTGATAAAATAACTTTCATGATGTTTCATTGGGGCCTAACTCCTGGATGATATTTTCTTTGGCGTCAAGTGGTTCAAGGAGGTTCACCTTCTAACACCAGCTGTCGCATTGCAATTGGAAGGGATGTGTTGGACACCAATACTTCTTTTTAAATATAAGTTTATATGAACATTCCTTCGTGGCATGAACAAGTCTTCTCCCTCTCAATTTGTGTCCTCTGAAAATCCTGGGCTGGTTTTACTACTGCGTCCCCTTTAACATACATATTTTCCCAGTATCTTGCCTACATCAAGGTTCATCACATGGTATCCAAGCCTCCCCGCAAGAAAACACAAGGGAGCATCAGTTGTCCTCCTGACAGCACTGCTTCACCTCCTAAACTGCCCTGGAACCATCGCTTACATAGGGATGGAGAGAAGCCATGCACCCTCTACTAGTAACTACTCTTACAGCGATTGGTCCCTCTCTGTGGGGGATGCTCGTTTCCTCTCTATTGAAAATATGATAGGATGAGAGGCTGGATTCAGAAGGGATGGCCGCTCTCCATAAAAACAGCCCCCTGCCTCTTCCTTGAGGCCCTGGCCTACAGGCTAATAAACGGTGACATTCTTGTTGGCTGTTTCGACAAAACAGAATGACCATTTTTTGGATTTTCAAACAGACCTAGAAAATATTATTTTCTATTTTAGCCAATAGCATGTGATTTTCTATAGAAGTGTTATTCTGAGATTCTGACGCGTGACACTCTCTTTATCTCCTTTAACCAATATTTGATGGGGAAGTAGGCCCATGCCTCCTATAGAGTGTGCATACACACTTACTATTGCCACCGGTTACCTTTAGCTAATATACAGTGGGTTTGAGGGCTGGGGCCTCTAGCTATCAGTCCCGGAATACGCTATTGCAATATTGTGTGTGCTACAATTTCACCGATATTAATTTATTTATGGTTTCAAAAAATAATTGAAAAAATAAATAGCAACAGGTTACACAATTCACAAGGAATTGATGCATTCCTAAAATAGTCCCTTTATCTAATAATACTTCCAAATGAAAATATATCATCACAATTCAAATCTTTTCTTACTTTGCTCCTAACATATCTTCTAATACATTCAGATGAGAAGCGCTTAATAGAGTGAGGTCTGACTCTACTCTTCACTTTATATACAAGTCATATGGTGTTCTACAGTTTCCACTAAATCTTGGCATAGTCTTCGTAAAGTAACCCATAACAAGGTCCCTTAAGAAGAGCATGGACTGGTATCTGGCTGAATATAGCATGTTACATCGCATGCTATTACATCGCGTTCTATTACACCGCGGTCGTTACAACAACTGCGTTGTTAGAACGCGATACCTTTACATCGCAAGTCATTAGATCGACTTGCTGTAGGGGGCGCACTGGACTTAGGAATAGTATAATTTACTATTCCAACTCCAGCCTGCGCAATAGTAGGGAAGGTGTTGGAATAGTAAATTATACTATTCCTTAGGTTAGAGCGCCCCCTACAGCAAGTCGATCTAATGACTTGCGATGTAAAGGCATCGCGTTCTAACAACGCGGTCGATGTAACGACCACGTTGTAATAGGAACGCGATGTAATGGCAGCGTTGTAAACGCTGTTTCCCATCTGGCCCCTTCAAATTCTCATGAGCTTCCTTATTCTGTGATTGGTAATTCCTTGCAGATGCTGCCCTTGCATTAGTGGTGACAATATCTGTTTTAAACTGATTTAAATGATAGTTGACTTAAACCCCCACACACCATAGGCTTTTTGTGACCATTCTGGAAGGATGTCTGCTGGATTCAGAGATTGGATGCATTGTAGGGGACGGGGACCATTGCTACCTTATTTTATCAATGAAACATGGCTTTTCTTGACTCAGCGATGTACCTGTGGACGGCCTGGACACAGTAAGCTTCTAAACATTGTGAGTTTCAGACCTGGATATAAGGGATTGGCAGGTGCGTGCATGATTGTTCAAGCGGGACCAATTCTTTAAACACATCAACCTAAGACAAGGAAAGATTTAGCCATTTGAATATGTGACGTGGATTGCACCATTAGTGGCATCTTTGGCCTGGAGTATTCCTGCGTTCCACCCCCATCTAGACGCAGTTGGGACGTTGCAGTGATATGATGGATGTGATCTCACTCTTCTTACCGGGTTCTCCGTGCACCTTTGTGCTTGGGAACGTAAGTGTATGAATTCATCTTCTGACACCTCACCAGTAGATTAAACTCTTAGCATTCATTCCAGTGATTTGCCTAATGTGTTTAAGGTCCATTTACTATCACAGACACAAAGCCGATGGGATCTTTGCCCTGAGGTATCCTGATCACTTCAGCAGTGTTTTAATCACAGAGTAATTCAAAATCAGCTCAGTGGTCTTCACCACACACTCTTCTCTAGTTGGCTGTACCCTGCTCCAATTGGGTTTGGACTGCTCTAAATGGGTTCACCATAGTTTAATTGGGTTTTGACTACTCTGAATGGGTCCACCATACTCTAATTGGGTCCACCCTATTCTAATCTGGTCCGCCCTATTCTAATTGAGTTTAAACTACTCTAACTGGGTTTGTCATGCTCTAATTGGCTTTGGACTACTCTAGTTGGGTTCACCCTATTCTAATCTGGTCCGCCCTATTCTAATTGGGTTTAAACTAATCTAAGTGGGTCTGCCATGCTCTAATTGGCTTTGGACTACTCTACTTGGGTTCGCCCTACTCTAATTGGGTCCGCCCTATTCTAAGTGGGTTTAAACTAATCTAAGTGGGTCTGCCATGCTCTAATTGGCTTTGGACTACTCTAGTTGGGTTCGCCCTACTCTAACTGAGTTTGGACCAGTGGCTGCAAGTGGTGCAGAGCAATACTTAGATCAAATTCCTGCAAGCAAAATAAGCGAGCAAGCCTGAATTCTTCCCAGAGAGTCCACAGGTTTCTCCCCCTGAGATAATGTTCATAAAAATGGGGTCAAATAGTGCATTTGAATGATACACTTTGAAAGAGCAGTCGTCATAAATATTCAAGGAGCTGACTCCATTTTTTTCCAAACATACTTTGGGCCCGTGAATATGTCAAAATTACCTCCATTTTGCCAGGGACAGCATTAGTCATTGGTGCCTCCATATGCCCGAGGTTCTCTCTTATGCCAGAAATTACATATAATATTCCAATGCCAGAATTCTGCAATTTATGTTGTCCATATACCATGGGCGACTCATATGTCAAAACGTGTCTCTAGTATGTTAGGGCAGCACTTTGTCATGGTTGCCTCCTTTCCAGAGATAATAGATTTCCTTCCAAGAGCTATCTACAATGCAACAGCACCCACATTTTGTCACTGTTTGGCCCACATACCAAGAGTTCCCTCCAGTACGTCAGTTCCACCATTTTTCCAAGGGTGCCCCATATTCCAGGAATAACCTCTAGTGTGCCATTGTCAGTATTTTGCCATGGGTGCCTGTTACGCCAAGCATTTCCTTCAGTATGCTGGCACCAGTATTTTGCAGTACATGTCCAACATGTCAATATGTCAAGTATTATCTCTAGTACACCAGTACCAAGTTTCACTTGTAGAATGCCAGTAGCAGGCATTACTCTAGTGTGCCAGTGCAAAGTATTACCTCTACTTGAAGTCTAGTTATAGGCAAGTGGCTGAGAGTGAGTGAGAATGAATGCTTTTTCGGATCCCTTTGAACCATGTAAGGGCATTATCATCTTGCATTCCGGAGAGCACGAAAACCTGGCTCTTTACGTGTTAATAACTGCTGTGTTATAATAAGCCCCAAGAAGGCCTAGGAATCTACATTCATCAATGGCTCTGTCCTCACACTGTTCCTCAGTGCCTCATGCTTAAGCGCAGCACCAAAGGGTGTTGTTGGTTGACCGGTGTGAAGAATTCCGAATATTAGGGTCAGGTGCTTTTGTGGGCTGGGCAGGAGCTCTTGTCCTGGTGATGCGTCATCGCTCCAGCAATTCAGGAGAGGACTCAAGACCTGGCTATTCGAGTGAACGGGTCACCACGAAGCAGCTAGCAACCCCAGCGCCTTGAGACCCTCACGGGTGATTTTCCACACTTTACAAATCCCCTGATCGATTGATTGATTGATGCTACTGTTCATTTGACTTTGAGGACATGAGATGCGCTTGCAGGCCATATGTGGAGTGGAGTAGAAGAGTCCTTCTCCTCGCCCCAGATTCAAAAAGCCTAAGGTTACCAGATGACCCCATGCCACCAAGCATGCAGTCTCCAATCCTGTCACAAATCATCTGTCTTAGGCCAGCTGGATCAACTGAGCCAGGACTACAACTCCCACAATGCTCAGGGTCGTTAAATGAAAGACAAGATCAGACCACATAAATAACTTTGGGGCATATCTACAAGGCCCCGCGATAAAATTATCGACGCTTTAGCGTCCGTTTTCGGACGAAATGCGGCGATAATTTTAACGCCCTATTAGCAAGGACACGCTAACGCGTGAATCCATGTTTCTTCGCCCTCGCCTATGAAGCATAGCGACAAGCAAAGTAGCGATAACCTCTGTTATCGCTACTTTCCTTACGCCTGCTTCAAGACTGACTTAGCCATGATATCCTATGTAAGGTGGATATCATGGCTAAGTATGTCTTGCCCTATCAGCAAGCTATCGCCAAACCTTGTGCGATTATCGCTGTATTTCCAGCGATAATCGCACAATTGGCAGCTTGCGCTCTGAATTTTATCGCTTTGGAGATAAGCGTTGCTGATAGCACGCTATCTCCGCGATAAAATTCAGAGTTGGTCGGCGATAATTATCCTCGCGCTAAGAGCGCTGAGCGATAATTATCGCATGGCCTTGTAGATATGCCCCTAAGTGAGTATTCATAATCATGTCCAATGCAGCTTACAACCTACAATGTACAACTTGAATACGCATGGAAACAAAATGAGTGCATTTCAGGTGGCAAAGTTCCCTAGACATCCCCATGTTTTCAGAGGGCGCAGGGCAAGAGGCTTCGCCATATGATAAAATGTTATGTCTGGGAATTTAAGATTTTTATTGATTTGCTAACGTAGACCTTAAAACTTTTTTTCATATTGTAGGGCCGAACCAGGATTCTGATTTCAACAGAAAAGCTCACACGTAGAGAATTCCGTTTATCCAAATTCTCCAGGTAGAACGTGATGAAATGTGATTAAGGACACGTGCCCTTTAATGGTCAATAAACTGAGTTTCCGGGTGCTGAAGCTTGCACTGGTAAGGGAAGCCCACACCTCGGAAGTAATGGTCCACACAGTATTGGTAATTTGTGGGTGTGGGAAAACCCATCCAATTGCCATGTAATTGTAATGAACAGCTTAGTATTCTGTGGCTCCGCCAAGCTGTAAGTGAAAATCTACAGTTCAGAAATGTGCGCTTTTTGGGGGAAATTCGGGACCTTGAAATGCATAAAAGACACTTTCACAAGCTCCTCCGTGTCCCTTCTGCCCTTCTGCATTCTAATCAGTTGCAAAACTGCAGAACAATCTTAAGTGAAAAAGTTAATTAGCCCAGGGTTTCTTAATTTGCTGCTTCATTTAAAATTGTTTAACACCCACTGGGAACTGCCCGGGAGGTACTCAGGTGCATAAAAGGATGCATTAACGGTGCCACCTGAGCTCACCGTGCTGCTCTTCTGCAGATTGGTCCCTAACTCGGTGAAACACTGCGTTTTAATGCGGCATTTAGATTGACTCCTTACTTTCCTGCACTCTGAAACATTGTTCAACACGTAGCAGGTCTATTGTCGAAAGACGTCTTGTTGACCATACCAAAACCCTTCAGCAGGTTTAGAACCCGCCCACTGCTTACTATTGGTTGGCTTTATTGTCACACTCATATGCTTGCTTCTTATTCAATAGTTTTCCCTCCTGTTCTAATTTTTGCTCTTCTCCTGGAGCATGGCTTCTTTACTGTCCTTTTGACCGGATGACTTGTATCCTTTTACTGCTCATTTTCAGGGAACTACTTTTCTCTTCAAGCACTCCTTAAGAATTAATCTGTTTTCTTGCTCTCTTCCTCATGTGCTTCCTCCCCACCTCAAATATTTGACCCTGTGCTTTGTGATGCTCCCCCTTCCCCACCTCATCCATTGCTTGCCCACTTGCTCTTGCCCTCCTGTGATGATTGCCCCCCCCCCCATGCGCTCTGTATTGAGCCCTCCTCCCCCACCCCATCCCTTACTTCCCCCTCCCCGGCTTTAAAAAAAAACCATTTACTTCCCCGTCAGCCTCAAGTTCGTCCGTTGCTCCCCTCACCCACTGCCCATTGTTTCTCACACCTTCTCCCCACGGACGCTCCTCCATTGCTGCTCACCTCTTGCAGTTCCTAAGATATATATTTTTACATTTTTTGGAGAGCCGAGCAACTGCCTTATGCTATCGGGCTGCTCTGTTTTCTAAACGAGTGCTTTCACATAAGTAAAAATGATTCTTTTTTTTAAATTTACAGCTCAAAGTGGCATCAACCGCCTTGGAAAGATAAATTTTTTTTAAAATGGCACTCATATCATTCAGTAGTTGATTGCATGCATGATGACATATGCACACGACATTACACATGCACGTGCATACAGAATGACACGGACACCGAAGCACCATGACGTGTCTGTAGGCATGCACATATGCTTTAGTCCACTGTGCCATCAACACCATTGATCGTGATATCATTGTGGGATTAACATTTAATGTTACAGTTCAGATAAATGTATAGAGATTCTCATTTTTGTATAAAGTTTGCATTACAAATGCAGAAAGACTTTTGTCATTCCTTTACTTTCTACAATACCAGTTGCGCTGTCATGTGTCTTAATTAGGCCCGGGAACAAAAGCTGGCATTTTAAAACTTGTACACATTTCCTAAGTTGCCTTCTCTTTCACACAATGACTTTTAACACACATTTGCGTGCTTGACAATGTAGGATTAGTTTCTCTGAAACTACATTGCTTACAAATTCCACTAAGTAAGATCACTATCACGACACCTTGAACATCCTGTACATGGTCTGAACATACATTGTGCAAATGTGGTTGTTTATTGTTCGTCCATGCGGCGATGCAGCTATCTATAGAATATAAACAATGGTGTCCTGAGACTAAAGGTCTCTGCTCGGAGCAAGGATGTTTTTTGTTATAAGTAAACAAGCATTTCTGGATTTTAAGCAGAGGAGCACCACTTGCTGTCATTGCAAGGTCACTACACGCTGAACCCCCATCCATCTGCTTGCTGATCCCGTTGCGAGGAGGGATGTCCAACTCGTGACCAAGACGGGGACCTACATTCTTTTCCCTTCAGGTAATGGGGGTGGATCATCCAATAGGGGGATTCTTGGCAGAATGCATACAGCCCTAGACACTTAGGATAGTGAACGCATAATAGGAGTACGCTATAAATATATTGTTTTGTATGCTCGCATATATACATTGTTCAGCAAGATGGTGGAACTGTTCATTCTGGTCTCATCTGCTCCCATCACATGAAACTAGGCTGTAATAGTGAAAGATGTGAGCAACTGTTGAAGACCACAAGGCCCCGTTCCCTACAGAGAGGCTCTCCGGGATTCCTTCTATGGTCAACAGCACTGATAGAACAGACTGGGGTTTAGGTGGAAGGTCATCAGACCTGAAACTTTCATATGGAACATTCCATAGGTGAACTCAATGGCCCTACTGCTCTCACACGGCATAGGTGGAATTTCACATGATTCAACCTCTTGGTGAGGATCACCACAATAGGGAAATGCCTCAACATAGAAACCACCATACCTGCACTTGCCTAGGTCTGGAAAAAGTATGTTGCACTTTGGTACTCATGGCACTTCCCGGGGCTACCCCTGGTCTGAGCATTCATGAAGACAAGTCAGGGATAGAAAGTAAAAACAGACTCCATGCAGCCAGGTGTACCTTCCCACATGTTGACCTCCCCCCAGCACCTCAGCAGCAAATAGAAAGCCTTTGAGGGGCGAAAGGAGGGACCAGTGGTGCAACCTGTGATGTCATAAGCGGTCAAAGGATCATGATGTAATTTCTGCTCTCCCGAGCATTTTGGTGAACCAGCATCTATGGCTATTGGCACAGTGAGCCTGTTTCACCCTGACCTCTGGGCACTGTAATGTTGCTGTCTCTTCCAGGCCCACAGGAGACAAGCAGCTGAGCCTTCCATTAATGTTGACGATCACTCACTGCTCTTAAGTTAAAAATCGTCTATGCTGGGGAACCAATCGACAGTCCAGGATAACCAGCAGCGGTGTTCATTCACTGGATCAATTTAAGGTACAGTTTAACGGAGCCTCAAGCAGTGAATAAGGTGTTATGTAAGCTGCTGAAAAAGAACCTATGACACTCTAGGTGCTAGTGTACGCACCGCGCGGTATGCCAAAGGATTGTGGGTAAACAGCTGTCATTGATTGCCCCCAGCTGGAGACATATCCTGGCTTGCCTGCGTTCCAATAGATTGTATGCATACCAGCCAATGACACACTGTTTACATCAGCAGAACTTTATTTGTTACCCAGCAGGCAATTTTCAGATCACTTATAGGTCTAAGCGGGCACTCGCGCTACACTAAGTGGCTCGTTGCAGCGTAGCTGGTAGGGTCAGTCTTCTTTCCTGTTGCTGTAAAGTAGACACTGGAATCTTAAATAAAGAAAAACAATCTTCTTTATTTCACTGTTGAAGTACCTCAGGAACACACACTGCTCAGAAGTGCGCCACAGGAACTTTCTCCCATCACAAATTCAATATTTTCTAACATTCTACTCCAGTCAGGAGAACCGGAGCAAGGGATGGAAAAAGGAGGGTGGTCAAGGAAAGAAGGAAAGGCTGAAAAGAAGCAAGTCAAGAGAAACAAACCAAGTGATAAGAAAAGGAGGGAAGTCCAGGAAAGAAGGAAAGGCTGAAAAGAAGCAAGTCAAGAGAAACAAACCAAGTGATAAGAAAAGGAGGGAAGTCCAGGAAAGAAGGAAAGGCAGAAAAGAGGCATGGGTAAAATGGACAGAGTTACAACATCTGTGCTGAAGGTTTGCAGTGCTGAAATCTGGCCCTCGTGCAGTGTCAACCTAGATTTGCACCGCAAACTGCCAGGGTCATATTAATTTATGGAAAGGGAGCATGTGTCGGGCGGACCAGTGCAATTAGTTTGACATAAAGTCAGCTCAACCAAAATAGCCTGACATGGTTTTGTGTTAAATCTTTAAGCCAGGTAAAACCAGGTGCAAACAAGTGGGTAAGCAGTATATTCAATTCTATACAACATGTGTGATTCATGCAAAATTACACATCTTGCGTAGGTTAATCTTGTACAGGTGTATGTGCATTAGAATGTTTACTGGATGGTGTACCTCAAGTACACATACCCCACTAGACACTGCTGGCTCACCTGGGCACATGCAGAACATTTTTTTGTGTGGGCACTCCACCAATGACATAATTGATTTTTATTCTTCACAAAACGCAGCATAGCCATTTTTCCCCCAACAAATCATTGCCTAAAGGACAGTAGATCTAGGCCAATATGTACAAAATCGAAGCAGTTGCCCAATGGACAAAAATCTTCATGGATCCTGGATTCCATACTGACCTGTTTCCCAATCCTTGTCTTTCGTTTCAAAGAAAAGGCATGCTTAAGGCATAATGATTGAGTCCATTTGCGGACTGAAGATGGAGGAGAGACCAGAGGCTTAGTAGGCTCTCGGTCTCACTCACAATCCAGCTATGACCGGCAGGGTGGGCGAAGGTGCCGAGAGAACTCCCCAGCTCTTAGTTTAACCAGTATGGACAAGCCCAAGGTTTAACATTCTAAAAGATTGTGGAGAAATCATCATGGTCCATGTATTACAGTTATCAAGGGCGTAGCTTCAGGCACCCCCTAATAAATGTATTATTTAATAAATAGTTGGGTACAGGAGCTTTCAGTCGGGTAAGATAAGGTGTCTGTCGGATTTCACCTGGGATTTTTAAATACTCACTCAGACAAAACACACACACATAAACTCGTTTCTGTTTTGAAAGTTTTAAAATGGGTTTTTCTTTTACAAAATACTGTGTTTTAAGTACTTGTCCCAATTTGCACTTGCTTCCCTCTCCACTGGCCTTTAAGCCCTCTCATGAGCTGCTTCTCATATTAACATGATATGCCAGCGTGATTGTCGGAAAATCTGAAGGCCGCCCCCCCCCCCCTCCCCAGTCTTGCTGACCAAGCTACGCCTCTGACATTTATGAAATACATAACATCAGATATAAAAATAGTAATAATGAATTACCCATATGGGAGAACCAGATAGTATACATTTGAATAAAAATGAACCTATCTGGTTTATAAAGTTAGTCTATGGAAGGAGAGTCCGACATGAGTCGAGGAGAACATGATCTGTGCATTGGTTTTAGGATAACCACATACCATACATATACTTACTACAGGGCATCGAAATTGAACGCATTTGCATAGTCAGGGATTACCTTGATACTCTAGCAAGTATCCTGCCCACCTGGAGTTAAATTGATTACCCATGGTCTGTGGGAATTTCTCATAAAAATTATCAGTGCAGAACAAATTGAGTCTACGGTAGGATTGAAATGTCCTGTTAAACATTCTAATGGACTTTTGTTTACTTGTCTCAATGATGAGGTCATTCCATGAGTGGGCCTGGTTGGCCTGTAGGTGAGTGTATGATGCATAGAAAACAGTCTTCTTTAAAATTAGAAGACTTTGTAGAGCGAAGGTTAATCAAGCAAGAGCTGGAGTGTCCGAAGTGGGTGCCATGGCATGTGGTCAACTCAACATTATCCCTGGATGATGGTGGCTTGAAGTGATGAAAAGCAAAACACAAGAGATGCTGTGTTCAGAGGCACAGGCAGGGTGCACAGCCACCCGTACAGTGGGATCCTCCCGGTTGTTTCCCAGACAGAAGGCTGGCTGGGTAAAAAACCACTTAAGAGCTAGAGGATCACAGGCAAAATCTGAAGAAGGTTGCAGACCTCAGATCACCCTCATTAGAGATCTGTTGTGAGCTGTCTCAAATTTGAAAACAATGGTCCAAGTAGGAACAGGTCCTGTTAGACACCTAAGCAAAATCAAAAGGCAGCCTCGTGTAGTGGTTACAAGCAAGGTTGAAGCAAGCTCCATGCTTTTGAATCTGCTTAACAGGCATCTGATGAACTTGCTAAAAGTTTGCAGGTGTCATTTAGAGTTTGACCACTGTGAGTCAGTAGTGCTCCTGCCCCACCAAAGTGCTGGTTCCCATATTCTATTATGGTCGGAGGAAGAGCTTGGTTTACACCAGCAGAGCATAAGCTGGTTCTTCCAGCATAAGCTTTGACACAGCATTGAAGTTATTCTCTTTCACACCTGGAGGCAGTAGTGGGTCTAGATGTCCAGAGTAAAATGTTCTAGTGAGCTAACCTTTGCTCGTGATCCATCCGGTCACAGCGTCCACCCGCTGGAGTATTTCTAGTAGAACCACAACGTTTTCTAAAACAGTTTGTTTGAGTCTAAAATATTTAAACACAGTTTGACAAGGGCTCATGTCAGTTTGAGGCTATAGGAAAAGAGACAACTTGATCTTATATTTCAACCCTTTGTTTACTACAGCTACCAAAGTGTAAAATCTAGCTCATTTAGCCAGTATTTCACTCACCTTGTCTGATAACAGAGCAGAAACAAAATTTTTGTCCATGAGAAATCTTGCAGGGCATCGTGAAGCAGGGTTATAGCCACTGCCCAATTGAAGCAGAGGCACTGTAAAGGGCTACCTGACTGGTGATAGCGTTGGCATTGCGGGTATGTAGTGCGCTTTATAAGTGACATGATTGATTGATTGATTGATTGATTGAATGTACAGTGCTGCAGGGCTTAACAATGTTACGGTGGCTCCGTGGCACTCATTTTCCATCCAGGAGCTTCCTTTTCCAAATCATTCGTATCATTTGTGTTAGCCCACTTAGTTCCTACCCAGGTAAGAATTAAGAGGATGCACTCAGCTATTCAATGGGAACACTTGGCTGGAAGTGTGGCATCCCAGTGACATCACGGCATGGTACGCCACTCAAATTGTTCCTGTCACTCCAGAGGTTTGACATTGGTCAGCACTCTCCCTGTCACAGTACCAAACCTCAGAGTGATAGTAAAACCAGATGCTGCTCATGGTATAATGGTTGCACTTCTTAGATTATTGTGGGCATCCTAGGCATAATTGTGCAGACTGCTGGTGTAATATTGGCCCTATCATCAAATTATTATAAGCATCCATGCCAAAAGGGTGCCCACCGCTGATACAATGTAGGTCCTGGAATAATGAGTTGAATTCCGGCTATATCTGGTGAACCCCTAATTAATATATCAAGCAATGGATCCTAAAGTGCCGTATTCGGCTACATTCAAAAGGGTGGCATAAAAGCATGCAATATGCATCATAAAAGTTCAGCAGATTGCATTCGATTAAACGCCAGTGACATTGCGCAATGTAATAATTTCTAATCAATATAGGAAAACCATAAAATGAAGTATAAATTAAATCAAGGAAGAAACAAATGGAAAAAGAGAAACAGAGTCATCCTGGTTTAGGGTTTTTCTCATGTATGATAGAGCCCAGAGAATGATACTTATCAATCTGGTTATAATGATATCAAGGACATGGTGGATAGAATCTTTCCTTCTTCTTCAAGGCTTTTTTCTAACTTATACCACCTGCGAATTAGATGACTTCTAGACGACAGTGACATTCATCTCTCAGACCAACCTCGCGAACCATTGCCGAAACCATGCCGTCGTCAATCGACTATCCTCCTGGCTTTCGCCATTTTCTGTTTACCCAAAAGCACTTTGATGGAGCTGGAAAGCGTCATGCAGCATTTAAAAATAATTGTAAATGATAAATAAATGATTGCAGTGAGTTAATAACTATTGCTTCAAGTGTCTGTAGCCGCAATCGATTCCTGCTTAATGTCGGACAAAATTGCAACACCCAGAACGGGATCATGCAAATGTTCCCTGTGGAATCTCGCAATGGGTATTTTGCCATCTCAGTCATGCGTAATGTGACAGGTCCTGGGCCCGCTAAAGAACATAATGTTCAATATTATACATTTTAATCTTTATTTTCAGTAATCATGCAGCCATTTACAGGAAGCGCAGCACCGGTGCCAGCCGAATGAAAACGACAAAAAAAACAGACGCCGACCATAAATTATGATCCATAACTAAACGGATTTTGGCCAAGACAAGCAGCATCCTGGCACGAGCTTGCCATCTCTGAGTAATGCTGTCTGCTGAGTCGCTACAAAATGTCAAATTTTCTTTATTAAATTGCTCGCACCCCTCCCCCCACCAAGTCTCTCTGTTTCCTTGCAGCTCAGTGGTAAGATTAAAATGTGGTCATGTTTGCAATTTCACCCCAACTCATGGTTAGGGAGCAAACATTTTCTTTCTAAACAATCATTGGCAAAGCCAATATGTTTAGCTTTTATATTGACAGCAATAAGGGGGGGAACCCTCAGGGTTTTTTTTAAAGAACACTCACTCACCAACCTAGTTGGTGATATGCTTCATCATTGGGTTCCCACCCTGGAATCCAAGTGCCTCCAAGGTGTGCTTCAATGCCTGACCACTGCCTGACCCACCTGGAGTAGAGCGCCCTTATCCTGACCCATTATAGTCAGATAGTCGCCTCTCCTTTTTCCTTTTAATCAGGCAGGGACCCTTCTAGAATAAAGTTTGTTTCATAGGACCCCTGACCTGTTTTAACTATCCCAATCACTACTACATCCACACACACTAGGGCCCTCACACCCACGGCACCTAACGGCAAGGAACAAAAGATCCCCGTCGGGTATTGCAGCGCCGACCCGACGAGGAGCAGGCCCATATGATGAAGCATGACACCTAGCTTGCTGGGTGTGTGAGGGTACTAGTTCCGAAAGGAGGAATTCCTCTCCTCCCACCACTTAACCGACAGGACAACCTGACATCATGAAAACCACAAGGTCTCTGACTTTGATTTTTAACGCACCAAGGAACTACGTACCCTCCTTCCTTTGATATTCTAGGGCATGTACGTTGGACCTTCCCAAAAGCCCATTGTCCCCCCATTTTGAGTAAAAAGATTAAAATGTGGTCATGTTTGCAGTTTCACCCCAACTCATGGTTAGGGAGCAAACATTTTCTTTCTAAACAATCATTGGCAAAGCCAATATGTTTAGCTTTTATATTGACAGCAATAAGGGGGGGAACCCTCAGGGTTTTTTTTTAAAGAACACTCACTCACCAACCTAGTTGGTGATATGCTTCATCATTGGGTTCCCACCCTGGAATCCAAGTGCCTCCAAGTAGTGCTTCAATGCCTGATTACAGCAGAGCTGGTTGTTTTTTGAGTGAAGTGAAAAAAAGATGCAAGTGATTTAAAATTACCTCAAGACCAGAATCGTATTTTCATGTTTGTGACCTTGGGCAAGTTTAAAATCAGTGTTGGATACTTTTGAGATATCAGTGATATCATGAACCCTGTATCATGGTCAACATGTTTCAGACATTTATGCTAAGTGCCCTAGGGGGTCAATATGTCTTTCATCAGGACTGTAGAAAAATACGCATGCAAACTAAGACATGCGTAAATGAGCCTGAATTCAAACTTGCTGTTTTTAGAATCACCTTTTGCAATAAGTATTTGCTGAGTAGAATTACTCCGCAGCATGGATCGCTCACAGGTGGTGGACCCTGTTGTCACACTTTCATCAAGGTGTTTCACAATCCGATACACCTACTGTTCCTCCTCGTGAACTCCATACCATAGGATACGGAGCTCAAGATGAGTGAAAGTGTGAGAACAGGGTCCACCCCTTCGGAGCGATCCATGTTGTGGAAAAGTTACTCCACCTTATTACAAGTGAATTATAGCCTGTGGCGCTTGTAATAAGGATGAATGGATACGCGTCACATTTGTGATGGAGTAACCTGTCCGCCAAACTCTACATCAGCCACTTAATTTCTTTGATGCACTCTTGCAGGCACTTATGCACTAGGGCCTGGCAAAGGGTTTGACTGTGCATGCGAATCCAGGCGCAGTTAGGAATTTTCACTTAATTGAAGAGGGCGAAGTCGAGGCAGGAGGACCGCGATGAGACACAGGACCTTGCCAGTGGGTGAGGGCTTTGGACAGGGATGGGGTAGTACTGCTAGATGCAGTTTCCCATCCTCTGCTTTGTATAACCATTTTCTGTGGCAGGAACAATTGTCCACCTGCAAAGTTTAATTTGCGAAATTGTTGATGGTCCACAACTTCGCACAATTTTACACATGCACGCACATCACATGAAGAGGCACCCCTATTTACTGACAACACATGTACCGGCAACACATATACAACCCAAATGTAGATAGAAAACACACAAATAGGATCACACTAGTGAAATGCAGGTAAACCATGGGCACCGGCTTAGCCACCACGTTCCATCAAGTCGCTAGTGACACCCTGAGTTAGTTCTGGGCTTTCGACCAAAAGCATTTTGTGTGCCAGGATCTTTAGCCTACACTTACATTTGTAAAAGCAAATAATCTGCAAGTGCCAGAAGGCAAAGTTGAGTTGGCTCAAAATGAAAAAACTGGCTGAAGGTGACATGCAAAGCATGAACCACTTGACAGCCCTGCGTTTGTGCTAATTCACACATAAAAGAATGGATAAAAATGGAGCACTCTTGCTGCCAGAAAAGTTATTTTCTGAGCTCTCCTGGATTTATTTTTCTTGGTCTCACTCCGTATTATTTTTCACTGGGCTCGATTCCACAAGCTCTTTTCCCCTGACTCTCCTCTTACCTGTGGCTGTCATTGTAGACACAACATGGCTCCCTCACTGTCACCTCCCTGCTCTCTAACCTGCACACACCTTTCAGAGGTTTTGCGGAGAGAGCAGAAAAATCTTTCAGAGGGCAGGCTGTTTGATTCTGAAGCCGGGGTATCCATGCCGCCATCTTGCGAGTAGTTTGGCCCAACTGTCGCCATCTTTGGATTGTTGGTGCCCTAGTGTCTCTATATTCAGGCGATTCTGAACATGTGTAGGGCTGCAGCACATAATTTAACCTCACGCTCTGCGTGGCCTGACCAGGAACACTCTAAAAGCTGGTAAAGTTTTCTTCTGAGTTTATTGTTCATGATCTCACACTGTACTATTTTTCCTTGGGCTCTTTTAAACGAGCTCTTTTTCCCCGGACTCTTCTCTTACCTATGGCTGTCACTGGTGTACTTACATCACGCCCCCTCGCTGTCACCTTTCATCTTTTCCTGATGTCTGATTTGCGTGTATCACCACGGTGGTTCTGGTGGTTCTGCAAAGAGCGCAGAAATAGCTTGTGGATTGGTTGGAATTTTGTTTCCTAAGCTGGGGCCTACACCTTGTCACCCTGAAAGTAGTTTGGCCCGATTGGGCCAGTGCAAGCCACCATTTTTGGGTTGTTGATGCTCAAGCATATCTGAGTTCAGGAGAGTGTCAGCGTGTGTAGGGTTTCAGCACACAAATTAACCTCACCCCTGAGCGACTCCGTGCAGCGGTTGCACAAATGCAAGCTGTACTGCACCCGTTTGCTTGGAATCTGTGCCGTGGCACAATCTGCTGCCTTTTCCTCACCAGACCTGCCGCTTGCTCAAGGTAAGATCTCTTAGCCCCCTCTGTCACCAGATATAGTCTCAGTAGTAAAAGTTGCAGGACTCTGGGCTCTGGGGAGACTATACCAATCTGCCTCTATGCACACAGTCCTTTTTCTCCATCTCTTAAGGCGTTTTTTCTCCCTCTTTTCCGCCATCAAAGCCGAAGCCCAACAAAGGGCAGTGCTTTTGAGTGAGCGCTCCCTCCACGCCCCTCTGTTGAGATACTCACCCTCTCTGGTGCTACTCATGAGGGGGCATATTATCAAGAAACGGCGTTAAAATTATTGCCGCTTTAGCAGCAGAAAACTGCCGCTAAAGCGGCGATAATGGGCTTGATAATATGCCCTTGAGAATTCCAATAGAAGCCCATGTTGACACCAGAACATGGGCTTCTATTGGAATTCTCAAGGGCATATTATCAAGCCCATTATCGCCGCTTTAGCGGCAGTTTTCTGCCGCTAAAGCGGCGATAATTTTAACGCCGTTCTTGATAATATGCCCCCAAATCTTTTCTTCACCACTGAAACACTGCTGAGTAAGACCTTACCTGGTAAACACCATTCCTGAGAACTCTAATCTTGCACATCGACTTCAAAGCCCATTGTGGGGGAGGAGTCACTATTATCTTTAGCGGACATCTGCAGTGTATTATTATTGACTTGTGTAGGTGAAAGCTTTGAGACTTTACTAAGCTGCTCCTCAGTTTTTCCAGAACAAATTTTCCCCTTTGTTTTAGTCTCTAGCTCTCCCAATCATGATGCAAAATCTCTCTTTGATCTATATAACTTTTTTGGGAAAGAGCTTCTTTAAGTCCGGAATTTGACCATCTTGGGTGTGTTCAGTGTCAAAAATGAAAATCCCCAACATATCCTTGCACAAGGGTTGGCTGACAGGATAACCTTGATTAGGGTTTTGTAAATTAAGCACCTAGCGGCCTTATATTTAGGGCTACACTTTAGACCACATTTGGACATTGAACACTACAATTTGGATCTTAGACCTTTTACCTCTAACTTGGTCAGACCACAACCCAACGTACTTTCATATCCATCTCGGCAAGAAGTTATATCAGGCCAATTCTAAGCTAATTAGCTCTTCCAAGTACTGTTGCTGTCTAGGTCTAGGATCTTTCTGCTGCGTTATTCCCAAATTTAACTCAATCTCCGAAGCTTTGGCATTCTTTAATTGTACCTAAACCACTGGACTTGGCCATCAAATTCCAATCATATCTCACAAAACATCACTCGAAGAAAGATGAACCCCTGTACAACTCTTGTACAAACATCAAAGGAAGATCTACAAAAGAGAACTCTATTTAGCTAAATCAGCAGATCTATATACTCATATTCTGAAATCTACCAACAAGTCTGGGACATATTTAAGACACTGAAGACTTTCATCACACCTTACTGCTCTTTTCCTTCATGCTCCACCTCACAAAAACATTGATATGCACTAGCACAGTTTTTCCTATCCAACATTCGGAAACTCTGCTTGGGAATAAAGAACCTGCCCTCCACTCTTCCAAGCACTCATATCACTTCTGAAGCCTTGGTCTCCTCGTTACGTTTGCCCAGATTCTCTCTCACCAATCACGAAGAACTTGCATCCATGCTAAGGTTAACCAAATCTTGCCCCCGTTGTCCTCTACCTGGTGCCTTTTTACAGTCCTGCTCTCAGACACTAGTCCCTTTTTTAACTAACATGATCAACTTTGCGTATTTTTTTATTTTTAACGATCCAATTCGGATCAGTAACTAAACATTAAAAGAGTGCCTGCATCATTTTTTAGGCTAGCACATGCATAGTGCACGCGTCTACAAAATGAGACAGAGGGCTGCGTCAAGGGCTTTTTTATTATTATTATTGTTTAGCCTTGCTGCACTGCACACGGATGCTGTGCAGCATGGCTAATATCCATTGTCAAAGCCAATAGGTTTCAGAGGCGAGACCTAGTGGCTTTGCCAATGCTTGTTTAAGTGTGCTGTGTTGCCCATTTGCTGTTTCACTGCTAGTCTAACAGTGATACAAAACTAAGGGTGTGTGAAATTATTATTCGCCACCTAAATTAAGAGTAGTTCACAACTATGAAACTTTGTGAAATTGCAAAGATTGTGAAGTTACGCAAGGTTTTGCGGGAGGTTACACACGATTAGGGTTTTGTGGGTTTGGACACTATAAAAACGTATTCTTTTTCAGGATTTTCTGCATTTCTTTCAATACTTCCCCCAATTGCTGAAAGTGAACTTTATCAGAATGTACATCTCTAATCTAAACTTTGATGTCTGCATTCTAACTTCCGGAGGCCATGGTGATTTCACGCCACCTGAAGGGAACTTTACAAACAATAGTCAAATAACTGGACTCCAGTTTGCAGTGAAAGGCGATGTGAATATAGCTCAGTTATTCATAAAGCTACAAACACTGTAGTGTGTAGGGCTAAGTAGACATTTTATTACCAAGCTGAATTCTGACGTCATCAAATTGGGGGCATTTTGGCAACTGGATTTCAGGCAGCACATCGCAAATTTCTTCTTTTTTCACAAATATATTTGTGTTTTTCATTGATAGATTCGTTTTGCACTCAACCATTCAGATTTTAACACCCAATCACGTTTTATTTCAAGACTGGATTTGTTTTCGCCCTAAATGCTATGTTTTAGTTTCACGAATCGATTCATCTTTTTTAACAATTCAATTATTTTTTTCAGTTTCTTGGGGCAAAATCTTTGGGCATGATCAGATGAATGATTTTCTATTAAGTTATGTATGTTATATTTGTATATCGCTCTATATATTGCATAGCGGAATTTCAATTAAAATCATATAAGATGGCTATTTTTTCATTTGAAATTTTTATTGCAAGAATAAACTGTCACGTTTAGGTCGTGGCATGTTTTAGTTTTTCGTTCATTTTTGTGGCATAGGTGTGCAATAGAAAGTGAAGCAAAATTACTTTCGAAGCAGCTTGCCAAGCCCTGACCTATTGGTTTTGCCAGTGCTTGTTTAACATTACCAATAACCACCACATCAGGTGTCACATTAGCACAGGACGTAAGCAATTTCCACATATAATGGATTATACTTGTATATCTCTCTTGTAGTTCAACTCGCAAAGTCTACAAATCCACACAGTTTATCAGAGTCCCTTTTTATAGCTCAAAAATAGTTGGTATAAATAATGCCATAGGCTGTCTTCATTAGGACAAATATGACAGCAGGAGGGACTGTGCCTCAGGCGTCCAATTAAAGCACATTTTATGGCTTGGTGTAGTAACCAATGAGATTCCATCTCTGGTTGGCTGTTCTGTTGCCTAATCTATGGAAGAAATGATGATTCTCATCCTGTTTACACTGTGGAATTTTCTTCCATAGCAACCTCTATTTATTACATCAGGTGATTTGTTTGCAGCGTGGGTCCTTCCCAGCAGACTGCTGTACTTAGAACTAGTAAAGAAATTCCTCTTCTTTGTAATATATAACATAGGAAAGATACTATTTACTGTGAATAGCTGTAAACTGAAAATATAGTTCAGGCTCACAAGAATTGCTAAAAAGTGTAAAAAGCATTGGCACTATTCTATTCTATATGGAGAGCCATAATCGCAAAACATTCACCCCATAGAGGTCCTCTGAGGCTGAAAAAAGCCATGATAGAACCAAGTGGCTGAAAACCCTTGAAAGCCAGAAAAGTGAAGCAGAGAGCGACCAAACAAGTCAGGGTTTTAACATCTTCCAGAAAGGTAGATGTTTTTCTACATCTCTGATAGATTGTTGAAGCTTACTCCATAATGTGACTATGGTGCTCTGCAAGGTTTCCCAGTGCAAGAGACATGGTTGAACTTAGAGACCAGTGCCAGTGCTTAATTTGAGCCGGGGCTTTCCGGTGCTAAGCACCGGCACTTAATTGGTTTCCAGTGCTCGGCACCGGCACCTAATTGTCAACACCATACATAGAACAGTCTACCACATGGTGGCGCTGCTCATCTAATTTAGAGATGAGCAGAACAACGGTCGTTTGGGAATACAATTCAAATTCAATATACATTAAAAATGCAAATACCTGCCTCCCCAGCCATTCCTTTAGCTTTGAGGACCTGGAATAATCTGAACTGTCACATTTACATGCGAGAGAGATGGTCAGTAGTTGTTTTGGCAGCGATGACAGGGGCGATGGGTGGTGCAAGCTGCAGTGGCCTCCTGGTCAGAGCCCTGGCACTTCATATTTAACAAATTAAGCACTGGAGACCACGAACAGTCTGCGGGAGGTCGGTCTTAGCATCGAACATGTTTATGGTGGTGAATTTCATAGATGAACATTGGGGTGACCACTGTTGAACATGTTATGCATGAGACAAAGTGATTTTAAGGCGATCCTTTCCTTACGACGCATCCAGTGCAGAGATCTGATCTTAGTGGAATTATGGCAAAACTTGCAAAGGCAGCAAATGATTCTCGCTGCTGCATTCTCAATATATTGGTGTTGGCAAAACGTTTCCTACCAGGGCCGAGTAAGATGGCATTACAGTAATCTATGCAGGGGTGAATAGAGGCATTTTATTATGAAAATCGTGTGGCTCTTCGACAGAAAAATGAGCGTGCAAAGATTTGACAAACTGTTTTTGCGACTTCAGAGACATGCAGTTCTAGGGAGGGTTTAGAATTTACAAGGATACAGAAGTTTCTCACTTCAGAGGCTGGTTTGCAGCGTACATCCAGAGAGGGTGACCAAAGGCAATTGTCCTAGACAGTAGAAGAATTGCAAATTTCAAATCAAATTCAAAATACTTTATTTAGACAATCATGTCTATCAAAGTGTATTAGTGCCAAATAGAATTAAAATAATAGACAGTGCCATCATTTTTTCAAACATGTCGATAATTCGACAGATAAACCACAGGTCTTCGAGCAGGTTCCATCGATGGTGGTACTGTTAATAATTTAAAATGCAATTCAATAAGCAACTAGTAACTTGGTAAAAAAATATTTAGTTAAAATTTCACCATGTAAAGCTTGCTATTACTGTCCGGTCTGCTTGGATAAAAGCCAATACTTTAAGAAGCGATGATATATTTCTATTTGAAGGTAGTCTTTTAAGCGGCTGGAATTCAAGGTTCCTCCCCATCTTCGTTTTGTACTTCTAGGTTATTTCTTAGTTGCTTGTCTATACTCTCCAGGAATTTTACCAGTTTAGTAATCACTTGCAGCTGCACATTGTTCAGTAGGAAGCTAACGGCAGCTGGTAATGTCCGTGACCCCTCCTTAGTCCACAGATGCCGAAGCAATCTTCTGCGATCTTCCAGGAGTATAGGGCATATGAAGAGCAAGTGAGTTATTGATTCCTGGAAAAGGCCACATAGTCAACATGTTTTCGACTCAGGTTTTACTGCCCATGGAGAAGATAGATCGAATGACGAAAAAGAGTCCATCCGAACCTGTAGGTATTTCATTTTATAGTAGGAGGAAAATGGTTCCATAATATATTTTTGTGGACCTTCTTTGTCATAACTGCTAAGGACCAAGTGGGCATGTTTTCTTTTGGCAAATGCTCTTTGGTCAGATGCAAGAGTTTTAGTTTTTACTTTTCTATTCAGAGCTTTTTTAAACTGAAGGTGTGGTAATTTTAAATTCCATAGCTGAGTTGAGCATGTTTGCACCAGTGGTTCGGAAGGGCATGTGACCAGACATTTTAGTGGCTTGCACTATAAGGACATGCAACTTCGAGCCAGAAGAGGATTTTCAATGATCCTTGCTCAGCTGACCTTGTGGAGTGCAGGTATTTTATAATGCTGGCCTTCTGTACGAACAGCTGGTCCTTTAATGCAAATTCCATCCTGATCTGGGCTTGCGAGGTATTGCATGGTAATTGAAATAGAGACCTGAACACTGCGCTCTGTGCCATGTTTAAAAAGTTTCCCCTGGTAAGCCTCTGACCCATATGACAATGTTGGTGCTGATTTGGCAGAGACTGTTTTCAGCAGTGCCTCAAAAGAAAACTTGTTAGAGCTCTTGAAAATTGTTCGAAAGGCACATTGCAACAAAGCTAGTTTTGGTTTTAATGAGTTCAGATGCAGTAAGTGGCCTCCTTTGTCGTCTAACCAGCATCCCTAATAGTTGTATTTATTCGCGATGGTCAGGCGATGGTTATCAAGATGCCAGTGATGTTGTTTATTCTTTTTCCGTCCGAAGATAACGATGTTGGTTTTTTCGTGATTAATTTTCATCTCGTTTGCAAGGCAGTGCATATCTAAGGCATCCAGCAGTCTTTGAAGCCCTACTGGCGTTTGGCTGAGCAGGACGACATCATCCGCGCAGAGAAGAGATGTGTTGGTCAGCTAATTTAGGAGCATGACTGTTTACATGGTTTAATGCAGGAACCAAATCGCTCATGTACAAGTTAAAAAGGGTGGGTGCTAATATGCACCCCTGTTTGACACCTTGTTCCATGCTGATTTTTTCCGAGACTGCGGTGTGTCATCCTAATGACCCATGTGTTGGAATAGAGCAATGATGCCTTGCAATAATGGCTCTGGGATTTTCCAGGCTGTAAGTTTGGTCCACAGTAAGCGGCGGTCGAAGGCTTTACTGTAGTCTATAAAACAGCTATACAGCTCTTCCTTTTTCTGTATTTGTCTGGTTGCAAGCATCTTTATGGCCACAAG
Organism: Calotriton arnoldi; assembly: GCA_963921515.1. Taxonomy (NCBI): domain Eukaryota; kingdom Metazoa; phylum Chordata; class Amphibia; order Caudata; family Salamandridae; genus Calotriton; species Calotriton arnoldi. Next base: position 167,794 of record CAWUFW010014256.1, read on the forward strand.
GTTGTCTGTGGTGCCGGCCTGTGTTTTAAACTCAGTTTGGTTGAGGGAAAGCAGGTTGTTTGTCGTTTCCCAATCTTGTAAATCCTCGAGTAGTAACGAGGCGAAATATTTTGCCTCTATGTCCAGTAGTGCAATATGTCTGTAACTGATGGGGCCTTTTTTATAAATAGGATGATGAATCGAGCCGTGCCAGGATGGTGGCACTGTGTGCTGAACTATGCATCTCTTGAATACATTTTCAAGTATGCCTGACCAGAAGTCAATATCGTGTTTGTAGACTGATGCTGCGATGCCGTTGGTGCCTGGAGCACTGTTTCCTCTACTTTTTCAAATCAATGTTGCTATTCTGCTAGCGTCAAAGTTTGCTGCATATTGAAGATTTGTGGCCACAGTTGGTATTGAAGGGAGCTGTGCAAAGGTTTGTATGCTTAAAACTGACACATCAATGGGCTTTGTAGGAGCGGCTTTGTATAGCGCGGTAACATGCTTTTTCCATTTTTCTGCGGTGACGTTGTTCCATATTCCCAAGTGAGCAACATTTCTAACTTGAATGGGTTTAAACTGAGATAGTTCACAGACATTCATCTCCACAACACCAGTGCACTTCTTTTCAGGTAGTTGTGCAAATGTGATTAACCAAACTGCCATTGGTCAACGTATACAAGAGTCAGTGGCAGTAGTGGGCTGACCCAGTACCCTATGGTGTAAGCCGTGGTGGGCAGAAGTAAAATGTGAATGACAGTTGAACAGATCAAAGGATGAAGAGGTCTGACCCAAAGCTCCTCTATGTATACACATATGTATTTTTTATTTATGATTTTTTTTTTTTACATGTGGCTGGAGAGAGAGCTATTGCTGTTTCTAGGCCAGGACAGAAGCTGTTTTGCAGCCAGGCGTTTGCTCTAACAGCCGGTGTGTCTTTCACTGCATCACCAAACTGAAATGTCCTCAATTTTGAAATGGTCCAGCAAGTCTTATCTTTGTTCTGTAAACAGAGACTAACAAAAAAGTTTGAGAGTTGAGCACAAAAAAATATTTTATTTCCTGCAAAAGCTGGAAAACTAAAAGAAGTGAAACTGTCAACATTACACACATCAAATGTACGTCAGTGCACCAGTGTGCTCTGCACAGCATTTTTAATGTTGATGGCATAGAAGGGATGAAAAGAGTCCTCTTCTCTCATCAGGTATCGATCGGCCTGTGCCCGTCTATTGCACATTAGCCTGTCTGCTCTGCTGCTCATTGTACCTGTACTGCCCCCCATTGTACAGCACACAGTACTTCATTTGAAGCCGGTAGTTTCTGGTGCTCAGCACTGGCACTTAATCATTAACACAGGCTCTTTTCATCAGCACCAGTTAAGGACACATTCAATTATGGTTGGCACGGGGAGATTAAGTAATTTACCCAGAATCGGGATGTTGAGCTGACGCCGAGACTTGAAGCTGGTTCCCCAGCTACGAAGTCAGCAGCTCTGGCCATTACGCCACACCCTCTCCCCACTTTCATGGTTAGTAGTTGGTTCTGTTTTAGACGGCACTAACAGGAGAAATGGGCTGGTGCAAGCTGCCTCCTGACAAGAGCCCCAGCACTTATTGTTTTACAAATTGACCACTGGTTGCACATCGCCCTATGCCCAAATACTCGCAACCCTGTGCCTCTGAACCACCAATCACCCAGTGCTTCTCTGATCCACATAACACAATGCTTCCTTAATGAACAGCACAGTGTTCGACAGACACAGCATGTCTCATTTCCCAGGTGCTGACAGTCTCAAGAAAAGGAGAGGCTGTACTGCTGGGCTCCAGCAATGGCGTTTCCTTGTGGTCACTCAGGGCTAAGGCACCCTCAGTGACAGTGGGGGAAATAAGTTTGCTTAGAATGCTGGCATTAGCTAATCTTGTTGGCCTGCATTCTGATTCAGAGACAGTGGGAAGCTTATCACATAAAACAGGTGGGGAGAGTGCACGCGTCTCTGCTGCTGGGGGTGAGTTCGTGGGACCCCTGAAACTAGGCTTAATTATGGTTCATATGCTGCTGGTTAACACTATTTTCCCTCAAGCTCATAATTTCACACTGGGCAATTAGCAGTTAACGCCTTCGACAGAGGACACTAACTCCCGTTAACAACCTCAGTATAGGGCAATAATGCTTCATTAACTCAGTTTACATTTGTGCGCTATTTTCATGTTTCTAAAATATATTCATATTAGCGTGAATTTTTGGGCTGGGCAATAATTTCTTCTGGATAAAAATCCTCTAACAAGCACGCTAATGTGAAAATGGCGAATTCCCTCCACTGATTTCCCTAATTACCAATATTGAATATTCATTTGTCTTTAATGTGTAAGCTGTGTAAAATCGCCATCTCCTGTATCGGTAAATGTTAATTATATTTCAATACATTACGGCTTTAATTACACTCTCTTTGCAGAGGCCACAGTGGTTAGAAATTGGCTGCTCGGCCGTTCCTTTTTAATGATGTATTCACTTCATAATTGAATGTAATTCCAGATTAATATGGGAAAGAAAAGATTGCTGTATATTCGAACAATGGCTCCCCAAGAATGCTAGGTCAATGGATGGTGGGTCTTTGTGCCATTTTAACGAGCACAAGACATCCAGAAAGCATTCAGTCACAGTCCCTAGTTTAAAATGCTACAGGCGAAGATCACATAAGTATTGTTAGAGATTTCTAAATCTGTTTAAGCAATATCAAAACCATACACATAAATCTCCAAGGTGCAGCGCGCACACCTGTGCAAGCGTGTCACAGATGTAAGTGACCAGAGGGGTGAACAGGGGACAGATGTGTGTACATTTTACTACAGATGTATATGAAGCTCACAAGCTTCACGATGTGTGAGCTTATTGGAGATGAACCCAATCCTTAATTTATAACAAGCATTGGCAAAGTCAATAGGTCTCACCTATGGGGCAACGTTTTTTAGCCCTATGGTGAAGGTGGTAAAGGGAGCATGACGACAGCGGATGCAGAGCAGAAGGTGTCCTGAAAGCTGAGGACTTCACTGAAGTGGATCAGACACTATAACAAGCCCTTAGATACTCGCAGAAGTACCCAAAAGTAATTTTAAAAACCTGACTGGGAAGGACAAGAGAGACTTTTTGCCAAACAATTGTTGAGAAGACAGAGTGGAAGTAGAAGGGACAAGGTAGAAAACTTCAGCAATACATGTTGTATGGTGTAAATAGAATGTACATATAGCACAGAAAAGAAGTGACACCAGTGCCCGTTGCCCTTGCCGGAGCTCGCGGAGTTTCACTCCCCTGAATTCCGCGGATTTGCAGAAAAACACTGTCGAATTCTGTGGAGATCCACAAGCGGGAGGATTAATTATTAGATTGTTGCCTGAACTGCATAAACTTGGAAAACATGATGGGTTGGAGTGTAGGGGGCTAACCTTTTGTTAATTGGTCCATAGACCCGTAAAACAACAGCATTTAATTTTACCAAGACCTGAAGCCTCTCCTAGATGGGGTACAGATTAGGCATTGGGTTTAACAGATGACACTGCTGAACTATTGTTGTTTTCTTGCAGCCACTGGGTTAAGGCACTGTTATTGCTGCAACAAATAAAATGACCACAATGCAATTTAAACTTGGAAACTGAAGAACTGACAGTCAGCCTGCTGTGAGTGGCCATCTATGTTGGGCCGTGTAAAGAAGTTAAAGGAACTTGTAATAACCCTTTCATGAGACCATAAACTCCTTTGAACTGGAGGATGTAACTGTTCATGTGGAAAGTGTCGACTCAGCAATCGGACTAAGTGGACATTGGCAATGAGAGACAGTCGATCAGTACCAGGGAAAGGCCATGGCTCACTCCTGACATACAGCTGCAACCTATATCAGATTGATTTTATAAGTAGGTTTATGGGTAGGTTTTTTTGGCAAACAATGCAACCAGAAGGGGTGATTTGCTCCTGAGTATACTATGTCTGAAGTGCTTGTAATATCGTTTAACTCTAATGAGGAGTAGAATCATCGAGAAGGTGAAAGGTGAGCTTCTAGTTATTCGAAAAGTCTGTGGAACCGGTCCACGTCGCTGACATTGACCTACTGAGAGTGACTCACTAAACGTGACCCTTACACTTTTAAACCAAGATGTGGTAGAGTAGGGTCTGGACCATGCACAGCGGATTATCCGTACCCAAGACAGGCCTTGGGCTTGGGGGAGCTGGGCCCAGGCCTGGGCGCCAATATTCTGAGGGGCACCGCAGGGAACTGCCTGACGTAATGTCATGCAAACAGCAGCTCGTCCATCCCAATTGGTCTTAATTGGTCCCGTTAAATACTTTGTAATCAGCCCTTAATGTACCTCAGTGTATTTGTTAGCACCCCATCAACCCCCTGCCCTCCTCCCAGCTTCCTCACACCTCCTGCTGTCACACCGCAACGAACCCCATCAACCCCCTGCCCTCCTCCCATCTTCCTCACACCTCCTGCTGTCACACCGCAACGAACCCCATCAACCCCCTGCCCTCCTCCCATCTTCCTCACACCTCCTGCTGTCACACCGCAACGAACCCCATCAACCCCCTGCCCTCCTCCCATCTTCCTCACACCTCCTGCTGTCACACCGCAACGAACCCCATCAACCCCTGCCCTCCTCCCATCTTCTTCACACCTCCTGCTGTCACACCGCAACGAACCCCATCAACCCCCTGCCCTCCTCCCATCTTCCTCACACCTCCTGCTGTCACACCGCAACGAACCCCATCAACCCCCTGCCCTCCTCCCATCTTCCTCACACCTCCTGGCATTTAGGGCTTGTCAGAGTGCCCTCTACAATGCGCCCCAAGCCTTTGATTGCTCACAGCCCTCGCCTATCACTGGAATAGTAAGCGGGCACAGTTCATACATTCAGGGCACACATCTTTGTGACTTGCTCTTTGATGTCTGAACCCCGTTTGAAAGTTGGAGAAAGGGGATGTTCCCTCTCAGTGTGGCGAAAGAGAAAATCTTACTTTGAAAAAACCACATTACTGTTTCCACAAAACATGCATATTTGTAAAGTGTACGTTTACCCAAGGGTATCTTGGCGTTCAATAACAGATGTTTATTGTTACCCAACTCAATGGTACTCATTTTATGGACCACAGAAGGATCAAAGGCTGAGTGAACATTTGGCCATTAGGTCGAACACAGGCCCCTACAGTGGACACATTAGTCCACTAGGCCACCAGACCAGGTGCTTTGACAAACTAGTATTGACATGCAGCTCGCGCATTCTTCAAGGTCACTATAAAGCACATCCTGCTCACCACCCAAAGGAGAATAGTGGTCATAAGCGAGGGACCAGGACAACCTTTTCTAAAAAACAAGCACTGTTAGTGTAGATACAATCTTTACTGCAGTTAGACCCATACACAGCTGCAGATATACATTGATAGTGTCTCCATTTATGCACTCTGGAAGAGGCCCTTGACAGACACCCGTCCACGCAGGCCTCAGATAATAATCTGGCTGCAAACAAATTCGATGAATGGATCAGATCAGCAGTAAATCAGTTGTCCCCGGAAAAAACTATAAAATTAAGAAGAAGCCAGGTGTCAGCTCCATGGTATAGCACAGACCTGAAAAACATTAAGTCCAAATGTAGACAAGCTGAACGATCATGGAGGGTCGACTACAGCAGGGAATGCAAAATGGCCTACAATCATTCCTAGAGGAATACAAGGAAGCAATCAAAAAAGCAAAAACGGACTACTTCACAACTAGAATTGGTGCAGCAAAAAACTCCTGTAAAGAGCTTTTCAAGACAGTTAAGGTTCTGTCTAAACAGCAGCAGGACAATCACTTTAAACCAGATCAAAATTTCTGTAACAAGATTGCTAACTTCTTTCAAACCAAAGTACAATCGATTTACGATGATCTCCTCAAAACAGCACCCAATTCGACTGTAAATAATAATCTAACTATCGATGAGAACCTACCCCCCAGCAAACTGACTAGGTTTTCGACACTAACTACAGAGAGCGTGAATAACCTGCTACTACTGACCAAGTCAGGCTCTGCGAATGATCCGTGTTCCCCCTGCCACTTTACATCTGGTCTCAGATAAGATCAGTGCACAGCTAGCCCCACTTCTAAACGAGGTAATCGACTCAGGGATTTTCCCCCTGCCCTGGAAAAAGGCATGCATTAGGCCTATTTTGAAGAGACCCGCTTTGGACCCCACTGAGGTAAAGAATTATCGTCCAATATCATGTTTACCAATAACGGCCAAAATCTTAGAAAAATCGGTAAACACTGAGCTTGTCCACTACCTCGACTCCAATAATCTCTTAGACCCCACCCAACATGGCTTTAGACCACTACACTGCACAGGGACTGCCCTGATTATGGCCACGGAGGAGATTCGTAAGCAACTGGATGGGGGGGGAAGAGCCGTCCTTATCCTACTTGACCTATCAGCAGCATTTGACATCGTTAACCATGCGGTGTTAGTGCGACGGCTGGAGGCAATAGGTATTAAAGAGACGGCTCTAACCCTACTCTCCTCCTTCCTAGCAGCCAGAGAGCAGAGGGTGTGCTGGGATAATCTCAAATCAGAGAAATTTTACCTCCCATGTGGGGTGCCACAAGGTTCGGCTTTATCACCGACCTTGTTCAATATCTATGTCACCCCTCTGGCCAAGCTAATCAGACAGCATGGTTTCAAGTTAGTCTCATATGCTGATGACACCCAGATAGTCATATCTACATCACAGAGGGTTGAAATCACAGCTGTTAGCTTCCACAACTGCCTGAAGAGTATCATGAGCTGGATGAACCAAAACTTCCTCAAGCTCAACACTGATAAAACGGAGGTCATGGAGTTTTGGAAGGGTCCAACCATATGGAATCCAGCATGGTGGCCAATCGAGGCTGGCGACTGCCCTCCTCTGTCTACCAAGGCCAGGAACCTGGAAGTGACTTTTGACAACCAGTTAAACTTTGCAGGACAGATTAATCGCTTGACATCCTCCTGCTTCTTTTTATTAAAGACTCTACGTAAGATCCTGCCTTTAATCCCCCTGTATCTTCGGAAAACAGTAATAAGTGCGTTAATCCTCTCAAAAATGGACTACGGCATGCATTACTCTTGGGCATTGACAAGTATCAGATGGCCAAACTGCAGTCAGTGCAGAATGCCACAGCGCGACTACTACTATCCCTAAATATCATTCTATTTCTGCTAGCATCAGGCTACTCCATTGGCTTCCGACACAACAACGTGTAGAATTTAAGGCGCTGTGCTTGGTACACAAGGTATTGTATGGTGGGGGAGCCTTGGCTATGCAGAAACTATTTTTATGGTACTCCCCGAAACGGAATCTCAGATCAGCCAACACTGGGTTGGTCCAGGTCCCTAAAATTCAAAAAGCAAGATGGGGAGGCAGGAGCCTATCCCATCTAGCCGCTAGACTGTGGGACTGGCTACCGACCACCATCAGGTTGCAGCCAAACAGGCTCCAGTTCAGGAAAATGATTAAGACTTGGCTATTTCCCCCCAAATAAGCTCCATGGCTCGCCTGAACATCACATGTCACACTCCTCAGCACCAAGACGCCTCGGCATTTGTGCGCTTTACAAAATCGCTACTTTCTTACACTTTTTCCAGAACAGGACTTCCCCATACTTTTGTGCCAAGATGTAAACATTAAACCACACATCGCTGACTCAACACCCGCACAACATTACTTAAACTTTACAGGCGGGGATGTGCAAAGCGGCAGTCCCCATGATAATGAATTTCACAGTCTTATATGAACAAACAAATAAAATGAATGGATTTATGAAGTGCTACGGCATTGTTGATAGTTTGTTAAACAAGGATAAGCAGAAAAGTGGTTGTAGATGTCGAGAGGGGAGGAGTTGGCCTAACGGCGAGGGCGGTCAACCTTGAATCTGGGGAACCGGGTTCGAGTCTCGGCAATGACGCTGAACATCCTGTGATTTTGGGCAAATCACTTAATCTCCCCGTGCCTAACAAAAAAATGAATGTGTCCTCATGTAACGCAACTGGTGCTATGTAAAGCGCTCTGATACCCGCTACCTTCGGGTCAAGTTTGTGCTATATAAAACTCCGTAAAAAAACAAAAAAAACCCTGAACTCGGAATCCCTGATCTGGCTCAAGGGGGGATGAGGGACGCATCTCCATTCAAACCAATTTCGGAGGTTAAAGGGGTGGATCTGGACAGTGCAGCACAAAAATGAGAAAGAAACTTGTGGGAGACCAGTGAAAATCCAACATGAGCAGGGATCAGCTTCAAAGGAAATGAAAGCAAGAGACTAGGGGAGGGGGAGAGTATTTGCTGCCCCTCCCTGGAGAGCTGCGCAAACAGCCTAGGAGCACAGGCGGGGAAAGACAGAGACATTGCGGCCGGAAGATCCTAAGGAGGGTGGAGACAGAGAGAGATACTACTACCTGTTCAGGCCCACATCACCCTGAAAAGGGAAAAGTGGTTTTCAAAACAACTCCAGATTTCCAGAATGTATAAAAAAAGTAATGAGGCACACGCAGAGCAGCAGTGCGAGCCTAGCATACTGCAGCTCATCAGAGCGCACTAGTGAGGAGCACACAACGCCCGAAAATAATCAATGTATGAGGCCGTATAGCAGCTAGGCCCTTTCTCCCAAACATACGGTCTTAACTAGCCAGAACACAAGTATTTACGCATGTCTGTAAGTTAACATTTTTAAAATAATTTTGAACCAAAAAAAACAAGAAGAAAATTGTTGAGCTAAAGTGGTCAGAGTCCTTATTTACAGGGACGCGATTTACTTACTGCCTACCGGCAAAGGAAAACTACCAATAAGACAGTCCTAGGCTGGGCACATTGCGCCTGGGAGAATGGGTGTATTGTGCACTTACCCCGGAGAGGATGTAGCCTTACGGCTAGAGCTGCCGACTTTGGAACTGGAGAACCGGCTTCGAGCCACGGCGTCGGGTCAACATCCTGTGAATCTTGGCAATCACTTAATCTCTCCTGCGCCTACCAAATAATGAATGTGTTCTTGTGTAACGTAACTGGTGCTCATGTAAAGCTCTCCAATACCTTCGGGTCAAGTTTGCGCTATTTAAATCAGCAGCAAAAAAAAGACCCCGTTTTAAAACTGGTGTTTTTAGTGTTTTTTAAGTTCTTGAACTGCAAAACACAGTTCTTGAGCCATCGCCATTTTAAAGTCATTGTGATCTCCTTAAAATGGTGACGGTTCTTGAACTAAAATAGTGTTAGTGCACTTTTTCGGTTTTCTCTCCTGTTGTGACCGTACTATACCACTCACTCCCTCTACTTGCCCCTACTCATACACTTGTGTCAGCTCCAATACCCTAAGAAGATTCTGGGGATTTTCCTAGAATGCCACCTTATCAGAGCCCAGGAAGTATGACATTTTGATATTCGGGTCTTTTTTAGGCCACTTGTATTCTGGCGGCCTCTTGTTGTGGTGGATAAGTAAGGCTACTGCCTATAGTGAATTTATGTCAAACTGTCCTTGTTCCTTATCATTACCGGTATATGCGAGGTTTTTATATAATGTAACCTTCAATAGTTCACCCATCAAAGTATAAGATTCCAAGCTGAAAGGCTTGTCCTGTAGTCATTTTTACTGTAGGTAAAGCACCACTCCCCTATATGCTTAAATAACTTACATATTCATGCAAAGACATTTAACAACCATCTTCCCATTTTCTTTGAATATGTCTACTGGTTGTCAGTTATTTTTCCATATATTTTCTCAGCTTGTGAATAGCTTGGGAATTTTTCCCTTAAAAGGTGCACAATATCTGGCTCTTCTTTATTGCATCTTTGAAATTTAGCATAATTAGCATTCCAGCTTTAAACATTTTCCCTGGTCTCCTGTGCCAGTTCTACACCTTTTTGGGAAGGGAAGGCAATCTTCGGAAAGACACATTTTAGTTGCCTCTATCGCAGTTAGGGATACGTAGAAATGTGGCAGGTTTGTGGGTTCACTTTAGTACAGTGTCAGCCTAGCATGAATCCCCATTGCCCTAGGGTTCATTGCCTCTGGCGTACCCTACTTAGCAGTGAAAGTGGGTAGGACCGCACTGCTTGCATGTAACAGCGCCATTACCCCATAGCGTCTTGGTAGTTTTCATTCAGTTTTTCACACAAAGTTCATATTATTTTTCAGCTTATGCCGTCTTTCGAAATCGTATCTCTAGACACCAGTGTTTTGGAATTCCTCCCTCATCAGTAGAGAATATTTTCGGGTTGCTGGACATGCTGCCCATTTTCTCAGGTATAATCCCACTCATAGCGTGCAGGCGTTCCAAAGCTCGTCAGCTTGGGGGCGGCTCACAAGAAAAACTGTCCTTGTTCCTTATCATTACTGGTATATGCGAGGTTTTTATATAATGTAACCTTCAATAGTTCACCCATCAAAGTATAAGATTCCAGGCTGAAAGGCTTGTCCTGTAGTCATTTTTACTGTAGGTAAAGCACCACTCCCCTATATACTTAAATAACTTACATATTCATGCAAAGACATTTAACAACCATCTTCCCATTTTCTTTGAATATGTCTACTGGTTGTCAGTTATTTTTCCATATATTTTCTCAGCTTGTGAATAGTTTGGGATTTTTTCCCTTAAAATGTGCACAATATCTGGTTCTTCTTTATTGCATCTTTGAAATTTAGCATAATTAGCATTCCAGCTTTAAACATTTTCCCTGGTCTCCTGTGCCAGTTGTACAACTTTTTGGGAACGGAAGGCAATCTTCGGAAAGACACATTTTAGTTGCCTCTATCGCAGTTAGGGGTAAGTAGAAATTTGCCAGGTTTGTGGGTTCACTTTAGTACGATGTCAGCCTAGCATGAATCCCCACTGCCGTACGGTTCATTGCCTCTGGCGTACCCTACTTAGCAGCACTACAACGCCACATCCCTTTTGGGTGTATCTTCCCTGTGACACTACTCTGCTGGCTCAAGACAAAGGGGGATATGTACAAGAAAATGTCGGAGCACGGTGTAACGCCAAATTCGGCTATGCGCGCTCCGACATTTTCAAAACACAGGGATGTGTCGTATTTACAAAAATATGGCGCACCCCTGCGTTTCCCCAGCGCTAAAAAATCTGCCTAGCGCCTGCGCAGGCACCCTTGCGCCATGTTGCATGGGTGCCTGCGCTGCAGGGGCGATTGTTTATGTGCAGGAAGGAACATCTTCCTGCACATAAACAATCTATCAAGGCGATTTGCTGTTTCTATATGTGCTGCAGAATGCAGCACACATAGAAAGAGCAAAATACGAGAAGAAATTAATCATTTCTCCTCGGATCGCCATCCTAAGACCAGGTTTTACCTGGCCTTAGTTGTTGGTGCTGCCCCCTCCTTGTAAAGATGGGGCAGCGTCAAAAAGCATTGGGTGTTGCTGTGGAATCCTTGTAAAGATGGAGCAGCGTCAAAAAGCATTGGGTGTTGCGGTGGAACACCCAATGCAACACCCATTGCCCGCCCCTTTGCCGCAGCGGACTGCTACGGAAAGGAGCATATTTACAAGGTGGCGGTACGCCATGTTAAGTGTAATATGGTAAGTGTAATATTGTAAGTGTAAATATGGGGTATGGAGACACGCCACCGGATCATCAGAAAAAGTGACGCTCCGGTGGCGCTAGGGGCTTGTAAATATGCCCCAAAGATTTTAAATCTGGGCGGTGAGCATGGAGCCCATATATGCTGGCACCCTTGAGCCCATCCATTTGGTGCTTACTGGGCAGTGCTTAATTTGATCCAAAAAAACATGTGTACACATTTTTTTTTCTCAGGAGTCCACCTCCTGCCCTGCCGAATGCCATGGTTGCTGAATACTAGAACAGCCTTGTCTTGATTCCACCTCATGCCTCTCCCACCCTACACTTCCTGTCTCTTTGTCGCACTCTTGTGGGTTCTTTCGCATCCCGGCTTGCTCCATTTGGCACTGTTTCCCTATCTTTCTCTTCCTCCTTTTTTTCCCATTTTCAGCCTTCATCTCTGTTGCTCTGAGTCAAAGTCGGATAATGAAAATAAGTCCTAGTCCCTAAAAATGAGTGCACGTGCTCCCGAACAGCAACACTTGGGACACATGAAACACAGTTGACTGGACAACGCATCCCTATGATTTTCTTAGGTGTGTTAATTTTCATTATTTCATTATTGTCCTTTTTCATTTTGTTTTGCATTGCAATATACAATAAGATAAACATAAGCAGTAGCACATACGGTTTTATTCCTGACATCCTGTGTCCACCAGTGTTTTATGGATCTCATTTTAAATTGAGGATGCTGTCATGGTCTGATTGCTGCTAACTTCCCACAGTGGCTTTGCTCTTTTGGAGATGACCCTTTTCTCATTTGTCGGTAAATACATTAACAAAGAAAAACACACATGGAATTAAAGTCCACAGCGCTCAAACAGGAAAGAAACAATTGTTGTGGTTACCTGGCAACCGCCTGAGCGCAGCAGGAGCTTGCATGAACATGAGCCCAGGAAACTAACCTCTACAATGGACTTGCATTGGATGATAAAAAAAAGATGCCACGTGCCTCCTAGGCTTGCAGTCAATGCATGAAGATTCTTTATTGAAGCGTATCCACTTTTTTTACACAAAAGATTTCTTCCTGGAAGTCGAACAATACTGCATCTTTGTAGAAACATTTTGATCCTACGTCATTAAAGTGGCATAGTAAGGGACAGAGAATCCATCCTGTACCAAGGCATGGTGTGCGGAGTAGCGATCAAATCAATACCTACCGGCACCCAGATCCTTGCCTCTCCGCCCAGCTGGTCCAATTTCTGCATTAGCCATACTCTAGTGAGAGAAGAACTCTTTGCCTCCCATCTCACTCTTTGTGCCGCCAATTCTCCCCATGAACCATAAGATTGCAGAATGGGCAACCCACACTCCATTCATATCAATTTTTACAGAGAACACAGAAATGATAAATATAATTGTGAGAAACTGTGTTGTTGATTGATGGGGGAGGGGGTGAGCCCTTTAACAACCCCCTACAGAGCTGCCCTGGTCCCAGTATGTCTGTGAACAGAATAGGCTAGTGTGAAGTCCTTTGTGTGTGAACTGGGCCAGTGCCTTTGAAGTGGAAGTGTGGTAGGGGACAGTTCTGCCCTCCCCATCCTGCTAGAGGAAGCCTATCCTGCCAACCCTCTATTGTGATGCTGTCTGAGAGGAATACACAAAGGCCATCTGCCAACAACTCCTAGTCTTGTGATCCAGGACCAGGCTACAGGCACCAAGTGGTTAGGACAAAAAAATGCCAACTTTCTAAAAGAGGCATTTCGAGAATTGTGACTTAAAATTAATCTATCCCATTAAAGATGGTTTTAGATTACAATTCATCAGACACCAAACATGACATTCCTACCTGCTTCCACAGAAATGTTATCACTTATTAAATGTAATAAGGTAGCTGAATGTTATCCTACGGGAGAGGTAGGCCTTGCAGTAGTAAAAAACAAATTTAGGAGTTTTTCACTACCAGGACACGTAATATCTAAAAGTAAATGTCCAACTTTTTTAATACAATGCAGCCTGACCAGCAGGCTGTTTAGGGCCTACCCTAGGGGTGAAGTATGTGTATTAAAAAGGAAGGTTTAGGCATGGCAAAAGTTTTATTTTGCCAGATCAAAATAGCTGTTTAAAACTGCACACACAGGCTGCAATGGCAGGCCTAGGACATGTTTTCAAGGGCTACTTAAGTGGGTTGCACAATAAGGTAACCAGGGCCTAATTTGCAGGGCTTTAGTACCACTTTACTAGGGACTTTTAAGTAAATGAAATGTGCCAATTGGGTGTAAGCCAATTTTAACATGTTTAAAGGAGAGAGCACAAGCACTTCAGCACTGGTTAGCAATGGTAAAGTGTGCAGAGTCCTAAAAGCCAACAAAAACGGGTTCAGAAAACAAGAGGGTTAAGGCAAAACATTTGGGGATGATCCTGCAGAGAAAGCCAATTACAACAATAATAATGAGACCTGCAGAGCTAATCACAGATGTCAGCACACTACTAAATATAAACTGCGCATCTCTCTCTCCCACTCCTCTCTCATGAAACCGCTAAGCGCAGTGCCCATAGACAAGTTAACAGCAACTCTCCGGTCAACGTGGGTTCTTTTTGTCCAGAAATATGCGTATAATTGAGGTAATGGTAGTGGCACAGAATGCGGCACATGAATCTGCTCCAGGTTCTTGTACTAAGGGGTTGCCTCAATAACCTCTAGATCCCCCACCCATATCCGTAAGCCGAATGTCTTTGCAAAATTGACGAATGCAGAGACACCTGTTCTTCTCCAACAGATCCTAGCTTCTAACATGGCAGCCATCTTAATGTCCAAACACTGTTTAGTAGTTCTGTTAAAGTCTTACTCACCGTCTAGTATAATTCACAACGGCTGTTCCATTGGTTCCTTTGGGACATGAAGGCGTTTCATGGAACAGTCTACGAGCATGTGTGGATCAAGGGTATTGGGAGCAAGGGATAGAGATGGCCAACGGCAAACCTAGAAAGCCGCGCACTTTGCTTATCAGTTTCATCCTGGAGCTTAGAGCGGTTCTCTATTGATTTTAAGATTTACAACATTTTAAGATTTTAAAAGTATATTTAATTAGAAAAACAAAGAGAAATAGAACAATATAAATTGTTTGTATATCAAGTTAAAACAAAAGGATACGAAAGCAAATTTCTTTGTTTTGTGGAGCAACCTGTACTGCTCGCTGTAAACAGTTACCACACCACCATGGATGTCATGTAAACTAAAATCCCCATAGAGTGCTACTCTACACACATATTTGCATAGAATCGCGCTGCCTTCAACCACAACTCAATCGTGGCATGCCTGGCTGCAACTTAGTTTGAAGCATGCACCACAATATGCTGTACGGAAAAAAACACAGGAACATCATCCTGGAAAAAGCAAACACTCTTAGGGTAATGCAAAATTGGGTAAAGAATATGAAATATACACAGGAACAACATAGATCACCATAACGTTTAATACATTCATTGTTCGGGAATCGATCAGTGATTTTGCCTGTAAAGTTCAGGACATGAATGCAGGGCCCAAATAGGACCCGTTTCAATGTCCATTTTTAATTACTACTGGCTCTGAGACCCGGAGGGACCTGGGCCACTTAAAGCTCTGGACATCAGCAAGGGGTATCAATTAATAGCAGCTGTTAGCATGGGCGTCCGCAGAAATTTTTCCAGGAGGGGGCAAAATGTTAACGCCATCACCATCCTCCGACATGATGTGTGCCATATCATCCTCAAAAGGATGAATGCAAGTGGTGACCCACTGGAGTGTGAATGCTATATGTAACTGACACTAAGGTCTTTGTGGTATGACCATTAACACACTTCGTTCTATATATTAGAGACAGAAACTGCTAGACTGCATTGCGCACACACACAAAATGTGGTTGCACGAACCTAAATCACAGCCAAAGCTCAACGCTTACCCCAAAAAATCCCATAGAAGGTTCCATTTGAACCACAGCTTCACTTAGTTTCACAAAGCACAGAAAGCAGCCTGCAGGATTCTGTACCCCAGTTCCAAATTCGGCAGCTCTGGCCATAGTGCCACATCTTCTCCCCACTGAACACCATACTCTACCACTAAAAGAAACCCGCACTGCCTTTAGATGCAATCCAATTGTGTCCCGCTATAAACGCCTGGAAGCAACTCAATTCAAATTATGCACTAGACAAGAGTAATCTTCTGTCTGAAAAAACAGTAACAACCTCCTGGAAAAAGCAAACACTCACAGGGAATGCAAGACTAAGTAAGGTATGTGAAATGTAAGCATGGAACAACATGCTTACCTTAATGCTTGTGCACTTGTTATTCAGAAATCAATGTGTGTTTTTGCCTGAAAAGCTAAGGACATGACTACAGGGCCCGGAAGGGACCCGTTTCAATGTCCATTGCTTAGATCCTTACAAAACATAAGGAGTATGGTTTTAAAAGACCACATTCCTGAACATAAAGCTGCAGTACACTACACATTTCATAAACTACTAAAAGGAAAACAGCTGATAAGGATCACATGAAACATTTTCTACACCACGCATTAACCAGATATCGCAGTACCTCCAGGAATGGTGAACTTCCTCACCTGAGGAAAAAAATGCTATTCAAAGACGAGAAAAATGAAAGTAATGCTGCCTTCACTGGGAAAGTCTGTTGGCGCTAAGGTGTTTGGGTGTGAATAAAACCAATCTGGCAACTTATTGACCACTCTGTCTTGCTCATCCATCCAGCCATTTACCCTTTCACTCATCCAGCCACCCTTTCACATACTCATCCATCCACCTAGTCACTCATCCTTCCACACATTCACCCTTTCAGTCATCCACACATCCATCCTCCCTTTCTCTCTCAATCGACCCTTTCACTTAGCCATCCATCCACCCAACCATCCATCTACTCATCCACTCATGAATCCATCCATTGACCCTATCACTCATCCATCCTTTCAATCATCCATCCATCTTTTCTCTCATCCAGCCACCCATTCACTCCTTCACTCATCTATCCAACCTTTTTCCCATGTACCCTCCCTTTCACTCACTCATCCATCCTTACATCCTCCCTTTCATTCATCTGTCCATCCATTCACCCTTTCACTTATCGATTCATCAATCCATCCATCATTTCACTCATCCATTCACCCATCCTTCCTCTCATTATCCATTCACCCTTTCATTCATCCATTCACCCTTTCACTAATCCATCCAGCCATCCACCCATCCCTTCACTTACTCTCTCACCCACCTTTTCACATTAAGTACGAGCTGAGCCTTCGTCTGCAGAGTTGCAGACAGAAGAGACCCATCAGGAACTCACCCCTCGCTGTAGTTCATAAAGCAAAGGGAGGGGTTCAAGACGCCCCTGCACACAGTCAATCTGAAACTTTGGAAGTCATGAGTCATGCATGATGCACAGTGCCAGGACGTGAGGTGGCTGTGGCATGGTGTTGTTTCCAGGGCTTTAAGTGGGGGGGGGTCTCTCCAAAGGGGTTGTTCGATTTAATTAAGGGCGTAGCTTGAAACACCTAAGCTAAAATTCTGTGCTTAGCATAGTGTGCCACCCGACTGGTATTTTGCTGCTTCTGTCATTGCATTCAGATATATAATACAGCAGGTAATGTTACACCTACAACAAGCCAGAACTATAGGCTTTGTCAATGGTTGTTAGTTGCATAAAATAAAAAAGCAGCAACCATGGATTCGTTGAATATAATATTGAAAATGCTTCAGTTCTAAAATGATGAGACTGTGAAAGACCTATAACCCTTTTTTTTAAACTTCTTTTACCGCCTTATTTTGATTAACTGGATTCTCTCGTAACAGCATGGGCGTTTTCGTACATTTCTTCCTTCTGACAGGATGCCCGAGGCTGGAGGAGGCCCACCACACGCTTTACCAGCCAGACTGGCCCATTGTCATTCTGTATGTGGCAATCAGCTGCATACAGAATGACAATGGGCGGGGTGGAGCTGCTCATGCGCTCAGAGGAGTACGAGGCGGCCCCATCAGGGGGCTGAGGCTTCTCGCAGGGGAACAGTGATGTTCCCCAAAGGCTAAAATTACGGACAAAAGGCGGCCGGCTGGGTGATCCAAGGGGGGGGCAAGCGCCCCTCCTTGCCCCCCCCCCTGCGGACGCCCATGGCTGTTAGCCACACACGCCAACTGCTTTGGGCATCCCTTACACTGGGCCGTGTTGACAACAAGCAGAACAGAAGGCAAACAGGTCTCACAGCCTTGTTTTTGCTCTCTGTGGTATGCACTCCCTGCCTTCCAACAGCCCCATGGCAGCAAGGCCAGGACAAAGTGTCCACATCGATGATGTCATCTGGAGTCAGAGGGTGCATGCACAACGTCACTTCCAGCGCCCTTGGCACTTTGATGAGTCGACGTCCTTACCCTCTAGCCTCCATCTCCACAGCAACCAGTCTGGCATTATTAGTGCTACAGAACAATTCATTTTATAAACCTTTCGTTGGTTGAGGAAATAGATTTCTGCCGTGGCAGTAAATGGTTTCCTAAATTCTAATTCCTTCTGACTGAATCCTACAAAACTAATTGCTCTGAATCTAATGCAAGGCGAACGTCTGTGACGCACTTTTAATTCAGTAACTGCTCAAGTCGCCGCCGCCGAGAACGGGTCTACGCAGGTCGGTCGATCGCCATTTAATCCCCGCTGTCATGCTCTGTCAGCCCGTCCTCGCGCCCTCCAGTCTCGCGCAAGATCTTCCCCTCCGCACTTCATCCATCTGTTTCATTTCCATACATTAATTCTGAAAGGGCTTTCGCAGGTGGATTGCTCTCCACGCTGAAGGTCAGAGGAAAGGGTTTGTGCGATCGCCTTGTCACAAGCCCTCGGGACTAGCTGCGTTTTTTTCAGTCCAAAAAGCTTTTGTAACTTAACTTCGTCTATAAATTAAAGGTCTACTGTTTACATCGAGATGCCTCAGCACAGTAATTCTTATGGCAGACAACAACCTTCCAGCTGAAATTACCTTTACTTTAAAATGGGTTTTTTGGATCAAGAGACCTCATTTCTTTCAGAAATTACACCTATGGAGGAAATTAAGTTAAACAATGTTTTTTTTGGCTCAAGAGAGCTAACTACTTTATCACCGATGTCCAGAAAAGTATCTGTTACCACCAGTACTTTCCTTCAAAAAAAGAAAGAAATAATAATAAGTGCTGGCAGGACTTTAAGTGGGATGAAAAAACTGGGGGGTCTCTCAAAGGGGCGTGGTCAATGTAATTAAGGGCGTGGCTTAAAAACACCTAATCTAAAAATCTGTGCTTAGCATAGTGTGCGCCCGAATTGTATTTTGCTGTTTCTGTCATTGCATCTCGATATATGATAGAACAAGTAACATGATACCTACGAGAAGTCAGGACTATTGGCTTTGTCAATGGTTGTTAGTTGCATAAGATAAATGAGCAGCAACTATGGCTTGTATATAATATTGAATAAGCTTCCACTTAGCCCTGGTGACACCACTGTCGTGTGTCGTCTGAAGGCGCTAGGCCGCAGCGGGGACACACGGAAATAAGGTACGCTACGCACTGTGTCACTCAGTTGGCGCGAAGACCCCGAGCGGTCTTCCGCCGTTTATTTATCCCCTCGGGTCGAGCCCGCCCCGAGGGGTGCGTGCGTGTGAGTGTGTGGATACATTGTAGGAGAGAGCCCGGATGGCTCTCTACAACCACGATAATGTTGCTCCTCCTGAGTTTCAAAAAGAGAAGGGAAATCCAGAGAGAAAATGACTCTCTTTAAAGGATTTCCCTTCCCCTACAACGCTCACCTGGCATGACGTCATGCCGTAACTTCTCCACTTGTGAGAAGTGAGCAGTGTGAGCACGTGCACAGGATGTGCCTGCTGTCTGGAAACGGGTCTCTATCGGGCTCTGTTTTGTGCCCTGGCACAGACGGTCCGTTTTTTTCCGGACTGCAGTGACAGCAGTCTGATTTCACTGCAGTCCGGAAAAAAATTGCCAGGGCACAAAACAGAGCCCGATAGAGACCCGTTTCGAGGCCCCCTTTAAAAAACTGCCGGTGCTCAGCACCGGTGAGACCCAGCCCACTTAAAGCCCTGAGTGCTGGCCCACAAAATTGGGAGACTGACTGCTGAGTCTGTCTGCAGCACCACTACTAAATGCAGCCTCCAAGCACCTCTGCCAGAGGTCTGCCCATCAGCTGAGCAGTCAACCTGGTGCGTGAGCAGCATGCACACTGGCCAGGAGAGAAAACAGTAGTCCTACTTCAGTTTCCCTTGTAGTTCATGGAAATAGAAGAAATGTTAGGGTTGCCAATGCACTGGAATGGTAAAGGATTACTGTATGTTATGCTATATTACAGTACGTTATAATATGCTATTTTAATTTTTAAAGAATGTTATCATCCCGGCAGGTCATTCCACTCTTTAGGAGCAATGTAGGCGAAAGCTCGACCACCAGATCTAGTTTTCTGTATGTGTGGGATGAGTGCCAGTAGTAGTATGACTGAGCGGAGGTGTATTCTTGAAAGCAAATGCACTTGTTGAGGAATGCAGGGCCTGAGTTATGTAGTGCCTAGAAGGTGTGGGTCAGGAGCCATTGTAGCTCCTTGAGGTGAAGAGAGATATGTGCGTTGCATGGGAGGTTGAGAGTGATTCTGGCCACCGGGTTCTGGATGGTCTGTAGCCTCCTGGTGAGCTGCTTGGTGATACCGGCGCAGAGGGTGTTCCTGTAGTCCAACTTGCTAGTGACAAGAGCATGGGTGACAATTTTTCGGGTGTTGATAGGGAGCCAATAGAAAATCTTCCTCAGCATCTTCAGGGTGTGGGAGCATGAGGCAGTCATAGGGTTGGCTTGGGCAGGCATGTCAAGTTTGCAGTCAATGACGACCCCGAGGTTCTTGGCATGGGAGGTGGTGTTGGGAGTTGGGCTTCATCCAGTCGTCAATTTCGGACATGCAAGCCTTGAACCTGTTACGGGTACTGGGTGTCTTGTCCGTGAGGGAGAGGATGAGTTGCGTGTCATTGGCATAGGGGAGGACGTTGATGTTGGAGCAGATGATGCTAGTCAGCGGGATCATGTATACGTTGAAGTGGGTCGGGTTTAAGGAGGATTCTTGCAGGACTCCATAAATGAGATCACAGGCGTCCTAGGTGAGGGATGTCAGGCTGACTGACTGGGTTCTGCCAGTGAGGAAGAAGCAGATCCAGTGGAGCAGGGGCCCGTGGATTCCAATATCATGCAGGGAATGGATGAGGATGGAGTGGGAGACCCTATCAAATTCTGCGGAGAGGTCCAGGAGGAAAAGGGCCGCCATCTCTCCTCTGTCTAGGATTATGCGGATATCGCCCATGGCAGCGATGAGAGCAGTTCTGGTGCTGTGGTTTGGTCTGAATTCGGAATGAAAGGTGTTGTTGAGTTGGTGATCATTGAGATATTCAGTGAACCTTTTTTTAAATGTTTTTCTCAAACCTTAGGCAAGGGTGGCAGCAGGAATATCAATCTGTAGTTAGTGAGCATCGAGGGGCCCACGGAGGGTTTCTTCAGCAAAGGGAGGACTGTGGCATGTGTCCAAGCATCTGTGAAGGTTGCTGAGTAGATGGAGGTTTCAGGATGGGTGTGAGCATGGCGTTGATGGGTAGGAGTCCTCTTGAGTAAGCGTGGAAGGGCAAAGGCATGACGGTCCCCTGAGTGAATGGTCTTGGCGGTGGCAGTTTTGTCCAGGGTCATGGTGAGCCAAGAGGTAAATATTGGGTCTTTGGATGAGATCAGGAGTCAGTTGGTGAGATCTGTCAGGTCCAGTTACGGGTTGAAATTGCTGTAAATGGTGGTGATTCTGTTGCTGAAGGATAAGGATAAATCGTAGCAGAGGTCTTGTGAGGTGCTGGTGTAGTTTGAGGTGGCTGCTGGTGAAGTGAAATTGTTCACAGTGGCAAAGATTTCCTTGCTTCTGTTGGTGCTGCATTGATGTGGCACTCCAAGGAGGAGCGTCTGCTGATTCACGTCAGTTGATGGTAGCATGTTAGGGATGACTTGAGAGTGCTTCTATCCTCGTTATTCTTGCTCCTTCGCCATCTGCGCTCCATTTGTTTGCAGAGGGACGGGTGTGCTGAACTTGACAATGGTCTGTTCATGTCACCAGAATGGATTCTTCGACTCGGACGTTGTTGAAAGAGGTGAAAATAGGATCCAGGATGTGACTGGCGAAGAGGGGTCGGTTCATTAACCCATTGGATGACGCCCAGATTTCCACGGTTATCGAGGAGTGTTTACGAGGAGCAGTCAGCGAGGTCTTCCAGGTGGAAGTTCAGGTCTCTGAAGAGGATGTAGTTGCTTGCGTTGAGAATCAGTGACATGACAGAATCCACAAAGGTGTTGGAGAAGTTGGCACTCAGTCCTGGCAGTCTGTAGTTAAGAGTGGAGTTTAGGGTGAAGTTGGCAGTGATGTGTAGTTTGAATAACAGTGTTCCTTGTTAGTAGATGACGTGTCTGCGGAGATGGTGCCACTGATGTCAGTCATGTGGATGATGGTGATTCCGTCTCTGGGTTTGTGAAGTCTGTCTTGCCTGGAGATCATTTATCTGGGTGGTAATGGCTGTGACAATGTCTGGTGCCACTGTGGGGTTCAGCCAGGTTCCGTAAGGTACAGCAGATCCGGGGCGTGGTCACGAAGCAGGTCCTAGATCTCTATGGTGTGTTTGGTGAGTGAGCGGGTGTTGAGGCGCATGCATGAGAGTGCGGGGTGCTGTGTGGGTGATACCTGGGATTTTTTAGTGCAAGGGAGTGGTGTGTTGTGTGTATTCCATCGGGAGTGGTGAGAGGTGGGTGAGATCGACGACATGAAAACCTGCAGGAGGCACAGGTAAACGTTCCCTGAGTGTTGTGTGGTGCAATGCTGCAGCAGTGTGGCGAGTGACGGCCAGGGTTGAGGGCGCGGAGGAGTGCAGTGGCATGGCAGAGGTTGGGTATAGGATCAGGGTTCCTCGCCCTGGTCGCTGTCCAGGCACATACGAGCTTTGCCTTTGGTGCACCTTTGACACGCCACCAGTGCATCCACACTGCAGCACTATTAAGTAGGTCTTGGGAGAGGGGAGGAAAGCAGGGGGCAGCGGGCAAAGCGAAGAGTGGACGCTGGAGGTGGGAAGTGGGAGAGCAGGAAAGTGGGAGAGCAGGAAGGTGGGAGAGCGGGGGGTGGGAGTCAGGAAACAAGATAAGGAGCATGCCAGGAGGGCAGGGAGGTGAAGAGCGGGAGCTGCCGCTTGAGTAGAAAATCTACTCGAGAAGCAGCCCTCTGACCCCGACCAGCCGCGTTAGAAAATCTTGTCCGAAGTCCTCCTAGCGACCAGAAATCACACTACGGGACACCAAATTCCGCTCGCATCTTGGGAGCCTCGCGGTAGAAAAAAAATCAACTATGCAGCAATTGGCAGAATGTGGCCAGAACTCCACGTTACAAGAGTAACGCAGAGTTGCCAAATTCCCCCAATTCCATGAGCAGAATGACATTTTCCACCAGGGCCCAGTCGCCATACTCTTCTGTGACGGACTGGGCCTTTCCTTCCCACATGGAGGTTAGAAAACATTTAAAAAGGCCATGCGGTGAATGATGTCACAATAGATCTCAAATGTCATCAAGCAGCAAAATTCTAGAATGCCAGTTGTCGGTGATTGTTAGCAGTGCAAGACTGGGTAAAGAGAATTGTTTTTTCACTACACTGCTTAGTGCCTTTAAAACACGCATAAGGATATAAATCTGCCAAGTTTAATGCACACTTTATTTGCAGACCGTACAATGACAATTAACTAGTGCTTAATTTGAGCCAGTGGTTGGCGGTGGGGACCACCACCACATAAAAGTAGGAAAGAAAGGGGAAGACAAAAACGGAAAAACAGTGAGAAAGGAATAAAGCAGAAACAAAAAAGAAGCAGCAAGAGCGAGATAAAGATGCAAGGAATGTCTGCTGGTGGATGAAAGAGGCATGAGGTGGAATCAAGATTATGCAGCCTTGTTCATTGGTACCCTGACCTTCGATAGCGCCGGCCTCTGACTTCTGAAAAAACCTTTAGGTACTTATTCTTGTACAATAAAGCACTGCAACCACCATCCCACCATGGACGAGGTTAAGCTCCTATCTGTGTAAGTTATTTTGAGGCCCCGCTTTGCGGTCTGCGCTGTTCCGCAGGGAAAAAAGAAATATATTGCTGCGCATTGTCAAAACATAGGTTTTATGTGCTGGAGATGCTGCGTCCATGAATTTCCAGTGAAGTTATTAACTTTTGATTTGTTGTACAAGAATGGGGCTGGCTCTGAAAAGGGCACTGCTCTCCGTGGGGCCTGCGCTGCGCTGGCTCTCCTAATACATTTCCGAGATGAGACAGAAATGATATTAAACCAAACTGCCATCTCCTGGCTTAGCAGGGCCTCGGTGCACATCCGTTTTGCAACTAACCATACTCGTTATGGAGCTAGCAGGCCCCGGATGATGAATGTTCTCTGTGATACAGCACTTGGCTCTGCTGAACCACTGCGGTCCTGTCCCATCAACTATTCTGTCAAAAGAGAGGCTAGCATGCAGTGGGATGTCCCCAATCCAGCTGCCGGTTCCGCTCACTCACATACAGGGGTTAACAGATGCAATGTATTGTATTGTAATTGCATTTATATAGCGCTTACTACCCCTGACGAGGCGTCGAAGCAGTTTTTTGGCGAGTAGCATGCATTTATGTAGCGGTTGCTAACCCTGATGGGGTGTTGAAGCGCTTTTTTGGAGAGTAGCACACTACTCTGGAACCCATAAAGGATTAGCGTTAAATTAGTATAGTGAAATATGAAAGTAATTTGAGTGGTGGATATGTTAGTCAGTTACTCCGGAACCCATAAAGGATTAGTGTTGAATTAGTATAGTGAAATATAAAAGTAATTTGAGTGGTGGATAGGTTAGTCAGTTATTTGGATTCAGAAGGATAGCGGAAGGATAGAAGAGGAAAAAAAGGTTTGTATTTATATAGCGCTTGTTACCCCATATGGGATGTTGAAGCGCTTTTTTGGCGAGTAGCACGCTACTCCGGAAACCCATAAAGGATTAGTGGTGAATTAGTTTAGTGAAATATGAAACTAATTTGAGTGGTGGATATTAGTCAGTTATTTGGAGTGAGAAGGATAGCTGAGGGATAGAAGAGGGAAAAAGGTTTGCATTTATATAGCGCTTGTTAACCCTAATGGAGTGTTGAAGCGCTTTTTTGACGAGTAGCACTCTACTTCTGAACCCATTAAGGATTAGTGTTGAATTAGTATAGTGAAATATGAAAGTAATTTGAGTGGTGGATATGTTAGTCAGTTATTTGGATATGGAAGGGTAGGGGAGGGGAGGGATGGAAGAGGGAAAATGGTTTGCATTTCTATAGTGTTTGTTACCCCTGATGGGGTGTTGAAGCGCTTCTTTGGCGAGTAGCACGCTGCTCCGGAACCCATAAAGGATTAGTGTTGAAAATTAGTATAGTGAAATATGAAAGTAATTTGAGTGGTGGATATGTTATTCAGTTATTAAGATAGAGAAGGCTAGCGGCGGGATAGTAGTGGGAAAGAGGTTTGCATTTATATAGCGCTTGCTACCCCTGATGGGGTGTTGAAGCGCTTTTTTGGCGAGTAGCACGCTACTCTGGAACCCATAAAGGATTAGTGTTGAATTAGTAAAGTGAAATGTGAAAGTAATTTGAGTGGTGGATATGTTAGTCAGTTATTTGGCTTGAGAAAGGTAGGGGAGGGATAGAAGAGGGAAAAAGGTTTGCATTTATATTGCGCTTGTTACCCCTGATGGGGTGTTGAAGCGTTTTTTTGGCGAGTAGCACGCTACCCCGGAACCCATAAAGGATTAGTGTTGAAAAATTAGTATAGTGAAATATGAAAGTAATTTGAGTGGTTGATATGCTATTCAGTTATTTAGATAGAGAAGGGTAGCGGAGGGATAGAAGTGTGAAAAAGGTTTGCATTTATATAGTGCTTGCTACCCCTGATGAGGTGTTGAAGCGCTTTTTTGGCGAGTAGCACGCAAGTCTGGAACCCATAAAGGATTAGTGGTGAATAAGAAGAGTGAAATATGAAATTTGAGAAGTTGACATGTTAGTCTGTTATTTTGATTGAGAAGGGTAGGGGAGGGAGAGAAGAGGGAAAAAGGTTTGCATTTATATAGTGCTTGTTACCTCTGATGGGGTGATGAAGCGCTTTTTTGGCGAGTAGCACGCTACTCCGGAACCCATAAAGGATTAGTGTTGAAAAATTTGTATAGTGAAATATGAAAGTAATTTGAGTGGTGGATATGTTATTCAGTTATTGGTAGCGGAGGGATAGAAGAGGGGAAAAGGTATGCATTTATATAGTGCTTGCTACCCCTGATGAGGTGTTGAAGCACTTTTTTGGTGGGTAGCATGCTACTCTGGAACCCATAGAGGATTAGTGGTGAATTAGTATTGTGAAATATGAAATTTGAGAAGTGGACATATTAGTCTGTTATTTTGATTGAAAAGGATAGAAGTGTGAAGGATTTAGACTTTTTTGTTTTGTTTTTTGTTTTGGAAGTCATAGCAGTAGGAGGAGGCTTGGAATGCATAAAAAGGGCTGTGTCGGGGAAGAGTCAGAGGGAAGAGTTTAGAAAGGCTTGTTTTGGGGGATCGGTATAGTAAAAAAGAGGTGTCAGATGATGCAAGGAGGGGTAGAGTAGGGGAGAGTATGGACTGGGTTATTTTGGGGATCATAGTAGTGGTATGGGGTTTGGGATAAATGAGAGAGTGGATGTAAAAGCTATATTGATAGAGGTATAGGGTGAGAAATAGGGTAGTGCATTGGAGAGAGTAGTAGAAAGAAGTTTGAGATGAGTCAGAAAGTTGGGGTAGAAGATATATTGAGAGAGGCATAGGGTGAGAAATAGGGTAGTGCATTGGATATGCTGAATTAGAAGAAAGTGATAAATATACAGATCCATAAGTACATGGAAAGTATATAGATGCATAAAGGAGGTAAGTATATGTAGATTAAAGATATTGATAGAGGTATAGGATGAGAAATAGGGTAGTGCATTGGATATGCTTTTTTAGCCGAAAAGTAATAAATATATAGATCCAAGTACATGGAAGGTATATAGACGCATAAAGGAAATAAGTATATGTAGATTAAAGATGCATTAGATAAACTCTGGTTTTCAAGTGTTGTTGTACTTAAAAATTTATTTTAGTTATTTTTTAACAACATAATTATTCTACATGTTTATACAAAGCAATACACAAAGATAGGTACATATCTATAGTACAAATACATTCTTATATACAGAGGGATATGCTATGTATTTCTGTTTGAGTATGATGTGGGGAAGAGCCAATTCTTGAGTAGTTTTCTGACGATAAGGTGGTTGTCCGTGGATCTTATGTTGGGGGGTAAAGAGTTCCATAGTTTGGCTGCTTGAACAGAGAAGGATGTGCCACCCATGGTTTTTTTCTTGTATCTTGGGATTTTGAGGCGAGGTGCCACTCTAGAGCGGAGGTTCTTTTGTTGAATGTGTTTGGTGATTTTATTCCTGATGAAGAGCAGTCCCATTCCCCAATGGAATGTCCTAAATCCAGCTGCCCATTCTACTCACTCACATACAGGGGTGAACACATGCAGTGGTTAACAAATGCAGCGGAATGTCCAACTGACTAGACACCTCAATACACAGATAAAAGATCCACACATGAAGTGGAATGTCCTTAATCCAGCTGCCAGTTCCACTCAACCACATACAGCGGTGAGCACATGCAGTGGAATATCCTAAATCCAGCTGATGGTTCCACTCACTCACATACAGGGGTTAACAGACGCAGTGTAATGTCTAGCTGACTATACACCTCACTGCACAGATAAAAGATCCACACATGAAGTGCAATGTCCTAAATCCAGCTGTCAGTTCCACTCGCCAACATAGAGGTGTAACAGATGCAGCGGAATGTCCAGCTGTCTATACACCTCACTGCACAGATAAAAGATCCGCACATGAAGTGGAATGCCCTAAATCCAGCTGTCGGTTCCGCTCGCCCAAATACAGGGGTTAACAGATGCAGTGGAATGTCCAAAATCCAGATGCTGGTGCCACTCACCCACATACAGGGGTTAACAGATGCAGTGAAATGTCCTAAATCCAGCTGCTGGTTTCACTCACCCACATGTAGAGGTTAACAGATGCAGTGGAATGTCTTAAATCCAGCTGCCGGTTCCACTCACCCACAGGGGTCAACACATACAACAGAATGTCCATTGTACAGATAAGTGTTTCACTGCTCCCACACACAGGGATGAACACATGCAGTGGAATGTCTAATTGACTATGCGCATCATTGCACAGATAAAAGGTCCACACAGTGGAATGTCCAAAGTCCAGCTGGCTGTTCTAATCGCTGCACATACAGGTGTCAGCACATGCAGCAGAATGTTCTATATACAGCTATCTGTTCCACTCACTGCACACACGGGTGAATCCATGCAGTGGAATGTCCAACTCACTGTGCACCTCACTGCACTGAATAAAGATCCACACATGCAGTGTAGTGTCCTATGTCCAGCTGTTTATTCCACTCACTTCACATAGAGCGGCCAACACATGCAACAGCAGGCAGGACAAAGCTATTGTAACTAACCAAAAGAAAGGCGCGGCCGCCATTATTCCAGCCAAGGCGTGCCGCCCTGGATAAATACATTAAACAAAAGCATTGCGGGAGAGCATGTCCACTATTTAAGAAAATTGCGCTCTGAGGCTGTAATTAAAACGTACAGAGTAACAACACATGTAACAGGGAGTGTCCTCAGGAGGTTGCAAGAATAGAAAAGACGGTACTAAGGAGGGACTACTAAGCTGATTGACCAATGAAAAGCCACCATTTACAAAAGACAGTGACAGGAGCCAATTAAAAAGATGGGCAGAAAGTGGGCGGAGCTTCATGCCCATATCCTGAATACAGCATGTCTCAAAGAGACAGCGCAAGCGCTGCCTAGGCGAGACCTAAAAACCAGAAGACATGGGATTTACCCCGACCACAACATGGACTATTCCACTGAGCAGGGGGGTTGGGAGGGAGGTGCTTTCTTGAACCTAGCCAGGCGACTTATGGGCACTGGGTTTAGTAATATGTCTTAATGGGGCAATTTAAAAAGAGTGCCAGCCCTGGGCACCTTTATGTAAAAGGAGGCCATGTGAGTGAATTTTTGAACATATGTCGTGGTTCCACCAGGGACAGGCAGCTCTCTCACTCTTTTCCATCTTCAACCACCAGTGCACTCATTAGAGTAGAGAATAGTAGCGTCCGAGGCACAGCACCGCCTGCCCGCATCTAGGATTGAAGAGTTTATGTGGGACCCTGGCAATCCCTACTTGACATCCATGACTAACCTCTTCTTTAAGCTTTGGGCTTTGAAAGATTTGCATAATTCAACTGGCATTCTCTTGATAAATTATTTATAAATTAATTGTTCATTTTCTTAAGGTTGAATTTTTTATTTATTTCCTTACATATATTTACTGATGTACTCCTGTTTGTTACTTTGCTTTTTATACATAGCACCCCTCTGTACTCCGGCTAGGACATGTTTACTAAGGCCCCGATTCCCAGATGGTTAGTAACGGAGACACCAGGCCTGTAGATTTACCAGTTGTGTGATAATTATCACACTCTCACAGTTTTACCCTGGTAGATTTCAGCAGGTCAAACCTGCCGACATTTATTGGGGGAAAGGCCTGTAAAAAGAGCAAACCATGCAGAATTATGTGTGTTAAATACCAAATCCACATGTTATGCATCATTAACAAGTACACAACTTGGAACAGGAGGTATTTACCACAAGTGGTAAATACCTCACCGTGGGGTAATGGCATTTGCCCCGTGTGGTAAATACCTCACCGTGGGGTAATGGCATTTGCCCCGTGTGGTAAATACCTCACCGTGGGGTAATGGCATTTGCCCCGTGCGGTAAATACCTCACCCTATTCTTGCAATGAGGGCCATAGAAGCGCAATGAATATCGACAGAAATCTGTTCTTGTGCTCGACAGGTCTGTAAAGTGAGTAGTGACCCTTCCAGGGGTCAGAAGATGTCAGGTCACTTCAGATTTTAAGGGCCCTAACCATCATTTTACCTCCAAAAAGTTTCAAATAAATAGAGAGGTGTCTAAACCTGTGCCCCCTGTGGACTTTGAGCCAAATAGCCCGAGCCCACTCTCTGGGGGCCATGGCTGGAAGATTGATTGGAGCAATGCACTGTGTTAAGATGAGTAAGTCAGATCCCTTACAAGGCGGGAACCGCGGACTCAATGACGTCACAGCTGCGATGGAGGGCATTAAGTGCCTTACAGAGCACTGAGTGGTCACATCGAAGATGAATATATCACAGGGCAGAATGGTTAGTGGGTCCTGGAAGCCAGGGAGGCCTAAGAGAGATACTTATCTGTGGCTTCTGCAACAAAAACATCTGAGCATTCTGATAATGAGGTAGAAGGGGGCTTGGAAAGAGATGTATTTACTCATCAGAATCAAGCCACTTTTTGGCAATCAGTGCTTTACGTGAATACCTGCACTTTTAATCAGATGGTAAAGCATCTGCCGTTCTCAGCAGAGGAGCAATACTTTTAATGGGAGAGTACTGGCACTTCTCAGCAGAGGAGCAATACTTTTAATGGGAGAGCATCAGCACTTCTCAGCAGAGGAGCAATACTTTTAATGGGAGAGTGCCAGCACTTCTCAGCAGAGGAGCAATACTTTTAATGGAGAGTGTCAGCACTTCTCAACAGAGGAGCAATACTTTTAATGGGAGAGCATCAGCACTTCTCAGCAGAGGTGCAATACTTTTAATGGGAGAGTACTGGCACTTCTCAGCAGAGGAGCAATACTTTTAATGGGAGAGCATCAGCACTTCTCAGCAGAGGAGCAATACTTTTAATGGGAGAGTGCCAGCACTTCTCAGCAGAGGAGCAATACTTTTAATGGGAGAGTGCCAGCACTACTCAACAGAAAAGCAATACTTTTAATGGGAGAGTGCTAGCACTACTCAGCAGAGGTGCAATACTTTTAATGGGGGAGCATCAGCACTTCTCAGCAGAGGAGCAATACTTTTAATGGGAGAGTGCCAGCACTTCTCAGCAAAGGAGCAATACTTTTAATGGGAGAGTGGTAGCACTACTCAGCAGAGGTGCAATACTTTTAATGGGAGAGCACCAGCACTTTTCAGCAGAGGAGCAATACTTTTAATGGGAGAGTGCCAGCACTTCTCAGCAGAGGAGCAATACTTTTAATGGGAGAGTGGTAGCACTACTCAGCAGAGGTGCAATACTTTTAATGGGAGAGCACCAGCACTTTTCAGCAGAGGAGCAATACTTTTAATGGGAGAGTACTGGCACTTCTCAGCAGAGGAGCAATACTTTTAATGGGAGAGTGGTAGCACTACTCAGCAGAGGAGCAATACTTTTAATGGGAGAGTGCTAGCACTACTCAGCAGAAGTGCAATACTTTTAATGGGGGAGCATCAGCACTTCTCAGCAGAGGAGCAATACTTTTAAAGGGAGAGTGGTAGCACTACTCAGCAGAGGTGCAATACTTTTAATGGGAGAGCACCAGCACTTTTCAGCAGAGGAGCAATACTTTTAATGGGAGAGTACTGGCACTACTCAGCAGAGGAGCAATACTTTTAATGGGAGAATACCAGCACTTCTCAGCAGGAGAGTAATACTTTTTATAGGAGAAAACTTGCACTTTGCAGTGAGACATAATACCGGTAAAGGGTGATTAGCAATAACAGGTATCACAGTTTAACATTAGAATTCCTATTAGTGTTAGGTGATCCTCAGAGGTCATAAAAATGGGCCACGAAAAGTTGCAGGATTCTAGAAAAGCAGATTTGGTCACCCTGGTGATATGGAAGAGTAGGATACATTCAGGATAAAAAATGAGAATGTATAAAGATAAAAAGTGAGGTGCTTACAGATGCTCTGCTCTGTGGTTTAAGATTTCCATCTTTTCTTACTTGAAGCCAACTGCTAGCCCTTCAGTCTTCGATGGCAAGAAGTTACTAGGCAGTCTTAAAAACGAAAACAACCAAGTTATTCAAGCCCTTGTTTGGCTCTCAGTTGCCTCACGGGGCAAATACAAATGCCTTTCCATTCAGTTGAAATGTGAGGAAGGCAGAGAAAATAATGTAACCCTAGAAACCCATCTGAGAACTACGCTTAGGAGACAAGAAGCTTGTACCTCAGCGCAGCGCTAATCTGTCCACCGCAGGAGGTAGAAGTTAAGGGGTACCTAGGGTGAGCTAGGGGAGCAGACTTCCTGGTCACACAGGACAAGAACTCAGATTTTGAAATTCAAGAACAATATTTGTGATGACTGGCACTTGGAGGCATTTTAAAGTACGTTGGAAAAAAGGTAATAGTAAAAATTATAATTATAATTGTTAGTAATAGCAGTAGTAGTTATGGTATTAGTTTATAATATTATGTATACTCTAAGCCTGAAAGAGCATTGTCTTAACTTATACTGGGTGATCCCTTGTGTCTGGACAAAGGTGTACCCCTCTGATGGGCAGGGGCGTAGCTTGGTCAGTAAGATCAGGAGGGGTGTGAGCTTCAGATGTCCCAACAATCATATAATGTTGAAATACATTTTACAACAAGCAGGGTGCATGGGAGGGGCTTAAGGCACAGAGAAAGGGAGAGGAATGCGGGTTGGTAGGGGTCCTAAGTGCACAAAACCACAATATTTTGTAATATAAACATTTTGAAGACTTTCAAAACAGAGAGAGGGGGAGAGAGTGGGTGCGTTTTTGTCAGTGTGCATGTAACTATTCCTGGTGAAATCCAACAGACACCTCGCCATATCCAACTGAAAGCACCAGTACCTGACCATTTACCAGAAAATACATTTATTAGGGGGGTGTAACACCCCCAATCACCCCCCTGAAGCTACGTCCCTGCTGACAAGCTCTAATAAGAGCCAAACACGTGTCAGGGTTGATTTTATGCATTCTAGGTTGGCCTGGATGGAATTTTACTAATTCAGAGCTGTAATGCAGTGTCTGGAGGGGCAAAAGGCTTTTGTCATTTTTCAGCTCGGCGTGGATGGCACTGGCTAATCTAAGCTTAAAGACTTTGCTTCAAAAATGTCAAATGGCTTTGTCATGTTCTAGCTGAGCGTGGATGGCACTCTGCCAATCCTATGCTTAAAAACTCCCACCGGGGGTTGGGTGCAGGGCCTGCGGCCAACCCCATGCTGCGCGCGGCTAGAGGCTATGCACAGGGGGCACCTGCGGGGGGCCAACCTAAGCTGCGCAATGCTTATGACTACTTGTATTACGTTACTCATGACATGTTCTATGACATAATTAATAACATATATTATATATATATATAATTAGTAGCTGTGTAATAATAATAACAAATATAATAATGATATTATATCAAATTTTATAATAATAAATTATGATCATGATCGGTGAACGGGGGAGGCATGCAGTTTAACATTATAATTGTGATGGCATATTCGGCCAACAAAAGTCTGATATAATAATTTTTAAAAAAAAGAAGGAAAAAATATAAAAAAGTGGTAAAAGAAAAATTCAGAAGATATTGTTTGGACTACTATCCTCACCCTCCACGAGGAGCCGAATGAATCATCCCCTCTGAGCCCCCATTCTGTAAAATGAAAGGATCCGGCTTTAAAATATTCCGCACCTGTGGCTGCCGCCCGATCAGAGTTTGTTATTGAGAATCAATCGGAGCCGATGCTGACTCACGGGGGCTGCAGACGCACCTTTCATTATAAGCGTTCCGCCCTGACAGTGCAGGGAACGGAGGACATTAAACGCAAGCTTGTGGCCCGGGGCCACATCCTGAAATTACTTTTCTGGCAAGCGGTGCTTTACTGCACTCCAGTGTATATTACATATTCACAGGAACTTGCAGAGTATGACTGATCGCCTACAGGAGACTCGTGAAACGAGAAACATGAGCTTTGTTGTGTTTTTAATAAACAAACATTGCGGGTCTGTGATCAAATGAAACAAAATGGCAAACGAGCTGCAAAAGGGTGGAATCCGCTTCCAGCCGGGGCCCTGGGATTGCAGAGTAAGAACCAGTCGCGGCCGGCATGGCTAAGGGGTGGGGGGGCGGGTGCAGGGTCGCGCTGGGTGGGGTGGGACGGGTGAGTGGTCACGAGGGAAGGTGGGGTCGCACGGGGAGGCGGGTTTAAATAATATTTAAAAAAATTTAAAGTACCTTTCCCCGGTCCCGCGTCTTCACCGCTCACTCTGCTCCTCCTTTCCTGCCTCCGCAGGAACAGGAAGCAGACAGCCTCCCTCCCCTCCCTTAAGCCAATCACAACGCTGCTATGGCATGGAGGAGCTGCCCCTGGTAAGAACTAACCAAGCTTGACGAGAGTAGTGTAAGCTGGTGCATAGAGGTAGGCGAGCCACTGAAAGCTAGAGCCGGGCACGAGCCTGAAGATCTGCCTCTAGCTCGGATCGAGGTCCTGTTGTAACCTC
This sequence comes from Calotriton arnoldi, assembly GCA_963921515.1. Lineage (NCBI taxonomy): Eukaryota > Metazoa > Chordata > Amphibia > Caudata > Salamandridae > Calotriton > Calotriton arnoldi. Next base: position 201,880 of record CAWUFW010014256.1, read on the forward strand.
GAGCCCATAACAGGCCGATCCTTCATGTGGCTTCTTCCGCTCTCCCTCTACTCGGGATGTGGCCTTATGACCAGAGCTGCATCAATGGAACACAAGAACCAGGTTCGAGGCTCTGCGTCAGTTCAACAGCTGCGATTTTGGGCAGATCTCTTAGTCTCCCCATGCCTATAAAGAATGCATGTGACCTCGTCTAATGTAACTGGTGCTCATGTGAAGCACTCCGGTACCTTCGAGTTCGCGCTATATTTTAAAAACTGCAGAATGCAGTTAGAGGTAAAAACAAAGCCTTAACATAAAGAAAGACCAATAGATATCTATTTACTGGCTGATTTGTACAGAGTGAAACTAGAAAACCTGGATAAATCATGGCTTCCCTGCTTAAACTTTGTGATGTTATGCAAATATTTTATTTCACCATTTCACCAAAACTCTTTTTTCTTCATTATCGCGTATGAAAGCACTTTCAAATATGTCAGTTCAGTCTACCAGTTGTACAAAACTATCACTTTTAAAAAGTACTTCTCAGTGCAATGGTATGGTGTACCCTATTAATGTCAAATCTTCCATGTGTTAAAAAAAATCCCCTTTTTTGAACTTTGAAGAGACTTTATGGTTCCTTGTATGAATTACATAACACAAATTTTCAGGGAACGGCTTTTGCACGGGCTCTATGATCTGAGCCAGAACCTGAGGCCCACCTCTACTGGTGCGACACGAGAGCCCCGTACCCAGTAGGGTCACAAGAGTGTGTGCAATTCAGCTTCACCCACAATAGGACTTCTCCAGAGGTAACAACAGTTTGAATGAACTAGTCCCCCCTCTGGTGGAAATTTCAGTTGATCGGTTCCACTGATGTTTGGTTACTTCACTCACTCTCCTATCTTTCAGATCTATATCGTCATATTCATCGGAGCCACTCACTCTCTGCATAGCATCCTGACTCTCAGCCAGTCAGAGCAAGGCATGCTGTGCAGCAAAGCTGTGTTTCAGCAGCACATTCTTCAGGGTTTTAATAGCATTTTGGATCACCAGACTCAGACTTTTCGGTGAGCCGATGTAAAAAGGCCATTCCTTGAGCTAGTCTTTCCACCATTTTTATGAAAATGGAGAGACAGACCAGAGACCCTCTTATATGTTTATGGCCTTTCAAAAACTGTTCAATGAATGAGACCCATTAGTACTCTCTTGGCCATGTTCAGACAGCCAGTATAATGTAAACGCACCCAGGGCTGATGAAGGGTACACTTTTTAGGACATCCAAGGTCCCTGCATACAATCACACAGGATAGTCAGGGTAAATACATCAAGAGCCAGCTTAGACTCCTTGGGTTCATGTTAAAATTATCCCTCCTGTAGCCCTGCCTATGCTCACTGCAGCAGTGTGGGAGCAAAAAAGTACAACAATATTGAGGAAACCCCAAACTTCAGAACACCCACAATTGTACCTCATATGGTTCTCCCGCTGATAGATATTGCACAAAAAGGCACGCTCCCGGCATCAATTTAGCAGAGTAGCGAATATAATTACCTGGGACCGCTCAATATTTGAGTTCTAGATCGAAGGAAAGTTAAAAGGTTTTATTACGAAAATCTCAAAATCAAGCGGTACACAATAAATGTCAAGGGGTTCTTATACATAATTCTTGCATAACAGATTAGTAAAACAGCAGAATCATCACAGCATGATCAAAAGTGGGAACTGTTTGGCAAATGGAGAATATGAGACGTCATTACCTTAACACGTAAGCACTAACCCATTTTAAGAAAGTCGCCAAACACCATCCATACGACTCTCATCCAGAAATGCTGGAACAAAATATGAAACACTTTGCAATGGCGATTCACACTTATGTATAGACCTGGTCTACTCAGCGGAACCACAACTTAAGGACCCTGGAACTGCAACAGTTGAGGAGCAGAAAGTTCATTGAAAGCCTCGTGGGAATAAATCATTGCATCACCTTGTCTTCCCTCTGCAGAGCCTGTGGGGAGAGAAGATGCACAGGGGCACAGCCTGAGAGGGGGAAGTCATGAGTAAGCGACAGAAACAGCATCCATCTTACCCAAAGTGGTTTTTGCTCATAAATGTGGCCTAACTAAAATATGCTATAAACACATTTCTTTACACCCTAATGAACTTGTTTCAACTTAAATTGTGTTAATTCAACATTTACGTATTTGATCTGACATAAAAGTATTATTATTCATTAATATTTCATTGCACAAAAATATAAATCTAAACGCTGCAACAGGAGTCCAGGTCCGGATGACCACAATAAGTTGAAGAGGGAGACGGGCAAGTGAGTCAGATGATTTTGTGCGGCCTGGGGTTGTTGGCCCCAACCCAGAGAACCTGGTTTCAAATTCAGCTTCCCAGCTTGACCAAACTCTGTGATCCTGGGCAATTAGTTTTCTTCACTGTGCTGCCTTTCCATTATCATCAGATGTGTGAGCACCTTGAAAAAATGTATTTCATGATGCACACTTTACATAAAGCTCTCTTGAATGTGGTTTAACAAAACTTTGTTGCTCCATCTATAACAATAATAAATACCTTACATTGGAGGCACAAGAAAACTGACTTGGCTCTCAGGTCACCAATAAACTTGTAATCAGGCCAGGGGCGATGAGAATGCAATACTCTTCCAGTGGCTAAATTGCACAGTGTCTAATCAGGAAACCTGGTTCCAATCCCGGCGTCCCATCGTGTCCAAACCCTGTAACCTTAGGCAATTACTTTCCTTTTCTGGAGCTCGGTTCCCATGACCATCACATTTGAGAGCACCTTGAAATAATTCAGTTCAGGGTGTGAAATGTACAAAAATCTTTCTTGTATGTGGTTTAATATACTGTAATGTTGCTCCATCTATCACAATAATGGCTTATGTAGGAGAAACAAGACAAATGACTTGCCTCTTCAGTCAATAATAAACTCGTAGGGGCAGAAGGGGTGCGGTACAGCACGGCTGTGTGCAAACACCAAATACCTTTTTTATGTCTGGCCTAAACACCAAGCGGTGCATCGGTAGCTCTTTCACCAGCCTCATGTAACAAACAAGCATTTGCAATGCAATCGGTCTCGCCTTTGGGACCTTATATGTATTTAGCTATGCAGCACATTAGCCTGGGTGCTGAAACATCTACTGTTCTTTAACATGGAGGGAAAGTAAGCACCAAACTGTGTGACTCGCCAGGTATGGGAACACATGGAGAGAAATATTGCCTTTCAGCGGAAAATGGTATAGTCCAAAGGCTCTGTTTTTAATATAAAATCAGGGCCTTCGGTGGTCATATCACTGAAAATACAAGATTTGAAAAAAATATTATTGTCTGCGGGTGCTCGTGGAAGACAATTTCTATGGACTGGAATCTAGAGAATGCTAAAGTGATTCTGGTATTTTACTGACCTCTGCTGGTCGTTTTCTATCAAGAAAGTTAAATAGAGGCAGTTGCCAGAAAAATAAAAAAAAGAAAGTCTCTCAGCAGAAAGCAATTCTGGTATTTTACTGACCTCTGCTGGTCGTTTTCTTTCAAGACAGTTAAATAGAGGAAGTTGAACAGAAAAAAAAGTCCCTAAGCGGAAGCAGACAAATCCTAGGGCTGATCTCCAGAGCCCACTTAGTACATACACATATAAGTATATAATAAGTATATACTAAAGTATATACAAGAGGTCTCGAATGCTCGACCTAAAAAGTAGTTAATAAAAAATACTTAGAAACATACATACATAGTGGGGCTTTGAATCAGCGCTCTCCACCCATTTTGATTCTACCCAACACAGCACAGGACAATGGGTCAGCCGACTTGAGGCATTGGCTGTTTCCGGTGTCAGTGATGGAAACTGCTTGTGCATAACCACCTAACAAGAAGTAGCTTATAGGCGAATACCTTAACAATAATTTTTTTCCCTCCAGTCTTTATCTTTTTTAACTTTTTAGTCATCCTTGTGTGCTTAAACTATGTCTTGAGGTTAAGATAGTTAAAAGCCATTAGTGCCTTTTTTTGTGCTAATAAGATTCACATTTTCCAGTGATGCGCATTAAAAGTGACAAAGGTTTTTCTGCGTGTTCTACGTACACCTGTCTGATAGGAAGCATCCGAGCAGCTGTACTTTTTTTCCATCTTAAATATTTATTGAAACGCGTATGGCCCCTACAGTAAGGCAGCAGCGCGTTTTTTCCATTTTATCTTTTGTGGCAAACGTTTACAGTAAAAATAAAGAAAACAATGAATGGCTTGGCAATGCTTGATAGAGGCATGTTATTATTAGTCTGAAATTAGGCCTGTAAGTCAATGAGATATGAGTTTTGAAAATTTTATTTTGTATAGTGTCTGGTCTTTCTTGCATAAATGTTCCCTAAACTAGAAATAAGACGTGCATTTCGCATTCTCTGCCTAGCCTTGCAAGCCCCAGGATGCCGACCCTGCTGACGATAGCATGGCCAAGTGGAATAAAATCACCTCGGGTACTCAATAAAAACAAGTGATGGACGCAGGCTTTGAAAAGATTTTCCTTATGCACCCTTCAGCGCCTTTGATAGCCCAATAGGAAGTACAGCGCACATTAATCTTGCGGGCTGCCCCGGGGCCAGCGGAAAATTACATTAGAATTTGAAATTCTTTGGACTCTTTTAATCCAGGCTCCTGGGACCCCCCTTGAGCGTTATTCCATCAGGGGCAATAGTCGTGCTCTAGATACGTGTACACGGCACACAGCACCTCAGTGGGTCTCGCTGGCGGTAAATCAATCGCCCGGCTTTTGAGCAACAGCAGCAGTCAGTGAAAATGTTGAGTATGGTGGGGAGGTCTTCTGCAGATGAGAAAGATGCAAGTTGGATAAGAGGTCTTTACTGCGTATTGTAGCGCCTAGTGAGAGACTTGGCTCCTGTCATAGCATCATCCTCTCGCTATAGTAAACTACGAGGTTCACAGCAACACCCTCACACCAACATTCGGTTACGTCACCACATTCTCTAAACCACTCGCAATTTTCCAAGCACCAGCTCACACATGCAGAAAATGGAAAGGCGCAACACCCCCTTTCCTTCCCAACCTTGAATAAATTTGAACAACAACCGCAGTAAACAAGGAAGCTGCAGGGTAGAAAGCTTTTAAGCCATGAGTAAACAAGAACAACAACCACAGAAGGCAAGAAAGTAACACGCCTCAAAGCTTTTGAGCCATGAATAAACAAGGACAACAACCACAGTAGACAGGGAAGCAACACGCCTCAAAGCTTTTGATCCATGAATAAACAAGTACAACCTCAGTAAACAAGGAAACAACCCGCCACAAAGCTTTTAAGGCATGAATAAACAAGAACAACAACCGTAGTAAACAAGGAAGCAGCACGTCACAAAGCTTCCAAATCATGAATAATCAAGAACAACCTCAGTAAACAAGGAAGCAGCACACCACAAAACTTCCAAATTATGAATAAACAAGAACAACCCCCGTAAACAAGGAAGCAGCACACCACTAAACGTCCAAACCATGAATAAACAAGAACCACAAACATACAAAGCTCGTCAACCCAAGCACTCAGGCTGTATTAAAACAATTTAGAAGTTCGAACACGAAGATAATTGCAGTAGAAACAAAATTTATTCAACAAATAAGGTAAAAAGATATTCATCTGTACAATCCATTTCTTAATAGGTTCTTGCTTCAAAGAAACAGCCGACACGTGTTCCGTCACCAACGTGACTTTTTCAAGGCTGTGAATTCCATAACACAAAGGATGTACAAATTAGGAATATGTTTTATAATTTTCAGTAGATCTGATTCAGAGATACACAGTAGGATAGTATTTATAGAGCGCACTAATACCAAAAGGTGTCAAGGCGCTAGGCGTACAGAAAGACGAGAGACTACCAACAGCCAGCTAGGAGGTAAAGAGCCAGGTCTTCAGAAGTTTCCTGAAGACCGGAAGCAAGTCCGCCATGGAAATAGGAGGGGGTAGAGAGTTCCAAAGCTTAGCGGCCGCTACAGAGAATGAGCGGCCACCCCATTGGGACCTGCGAATTCTGGGAGAAACAAGTTTTTTTAGAGTGAAGGATCTCAAGGCTCTCCCTGGAGTGTACCACTGAAACATGGTTTTAAGATGTGGTGAGCCTTTGCTATGCATAGCTTTGTACACCAAGTTCAGAACCTTGAAGGAGATGCGCTTCAGTAAGTAAAGAGAATTAATAAAGAACAGCTCAGAGAGGTGATGGAATCAAGGACAAACCACAGTGCAACCGTAATCCCCAAGTCGATTAGACCCGGAAGTAAAGAATAGAAAGGTCGTGCTCGTGACCGACACCCGTGAGAGTTGAAGTAAGGATATAAAAACTACGATAATAAGAATATGAAATGCGGACTTGATAAGGTAATTCCCAACCCGATAGTGAGGAGATATGACATGCAAACCACAGCTGAAATGAGACCCACCTTGCCAGGTATAGGGTACTCTCCAAACATTAAAGATCTTTTCTGTAAAGTTGCTGAGAATAACCCAAAGATACACGATAGAGTGTTGTCCTCCTCGGTCTAATTGGAAAGAGGTGAACAAAGTCACATTAAAACCAACAGTGGGAAAATCTGAGACTAAGTCACCTTTAGTTTGCAAATAAGTTTGGGCAGATGCCTCTATACTGAATAGTTATTCTACCAAAAATGACCTACCTATATAGTAAACCAGCAAATATGCGGTAGGAATATGTTGCTGAGTGAGTGTAGCCGGAATTATAAAAAAGGTGACGTGTTCCAAATGGCAGTGGTGAACAATACACAGTAGAAATGGTTCCAGGTCCAAAGTCTCTATTAGAAACAAAGATAGACATGTAATTTGTGGGAGAACAGTATCTCAAATGGAGCCATATAGCATAAAGTGCAAGCCCCTTAAACATGTCAGGCCATAGAAATGAAGAAAACGAAGTAACAGATCTCATCCCCAAAATAGGTGGCAATTAATGTTAATGTTAAGAATGACTTGTAAAGCGCACGTACACCGGGTGGTTTCATGGCGCTGAGATAGGCTCTGTCCATTACCTGTGGAGACGTCAATTGTAGGCTTGTGCAAATAGCCATGTTTTGAGGGACCTTCTGAACTTCAGAAGGACAGTGCAAGACCGGATCTCCAAGGGGAAGGAGTTCCACAGTCTAGGGGCGAGGGTTGCAAATCTGCGGCCTCCCTGACGTTTCCGTTTGAACGCGGGGGTGGAGAGGAGCGAAAGGTGAGCTGGGCGCAGGTTGCGAGAGGGGGTGTGCCTGAATATCAGGTTGTTTATAAATTTGGGGTTTTGACCGTGCAAGGATTTGAAGATCAGGCAGCCTGTTTTGAACGTGCAGCGTTGAGGGATGGGGAGCCAGTGCAATTTCCTTAATAGAGGAGTCGCTGATTGCCATCTGGGTTGTCGAAGGATCAATCTGGCTGCGTGATTCTGGACCATCTGCAGCCGTTTGAGCAGATAGAGTGGCATGCCCAGGTACACAGAGTTGGCATAGTCCAGGTGTGACAGGACGGTAGCTATCACAACCTGGGTCAAGGCTTCCTGCGTGAGTAAGCGATGAATCTTCCTGATCTTCCGCAGTTGGAAGAAGCATTTAGAGATTACCGACCCTACCTGTGTTTTCAGTGAAAGGTCACTGTTTAAGGTGACCCCTAGTGTTTTAGCCGAGGGGGAGGGAGTAGGCGGGGATCCTAGCTCTGACAGCCAGTAGTGTGGGCCCCAGAACTTATGGCTGTCCCCTGTGAGGACTAGCTCCGTCTTGCCAGGATTTAACTTAAGGTGGTTGTGGTCCATCCAGTGTTGAATGTGCAGCATGGTGGCCTGAAATTCGGTGACTGAGCTGTGTGAGTTATCAACCGTGAAGACCAATTGCAGGTCATCCGCGTAGTTGAAAACAGTCACCTTCCTGTCTTTGAGGGACTGGATCAGGGGGAGAATGTAAAGATTGAAAAGGTGAGGGGAGAGAGCGGAGCCTTGTGGAACACCACACGTAGTTCTACGTTGAGGGGTCATGAAATGGCCTTGGCGAACGGCCTGGGACCGGTCCTCCAGGAAGGAAGAGAGCCAACTAGCGGCTGCACCTTGAATGCCAGCGTGCCTGACACGGTCTCCCAAAATAGTGTGGTCGACCGTGTCAAAGGCGGCGGAGAGATCCAGCAATACCAGTGCCTGGGGAGAGCTTCTGTCGGCGTTGTCACGGAGAGTGTCCAGGACAGCTAATATTACAGTTTCAGTGGAGTGTGCAGGCCGGAACCCCGCCTGGTGAGGGTCGAGGTATTTAGATTCTTCCAAGAAGTTGGACAGGCATCTAGCTACATGGGCCTCTAGTACTTTCGCCAGAAAAGGGAGCAGGGAGATGGGACAGTAGTTAGGCAGAATCGTAGGGTCAGCTCCAGGTTTTTTCAGTATAGGAACCACAATGGCTTCCTTAAAAGCCGTTGGGACTTGGCCGGAAGAGAGGGACTCGTTCAGGAGGGCGAGGGCAGAGCCCGGAAAAGAGTAAAATGCTACACAAAAAAATACAGGAACACAACATCCCAGAAATAACAAACACTCTCAAGGAATGCAAGATTAAGTAAAATGTGAAATATAAACAAGAACTGAATCGCTGACATGGGTTACGTTAACATGTTTTTACGTTAATTGTTCAGAAATCAATTCGTGTTTTTCCTGTAAAGTTAAAGTTATGAGCACACGACCCGATAGGGACCCGTTTCAATGTGGATTTTTAATTATTACCAGGTCTAAGATCCAGAGGACACAAATAAACAAGGAATGGTTGGGAAAATGTCGCGCTATGTTGTGTATCGCTGTACAAGATCAATTATAATGCTCAAAGGATATAGATGAAGGCCATTCACCAACACCAAATATGCGGACAATGCCCACACATATAAACCCAAACAACAAAATTATATCCTGAGCAAATCAAATTCACAGTAATTCATAATGTCCATAAAGTCAAAGATCAGAAAATTTTCTTCTTATTCTGTAAATGTTCTTCTTTATTCCATTTATGTATTGCTTCAACATAGGTAAGAGCCAGGTACTAGCCGAGCCAACACGTGTTTCGTCACACGGAGTAACCGCTGACTTCTTCAGGGCTAGAACATTGAATACAAACAGTACCCTGTTATGATTCACCACATAACTACATCAAAGAACACAACAGCTAATAAAATTAATTTAGTGCGCAGAAGACACCAAAGCAAAAGACCAATCACCAGAAAGAATAAAAAAGCCAAAAGTCCATTAGTACAACACAAGGGAATGAACCTATTATAAAACACCTCATGTGTGTATCATCAATCCATAAGAATATAAAAACATTAAAACATCATAGAATAAGTAAATTCTAAGATCTGCTTAGTACACCATCAACCCTATTGTGCAAAACAAAAAAAGGGGGGAAGAGAAAAAGAGAGACCCAAACCACAAATTTTACTAAGTAAAATTAAATAATAAGCATCCAAAATGCGTAAAAAGGGAGCCTAAAAGAGCACACAAGCACCCTTAATAAACCTATAATAACAATTTGCCGAACTGAAAAACTCACCACAAGTAAAGTACAACTGGATAAGGAGTACCAATAAAATTTTCAAAGTATAGTTGGCAACATATAAACACCAAAAGGACAGATTCTGTAAAATACAAAGAAACCATATTACATAAGCCATATTCCCCTCAAATATCATCCTACCAGTTTCGAAATGAATCATAGGCCTAGTTTAAAAAGGACACCCAATCATACTCACATCAACGTTGACAGAGTGGTCAAAAATAGAGACAGTAGTCAGTAGACGATCTGCGTCCAGATCCGAGTTTGTGATCCTAGTATAAAATTATATCACACAATAAGAATATACAAGTCATAATTTAAAATAAGACCTAAATCAAGCAAATCTCACAAGACATGCTCTATATTAAAGAGCAAAGGTAACCGCATCTTATTTACAGAAAAGCAAAGAAAAACGAGTACGTTCTTCAATACAAATACTTTAAGAATACTTATCAAAAAATGGGCATCTAAGTCTGCTCTGCATCGATTCTAGACTAATTCCTTACTCCAGACTCACATAAAATACATACAAACATACACACCACTTATACGAACTTCATCAATAGTCACAGTCACAAGGCTCCCATTATAGTTAATAAGTCCAGCGTACGTACAGGCATGGCGATAAACTAATAAATACATATCCCTTATCCAAACGGTACGTAAAAATTACCTGAGTAGGGCACACAACCGACCAAACAGCAACCTGCTCTCACGCGTGGCGTCTAGCAGAATCGCCATCACCGCAACCAGAGTTAACGCGTTGTATAGAGACAAAAGTAGGACTACAAACAACAGAAGACCTCCTAAGTTCAAGAGAACGGTCGCCATCTTTAAAGATCATATATGCAAACGGAATCCACTGAACAAACACTGTGTTTGTATTCATAGTCACACACCAAGGCCAAAAAAGTAAATATAAACACAACCAAAAGTAAAACTGAAAAAAAGGAGAAGAGAAAACGAAAAAAGGGGGGGGGAAAGAAAGTAAAAAGAGGCATAAGTAGTGTGAGTGTACACCACAGATGACAATCATCCTGAGCTTTAAGGACAAGACACCCTATTACGTTACACATTATTGGTAACCAATTTTGAGTTACAAAGTTACAAGACATTAAATCAGAATATCATCTACAAATCACATTCATCAACGACATATTAGCATGTACTGAAGTTCAACCTATCATGGTAAACTCACTCATAAAATCCAGTAATCGCTACGCATATTATACAAAGGACATAATAGGTATATTGTATGGAAGAATACATCATGTCAATTCTCAAATGCAAAAGAATCTTGTCATTCAGAATAAGCACACAGACAATATACATTAGTACCATGTGTATTACATGCCACTTCATCGAGTATTAAGCAAATTCGAGAGAAGCCAGGTTATATCAGAAACGGTAATAACTTAAGATTGAGCTCAGTTTCCAAGAAAATACTGTAGCTCATTATCAAAGTTTAAACCTAGGTCCACCGCCCGTAACTGCAAAATCCAACGGGCTTCTTTCTGTCGTAATTTGAGCTCACGATTGCCCCCTCTAACATCCGGCCTTACAGTTTCAATCCCATGAAAGGAAAAGGTAAGATGTAAACCCTGTGCTGTACATTCTAATGCATGTAAGGCAATTGGATATCTGTTGTCCCTGTTCTTCAGAGCCCTGAAGTGTTCTGATATCCGTTCTTTAAGTTTTCTAATTGTGCTACCTATGTAGATCTTGTTGCATTTACAGATTATGGCATAAATCACATATGTTGAATTACAATCAATATGTGTGGAAATATATTGTGTTCTAGATCCATTATAACTAAATTCTTGTATGCCATGAATAGTCATTCTGCACATGCTACAGTTTCCACATCTAAAAGACCCTTTATTATGTTTATGTAGCCAAGTAGTTCCCTGTATCCGAGTCCTCGGATAACTGGGGATGATGATATTCCTAATCGTCTTACCCTTACGATACGTAATGGTGGGATTGCGCCTGACATAAGGTTTAAGACAAGGGTCAGATTCCAGTAAAAACCAATATTTTTTAGAATTTGGTAGACCTTAGATGAATGTGGATGAAAACTGGTGATTAGTCTTACAGGGGTAGTCGACCCATCCATTAGTTTCTTCTTAGGCTGAAGTGTTAGGTTTCTTACTAACTTAGATCCAGAGGAACCCAGCCTACATAAGGCCCTGGGAGGGAGGCAGGAGGAGGAGACAGGGCTATTGTATAAATAAGTCCATAATGCAGTGAATGTAAGGCGGAAGGACACATTGAAACTCATTCAGCTGTGTGTCTTCTTCTTTCAGCCTGCGTTCCTTAATGGCTGCTTCAGCGGAGTATTTATTTTTCACCTAGTGTCTACACAGGACTCTTCAACGTCTATTCCCCTTTGACCCTAGGGTTCTTACTGGCTGCTTCCACTGTCTATTCGCTTTTTGAACCTAGCATCTATACAGGCTATTTCAGCTTCTATTCCGCTTTTACCCCAGAGTCCTTACAGGCTGCTTCAGCTGTTTATTCTCCTTTCATCCTAAGGCCTGATTAGGAGTGGGTCGGTGTATTCTGGACGGTACGTAAATCCTTGTCTATTCATGTGTTGAAATTACAAGTTTGGTTGTATTTAAGACATTCAATAACTATCAGATGCGTTAAATACTTCTACCTTTGTTAAATTTCAGCAGGTTAAACCTGCAGAAGTTTAGCAGGGAAAAGCATATAATATTTACCGCATCATGCATATTTGGAGTGGTAAATACCAAAATCCACATGTTATTCCCCACAAACCCCTCATAGGAGCTATTTATCGCACCCGATAAATAACATACCCCGTGGTATCGTTATTCATCAGGCGCGATAAATAGCAGCTATACTCGTAACCAGGGCCCAGGTCTGTAGAGGCAACTTCAGCTGTGCAATGTCCTAGACCAGAGTTCCCCCAAAGTTGGACCTGGAGGGCTGGATCCATGCCAGATTTTTAAGATAACTACATTTATCTAAATGGGGATATGCTAAAAAACTGGCATGGATCCGGCCCTCCAGGACTGACATTGGCGAACCATGAAACTAGACTTAGCGGTGGCAAACCATCGGGTTTTAGACCTGCATCCGTAAAGGCCAGGGGCCTTTGTACATACACGATTGGCTCAGATAATGATACAGCCGGATCATACATCAGGCTGGACGACGGGGCGATTTGTAACAATTTTCAAACCGCCCGCCTGTTTGGAAGTCAGCAGCATGAGTTAAGCAGCCAGAACTCTGGGGAGCAGCAGCTGTGAACACACGGCTTACAAATGGCTTCGGGAACACAAAACTATCAATCATGTTTTTCTCTGTCCCATGTACCTTAACCCACGGTGCTATATCATTGTTTAAGATTGAAAACAAATGACTCTTCTTTTCACTATAGCTACGGGTGTCCCCTGTCACCTAGCAGTTATTCATCAAATTGCGAGTAATTATCGGTCCTTTCTACAAACCTTTCTTTATAGTTGTTGCCTAATGTGCATCCAAGTTCCATTTCCAAGCCGCTCCCAGGACCCTCTTTAAGCACCCCTCTTCCTCCCTCATGATACAGTATTCGACTGAAACCAACAGCTGCCCAGTGGCCACTGGTTACACATGACACCATCAGTCAGTCCTGGCTTTATGGCCGACATTGTTTTTAGGTTTCGTTTGCGTTGTGCATGTGAGATCTTGTGTGAAGAAAAAAAATGTTAAAAGGGGCTTAGAGAATGTCCATTTCTTACCTTTACTTGGCATTGGTTGGCTCCCACGTCACTCTTGTTGTCTTGCCTCCTATTGGTTGGTGCCTCCTCCTCGCCTCCTGCTTCCTCCTGGGCTTCCGCCTTCTTGTCCTTGCCGAGCATGGGCAAAGTACTGCTTCGTGTGGCCAGTGTCCTTCCACTGGCCGCAGATTGCTTCAGGTACTCTTTTTTCATTTTTCACACCTACCGCCACCGTTCTCATTAACCCACTCTCCCTCCGCCGTTATTTCCCACCCTTCTACCTCTTGTTGCTCTTTTTTTTTGCAGGTTTATATGGCGCTAACCCGACCCAAAGATATTGGATTGCTTTACATGAGCACGAGTTACATTACTCAAGGACACATTCATTTTTGATTTTTAGACATGGGGAGATTAAGTGATTTGCCCAAAATCACAGGATGTTGAGCCAACGTTGAGACTTGAACCCAGTTTCTCAGTCAGCCGCTCTGACCGTTACCTCACATCTTCTCCTCATAGGAGGGGTTTGCTTGCCACTCCGAATTCCCTGTGCTGATTTAAGGCATATTGCACAGCAATATGCCGTACAGCATGTCTTAAGGTAAATAACAACATGGCGCTATAAAGCAGTCAATGCTGGCCGCGCCATAGAGCTTTCATTTTATTTACTTTTAGCCATGTTGCACATCAGCCAGCGCTGCTGTGCAACATCTTTAAAAAACATTAACAAAGCCAAATAGCTTGTGCACCACCCATTGTCACTGCCAATGCTTCAAACAACAGTACCAACACAACTACTAATCATCACACTCCTACAAGTGTGACAATTCAGACTTTTCCAGGCGACCTAAAGCTCTAAGACTAGTCTGGGCAGGTATTAAACACTCTGGGGCATATTACCAAGGGCGTTATCGCCGCTTTAGCGGCACTTTTTGCAGCTAAAGCGGCGATATTTCTATCGCCCTATTAGCAAGCTGTCGCTAACAGCTGTTAGCGACAGCTTTATGGCGAAAGCGACCGTTTTGGTGCCGCTTTGCATGTCAGCGATATATATCGCTAATGACATGCAAAGTAGGCGTACCCAACTAAAAGCGACTGAAAACAGTTGCAAACACAACTTCCCCCTATTAGCAATGCCCGCGAAGCGATAAAAAAATTTGCGCTAACCGCGATTATCGCTGGAATCTAACACCTGCTAAAAACCTGACTTAACCATTATAGTCAATGGGAGGTGGATTGTAAGGTTAAGTCCTCACCTGCCTATTAGCAAGCTTTTCATTAGAGCGTTGAATTCATCGCTGGATTTCTCGCGCTATTGCTGGGTTTCGCCGCTATCGCTGGATTTTTTATCGCATTGGAGATAAGCGTTGATAACGCGTTATCTCCGCGATGAAATCCAGCGATAGCCGGCGATAAAAAAAACAGCGCTAATAGCGCTTTGCGATAATTATCGCAATTCCTTGGTAATATCCCCCTCTGTTGTTATGCACATCAAAAAATTAGACGAACAGCACCACCATGTGGTGGGCTGTTATAAGTGCAAGTGTTGGGAATTAAGTGCCAGTGCCGAGCACCGGACACCACCGGCTCAAATTAAGCACTGCTCCATGTGGTCTGGTTCAACAGAAGCAGGGGTATTGGTGGTTCCCAGGAGGTTGCTGTGGTTATAATTATGGAAGTTAAACCCTGCTCAGAGGTCCTTGATTCAAAAGCTGCCCTGTAAGGATAAAAAGATTTTGGGAGCTTAATTGAATGATTTGGTTAAAAAATCAGCTGAGGAAGAAAGATCTTTCAAACTTTCATGCCATTTTCTACAAGAAAAACCTTTTAGAAAAAAAAGTTCACCCAAGCTGCGCAGCAGACTTCATGTCCCTTTCGAAGCCGAGTCCCAGAGTGGGTTTGGCTGTGCAAGGAGAGAATTCATAACCTCAGGTGCCCTAATCTCACAACAAAAAGTCAGGACTTTCAAGGTGAAATTACTTGGTCCAGGCTTCTTCACTACCATGGGAGATGGGAGCAAGTAATCAAAGACAAATGGGTTTTTATAGTTGTAAGAAGTGGTAATTTTATAGAACTAAAAGAAGAAGCACACACCTGTTTTCAGGAAACCCCAATTCCAAGGGATATGGCAAAAAAGGATTCCCTCTTAAAGGTGGTAAAAAGTCTACTGGTGAAAGGGGCAATATTAGAAGTTCCAGTACTCGAGTGTTTATTGTATTTTGTTCTTGGTTACTAAAACAGATGGATCCTATCGCCTGGTTCTAGACTTGAAGTGATTGAATCAGTTTGTTCAAACGATTCCAATGAGAATGATGATACTGCAAGAAGTGATTCAATTGATAACCAAAGGAGATTAAATGATGACCCAATCTCCAAGATGCCTATTTTCATGTACCCCTCCATCTAGAAAGTCAGCCCTGCTATGGTTTGCAGTAGGGTGGAGTCATTTTCAGTTCAGAGCTTTCCCTTTCAGACTGAACAACTTCACCAAAAGTCTTCACAAAAGTATTGGCACCTGTGGTCGCTCTCTTACATTTAGATGGTATCGAGGTAATGACTTACCTTGATGTCTGGCTAGTTATGTCCCCTTCTCTTTCTAAGGCTTTGAACAATATGGAAAGAGTCATTGGGTGTGTCCTTGATCTGGGGTTTGTCTTCAACTTAAAGAAGTCCCAGGTGATGTCATCACAAGAGAGACACTTTATTGAAGCTCTATTCGACACAGTCAAGGCATGAGTGTTCCTATCAGAGACAAAGGCCCAGATGTTACATAGGGCTTTGAATCATCTCCTCTCTTGTTGGGAATCTCTGGCCAGGATGTACTTGAAAGTGCAAGAGTTGATGGCGGCAGTGACAGCAGTGGGTCCATGAGCTCGTCTCCTTGGAAAGCCCTTGCTTCATCACCTTCTAGCCCATTTGTTCCCAGTGACTCAGATTTGTGATTCCATGTTGCTGGTCCCTCAAACCATTGTTCAAAATTTAAGTTGGCGGCCGGACATTGAAAATCTACAAAAAGGGATGTCTCTCCTTCCACCCATTTAAAATTTGTTTACAACCAATGCGGGTTAGCAGGGCTGGGAGCAACTCTAGGGGACAGAGAAATGAAAGACACGTGGTCCCTACGGAGGCTTGTCAGTCTTCGAATGTGAGAGAGTTGTCACAGTCCCAAGTTCCCTCTGAGGTTTTTAATTCCTCAATGGAGCTTCAATGTGAATAGCAGGGTTGTGAGGCAGGATTGGGTTTATGTGGAGTCTAAGGATAGTTCTCTGTATGTAAACAAGATAGAAAAACTTCAGTTATAACGTGGTTCTGTGAAGGAGGCAGAACTCCTCATAGAGTAACAGACTGGGAGGACTGAGGTTTTGGGTAATGAAGATCACCAGTAAGTGATATATTCATATTCACTTAAGTAAACAAAGTATTGTGGTTCTTTAATCTGACACCGCATTTGAATGATGATATCATCAGTGTTTTGGGGGTATGCAGCACTTCATAAAAAACAGATAAAAATAAAATAAAATTAAGTTCTTGTAGCTAAAAATTTGACATCAGGATTCTACTTCATATCAGCAGCAGGTATGAAAAACTCTCTAAAAAAGGTACAATTTTAGAGAATGTACACAAATACCTCAATTGTCTATTATTTCCATAGCTTGTTAACACGCTCAGGGTCCAGTGACTAAGCTTGCTAAATCCTATCTTTCCCTAATGACCATAATGCGTAATCTTGTGCTTACCATTTTATTTCCTGATGTATCACTTGCTGTGTCAAAATTCCTTTACCTGTGTCTGCCTAGACACAGGAGGTGTTTTAGACAGAATATTGGAAACAGAAATATTGTGGACCATAATATCGTGAAGGTAAGTTTCAATAGATAGGCAAAGTTTTACTCTATAGAACTCCACATATATGTACCTTGAAAATATATGTCTTCAAGGTACATGGATGTGGAGTTAGGAACAGTAAATCTATACTTACCTATTAGCACTTACCTTCTCAATATTTTGGCCTTCGATATTTTTGACACAATACTATGGCCACACAATATTTCTGTTTCCGATATTCTGTCAGTGGTTCACACAGGATGTGGATGAGTATAAGAGAGAGGGCCACACAAAAACGTGCCTCACCCACTTTCTGGTAAGAGTCCCTTTTCTATCAGTTGAGCTCCAGAGTTCGCTGAGGTTCAGCTATACTGAGTTGTTGTTACACCAGCACTCCTGCATTTCCAGAAGTGATAATGACTTGGAATTTAGTTCTCTGCCAGTAGAATAAAAAGTGACAGGGAATAAACCACCTTTCTTGCTCATCTACATCCCATTATTGCCCTGTCTGACTGCCAGCTGAACAGCTCATTGTGGTAACGATGAGAGACAGCTCAAGAAAGAGGAAGGGAGTGCGATTCACGAAAGGAAAAAGGCGCAAGCTCGGCTCGTGGGAAGTTGTAGGTGAGAGAATCGAAGCACCAGCGGGGTCAGAGGCCACATTTCTCGCCAACCCCACAGTCAAGGGCTTCACTAGGTGGCATCAAAGCAGTGCTTAATTTGTGTAAAAAAAAAAATAAGTTAAGTGCCAGGTCTCTAGTAGGAGGCCTCTGCACCCCCCCCCGTTGCCCCTGCCAGCGCTGCCAATGACAGAGCCTACGCAACTACTTACCTGCACACTGCTACACGTGTGACAATTCAGTCTATTCCAGACCCTCAAAGCTGGGTGGCAGATATTAATTGTTTTTTAATGCATACTGAATTAATAAACAATTGCTGTTCTGCTCAACTCTAAATTATACAAACAGCGCCACGGTGCCGACAATTAAGTGCCGGTGACATGCACCGGAAACCACTGGCTCAAATTAAGCACTGCCATGCAACCACCCAGGGGTTTTGATGACCTTCCCTATCTACAAAGAGTTGTAGACAGGGATTTGCACCATAATCCTGTGCCTCCTCGAGGCATGCGTTAGAAAGGGAAATGTCTTCATCTCTCGTCGTATTTCAGTCTTTGCATGTGTACTGCATTCTACAGCACACACACAATGTGAGAAATGCCTTAAAGCAACATTTTTGTACTGGAAGGGACACCTTCTAGTGAAAAAACGATGCTTCACACAACACAGACACCCTTGCACTGTGACGCAAGGGTATCTGCATTGGTGCATGCCAGCCAAAAGTACGCTAGCGCAGCGAGACCGCAGAACAGCACTACATGTGATGTTAGTAGATATCTCTCAAGTTCACCCAACGCAGCACAGCAACCTTTGGTGAATGTTAGAGATAGCTGCTGTGCTGCGTTGCTTGAATTGTACATATATCTGAGCCATAGCGTCCTGCTTCAACGAGCAAGTTTGCCAGGAACAATATAATGGCTAGTTCCGATGCTGAGGGTTTGCTGTGTCATTGTTGATGTTAAAAAAAGCTCCGCTTGTTGGATCCAGTTTGTTTCAGTGCTTACTGAGAGCTTTCCGTCAAAGTGCCGCTGGTGACCCAGTCTGGCTCGCGAGAGCGTTCAGCTTTCATCGTGTGCCCCATTTCTGCTGACTCGTCTGCGGACAGTGAGGGCTGCACAATGACATAGACCGCGTCAGCAAAAGAAAATGACTGCGCAGCCAGTCACATGTGTAAGTGTAACCTGTTACCCTTGGCAACAAGAGCACAGCTTTGGGGGCGGAGGCAGAACATCATCAGATGACAGTTCTTTCCAAAGGACAAAACAATCAACACAGAAAAGGGGCTTCAATCCAGTGCTAGGTGGGAAAATCCTTATTTCTTCCCCAGGTGTCATTCAGCACTCCAGGATCTTCCAAGATCAACCACTTGCAGGCCCACATTGACTGGGGGCTTTCAAGTCTCCTCGACACAGATGCCAGCATAGCTTATTTTATCATGTTTCATCGTAACCTTCCAGCCATTGAAATGCCAGTAACACGAGGCACAGCTGAGCAACAAATTCCACAAGTAAACCAGGGACGTCTTCAGGCGTGGGCAAAAGGAAGACTGGTCCAGGGCTATATTATTTCAGCTGCCTTTTGCTTAGGATGATCATATATTTGTTGTGGCCTGTACTGTGACTGCGCTGTGTTTGAAAAGATCGATAAAGCGTGTGTGTATGTGGGGGTGGGGTGTGTGTGTGTCCTGGGTGGATGAGAAGTTGGTCACCCTGAGGCTGGGTTCCCGCATATATGGGCATTCAATAAGCCTGTCAAATTCTCAATAGAGTAGACAAAGCTATAGCCTCCATGTGCTGCTCTGGACTGCCCCCGTCTCTGCGGAAAACAGTGCAAAACCAAGTGTATGTTCCTAGTGTAAGATCAGATAAAATGGAATAGAGCAGGAAAGATCATGTATGTCCTGGACCAAGCTGCTGCCAGCTAGTAAGCCTGTCGATCAGAAGAACAACACCTGAACAAAAGACTGTGGCCAACTACAAAAAGCTGCACACCCTCCACAAACCGACGGATTGATGCCGGAGATGCAAGCACCCAGCAATGCACCCTGATTGGACAGCAATCCCCTGATTCTAATGTACAAATTCTTAGTGATAGTTCACTGTAGTTGCCACTGAGGCATATGACATCAGAAGGAATTACACTTTTAAATGATTGGCTTCCTCGGAAAGTTTGAGGCCAACTTTAAATCTGATTGGTCAGTTGACTGTAACTCAACCCTACTGAATCTGTGTACCAGTCGCTTCTTCATCGTGGTCATCCCAGATTTTTCACTTTTTTCAGGAGCTTGTTTTTTACTGGTATTACAACTCTGTGTCCTGTTACATTGCTATTCAGTGCCATGGTGCAGGTGCTCTGGCACTAAAATGATTCTGTCAAAACCAGTTTCACCTAATTGGTCTATTTAACTTTCCTGTAGGGTCATGGTAGATGATGCAGGAATGACACCAGTGGTGTGGAAATTAAATGTCAAATGTGGGCTGCAGTGTGTATTTTCACCAGCTACATATATGACAAAAATACATGGCTCCCAGGAACACCTGTGGCTCGGCTGCAGGTCAGCCTCGTCAGTTATCAGCGACGATTGCAGCGGAGCGGGTAGGTCAGCCACGTGGCTCCGAGTGGGAGCAGAGACACTACATTGAGTGTCCTCATACTTCGCTGATCACTGACGAGGCAGAATTAGATACCTGGAAGAGGTTGACTGCCTTTTCCCGGGGTAATGACCCACGGGTAGAGCATTTGGTAGGTAGCGTTGCACCTTGCCACCCACTGTAGATAGTTTTTTATTCACTCGGTCCTGAAGAATCGCCAGCTGAT
This sequence comes from Calotriton arnoldi, assembly GCA_963921515.1. Taxonomy (NCBI): domain Eukaryota; kingdom Metazoa; phylum Chordata; class Amphibia; order Caudata; family Salamandridae; genus Calotriton; species Calotriton arnoldi. The sequence continues at coordinate 222,422 of CAWUFW010014256.1, forward strand.
CACTCCCGTGACTTATTGAGGCGAGAAACATGTTGACCATCTAGGGTTTGAGCGAAAAATTTTGTCACATTACAACAAAACATTCGCCTCCCTTCATCTCTTTTAATCAGGTTGGGACCCTAACGGAATAAAATTTATCATAGAGGCATCCTTTACCTGTTTTATATTCACATTTTACATCTACACGTACCTAGGCCCCTCACACCCACGGCACCAATACAGCGAGGAACAAAAGAACTCCGATAAAGAGCCCCTTTATGGGTGCCCGTCGAGCATTGCAGCGCTGGCCCGACGAGGAGCAGACCCATATGATGAAGCATGACACCTAGCTTGCTGGGTGTGTGAGGGTCCTAGTTCCGACAGGAGGTATTCCCCACCTCCTCACTACCTAGAGTATACACAAGGTGAGCAATAACCCACCTGAGGAACTCCGTACCTTTTTGTCTCTAGTAGTATAATATTGTCATCATGTAAGTGAATTTGAAGTAATTAAGACTGGCAGCTGCTACCTCTGGCTTGTGTTTTTGTTACCTCAAGCGTTGCCCTTCCTGCCCCTGGTCTTGGGGACCAGAAAGGATGCGGCAGGAACAAAATGTACTAGAGGATCCAGTTTAGTTTAGTCTAGTTGTTTTAGGTTCAGTATTTTCCACACCATTCCCTCCCTCTTGCCCACCAACAGTGGGCAGCCAAAAATGTAACATTAGTTCCACCAAATAATATCAATTTTTTTTTTCTTTTGGAATATCTTTATTTGCATTTTGTCAAACATACAAAGAACATTTAGAAATAAAAAAAAAAATGGGAGGAAGACAAAATAAGGAATTGGGATATGGAGTGGACGGCCATGTCAATTACAGCAAATGAGAAACAAAAGAAAGGAACAGCTACTGGTGTCGGATCATTTGCCTCTAATAATAACCACAAGATTGTACAGCAGGTCACTGTCCATAAATGCTTTCTTAGTACAATATAAGTTCCTCCACTGTCTCCAGTTCCAACCTTTGATATGTCGGCTGGTACAAACAGCTGTACATGTCCAGTGTTGTACTCGTCCATCCCATTCCATGACAAATTGGAACAAAATCAGATACAATGTTTTACTATAACAATCAAACATAAACAAACATAAAAGACTGCCATCATAACGTCGCGCCTCGGCCAAGGCACTCCACAAGACTGGCCCAGCCTACCTCAACAGACGACTCCTCTTCTACGTCCCCAACCGCCAACTCAGCTCCGCCGACCTCTCCCTCGCCACCGTCCCTCGCATTCGAAGAACTACCACCGGCGGCAGATCCTTCTCCCACCTCGCCGCCAAGACCTGGAACACCCTTCCACTAAGCCTACGACAGACCCAAGACCTGCTGACCTTCAGGAGGCTACTCAAGACCTGGTTGTTCGACCAGTAGCAGCACCCCCCCTTTTTCCCTAGCGCCTTGAGACCCTCGCGGGTAAGTAGTGCGCTTTACAAATTCTGTGATTGATTGATTGATTGATTGAAGGAGACACATCACCAACCCAATTATCACATTGCGTATATGTCATCCCGTCCCCCTGAGATATGGGAAAGTAAATGTTGATGCTTCCCCTTCCCTAGATCATGTAAGTCCTAGACATGGCTGCTCTCCCCGTCCCGGATCTCAGCTCTTTGCACATCAGGGGAGCCAAGCGCTCGGGGTCTCACAGCTGGGTCCTATCCACTAGCGTCCTGCGCAGGGTTGGTCCCCTCTACATCCTCTGCTCGTGTCAGTTCAGCAAGCATGGTGTCCCATAGCTGGGCGATAGGGTATTTGCGTAAGCCGGCTATTTCCTCTCTATGCAGTGATGTACTTTCCGCCCGTGCCCAAACCAAAAGTGAGTTTCTCCAGCTAGCTGCCACAGGGGGTTCGGAATTCTTCCATCTTTTTGTGATTAATCTTTTAGCTACGATGAAGCCCAGATCAAGAAACCTAGTCGTGACTCTGTGTTTTTTTGGCCTGGGGTAGGAGCCCAGCACACACACCTCCCATGTCTGTGGCAACGTTCTGTCAGTGCAGCTTATAAGCGCCTCGCTGACCTCTCTCCAATAGGCGCGTAGGGAGGAGCAGGACCACAGCATATGTAATAAGTCTGCATTCACCTGCAGACAGCGGGGGCATGCCGCTGTGGTCAGATGAAAGTATTTATTAATTTTATCTGGAGAAAGATATGCTCTGTGCACGATATATGTCTGTATGAGCCTGAATCTGGAGTTCCGTGGTATATATGTAGGGGTAGCTAGTACCTTGGCCCATTCATGATCTTCCCATGTGCTGTCTCTGTCTGTCTCCCGTTTGATGCGGAGAGACGTGAGGGGTTGCATGGTGTGCATGAGGAGCGCCTCTGCTAACCAGTGGACAATGTGTGACCCATGACCCATAACATGTAGATATTGCAATAGAAGATGCGTCTCCGGTTCTGTGGTAATGTCACCCCATGCCTCAGTGAGCGAGCATGATATGGAATTATACAACAAGAATTGGCCCGTGGGCAAAGCGCATTCGTCCGCTAAGTTCTCGAAAGGTATTAAAGCCCCTTCAGAGTAAAGGTCACCCAGTGTATGCAGGTCTGCCTCGTGCCAGCATGTCAGTGCTCCGCTGGTAATACTCGCCTTGCCCCTGGGCATTCCCAGAAGTGGCAGCAACGGGGCGTAAGGGATCGTGTTCCTGGTGAGGTATAGGCTTCTTCTATAACAGCGGTGTGCCAGGGCAAGATAGGCCTGCGCCGGACGTGGGGGCCGGGCAATGGGATGAAACAATTGGTATATTTGATGTTGGGACCATGGTGGTTGCGTAGTGGCTGTATCATCCAGTCCAAAGCCCGCTAGCCACTTCGTTACCCATTGCAACTGTGCTGCCAGGTAGTATAGTTCCAGGTTCGGGACCGCTAGCCCAATTCTGCTTGTGGGAGATTGGAGCTTCCAGAGTGCCACCCGAGGTCGACCCGTGTTCCAGATGAGTTCACAGATCAGGCGGTCCAAATCGCGGATAATGGTAGCCGGGACATAGACAGGTAAATTGGTAAAGTAGTATAGTAGTTTTGGTAAAACCACCATCTTAGACAGTGCAATTCTGCCCATTACATTCAACGGGAGTGTCTTCCAGAACTGGGTTTGTGCCCGGATGGCCGATATTGCTCTTATCAGATTACCTTCCAAGATGTCATTAGGATCCCTGTATATAAAAATGCCCAAGTATCGGAATGTGGAAGGATACCAGCGAAGGGGGGAACCATTCATGCAAATGTTAGGATCAAGTATATCGTCCCGAAAGGGGTATAGTCCTGACTTTGCCCAGTTGACCCCAAGGCCACCAAATAATATCCATGAGGGTCAGAGGATGTGGTATGTAAACTGTGCTACCCTTAACACATAATTGAGTTTCTTCATTTATTTATTTTAGCAATGTTATATAGCGCGGACATGGCCCGAAGGCATGAGAGCACTTTACAACAAGCAGGATACAAGGGTTACAGCGGGTTACAGCGGGTTACAATACTAGTAATTAATCCTGTACTGTTAACAAGGGTGTGTGTGTGCAGGAGTTATCACAAGAAATAGTTATAGCAAATGAGCAGGGGAGATACACAGTAAAAGCATCGATTTAGATGGTGGGGTCGTAAAACGAGGGCAGGTCAGATCGTAGTGGGGGGAGTACATAGGTCAGATGGAGGGTGAATTTAACCAAGATAACGGGAGGAATGCTTGCAAGTCATCTAACCACTGACAATCGCTTGGGGTATCATTCAAACCCATTGTGTTTCACCCCCTGTGCCACTCTGGACAGAGGCCACCTTCGCAGATCAGTACTGACCCTGCTCCTCATTGGGACAGTCCAACCGAACTGCCATACAGAGCCCCCTCCAGAAGGGAACCCAAGATACGCAGACCCGTAAGCCCTGCATTTTGATGAACCGTCATCCATGAATATCACCTTAAAAAATGGATGTGATTAGCATTAGTTCTGTTCTGGGTCCCTGGGGGCGGCTTGGTTTTGCCCAGCCCCAGGTTTCCAGCGTCACATGGCGCTTCAGTCGCCATCTACCAGTTCCATTCCCCCCCTGCCTCTGCTCCCCATCCCCCACAGCTCCTGCCTCTCTCAGAACTAGATTCTGCATCTGTGAGATGAATATTCAAATAGCTGCACTCAATCACAGCTCTTGCCTGACCTTTGGAGCATGCAATGTAATTACAGTATGTACTACTGTGTGCCGCCGGAACGCCGCGCCGCTTCGAGCACAGAAATTCAGCGGCAACAAGTAAAGATATCAGAAAGGTCAAAAAGCAATTAATTCAAACAAGAAGTGCCAACTCACTACTAATGAGAATGAATAAATGGAGATGATACAGAGGAAAGTGCGTGTGTGCATTGAGCAGGGTGAAAAGCCTTCATCTTGGGCGGTGCTTAGTTTGTAAAAAAAAAAAAAAAAAGTAAGTGCCAGGGCCCTTCTCGGGCGACCACTGCAGCCTGCACCACCCATTGCCCTGCCAGAGCTGCCAAGGGCAGTAGCAACAGAACTACTAACCATCGTACTCCTACGAGTGTGACAGTTCAGCTATACCAGTACACCAAAGCTATAATAGTGGCGTACGTAGCAGGGATTATTGATTTATTAAACACACTTGTGTGCATCTCAAAAGTAAACAGACAGCGCCACCATGTGATGGACTGTCACTAGAGCCAGTGCTGACAATTAAGTGCTGGTGCCTGAGCACCGAAAACCACCGGCTCAAATTAAGCACTGCTCTTGGGTCTGCAACTGCAATGAGATTCCAGTGCTGTTCTGTGGCACACAGTGCTGTCATCATAGGGGTAAGCCCGGAGAGGTCTTCTTTTTACTCGACATGGAAATGGGACTGCAAACTCCATGAGAGCATTAGCTGTGCACACCTGTACCAGCGAAGATTTAACTCAAACATTTTACATTCAATGGCATATTTAGGGGTGTGCAAATTTCGTGCAACTTTCTTTTGCGTAATTAAATTAAATTTCGAGCAAAATTATGTGACATTCTGTGAAAGGCAAATCTGGCATTTTGCACTATATTTCAGTGTGAAATGCATCCTCAAATCAATTTTGGATGTGATGAACGTATTTCATGCTAAAACAAATACCGCAAAAAACACACATGACATACCCTGAACAAGAACCACTCGGGTTCTGTTTGTTCGTGTTGTTCTTTTGTTCCTGCAACAGGATTTTTACCCAAGTAACCTCCCATTAAACCAAGGAGCCTAATATTGTAATTTCATGGAATTTTGCGTAAAAAGGTAACACAAAAAGTTGGGAATTTCACAAGTTACGCTTGCGTGATTCAAGTTGCACTCAGGCCTACATATAATGAGGGCCACAGAAATCATGCGGCCATGGTGACTGAACTTATGCAGCAAGGCTGATTAAGTTGTGTGAAAATGAAAGGCCAATTATGAGGGATTATAAGGCATAATTATGTTGCTATTTTTACATTCTAACACTGAAACAAGACCCAAATGTAATAGAAAATACGAATATTTCTTGAGCAAAAACTTATACAAATTTAGCCGATTATAATAAAAACGTTATTCACCAAAAAGTAATGATTTTTGTCTTTCATGGAAGCACAGAAACACCCCTTCATTTACCCTGTCCTTTCCAACTCCCTGAGTTCAATAATGTGTGGAAATGTTGCTCTCAGCAATAAAAAAGGCCTGGATGTGCACACAACCTGGAACAATAGATGCGCCGCTTTTATTGTAAGCATCCCAGGTTTGTTTTAAACCGACCTTCAGCCTTAGCTTTATCCTGTGTTCACACTATAGGGCCTCTGGAAGCAGCTTCTTACAATAGACAAGGATTGGCAAAGCTAATAGGTTTGGCTTTAATGTACTTACACATGGTGTGTGTACTGGTAGTTGCATGTGCTTGTTCTCTAAAGCCAAAACCACTGGCTTTAGCAAAGCTCTTTTATGTGGCAAGAGAGGAGGAGGATGGACACTGGTTAAGAGACAGATGGAGAAAAACAACAGGAAAATTCATACGGTGCAAAACAACACGAAATAAATAGAAATGTAAAGTCAACAGAAAAGACAGAGGCAAAGATAGGCAGGGACAACACACTCTGGAGACCTGACTGAAACATTTATAAAAATTGCCTGTTGCATTGAATAAAACAAATCACAAAATCAAAATTGTTTTCTTCTACTATGCATATATGATAAAAATATTTTAATGTGTGACGAGTCAGCGTACTTTTGAAATTTAAAACAGTTCTCATGGGACTGTAATGCAAACACTCCCTAGGAGGGTGAATGGCACATCAAACAGCCAATAGCATGCGGTGAGAGGGTAACTCTCCTCTAGATGAAGCCAAAGGCCACTCTAAACATACATTAAAAATTGTATTCAATTTAGAATTTATAGAGCACGTCAACCACCCAAAGGCATCAAGGTGCTATTACCGGCCGTCCAGTGCTAAAACCTAACTGAAAATCCACCTGAAAAAACTGTCTATAAAGCATAATGCCAGGTTTTAAGAGCTTTCCTAAAAAGCAACTGTGGGATAGCCCTTCTGCTTTGCATAAGAGGGTTCCAGAGTTTACTTGCAGCAATCGAGAAGGCTCTATCTCTCCATTTCTTCTTTCGAGTCCTAGGCACAGCGAGCAAGTATCAGTGTGCAGAACGCAAGTTTCTACTTGGGGAATGCCAGTGAAACACATCTTTAATCCTCACCGGACTGGGGAGAAAAGGGGCCTTATGCACTGTACAGAGTGCTTTAAACATAATGCGCCTTCCGATGGGGAGCCAATGTAGGGCCCCCAGCCCCATAGCAGCGGATTGGCACCTGGGAATGTCAAGAATAATTCTAGCAAGCGCATTCTGTGCTACTTGGAGTTTGTGCTGAGTGCTGATGTTGGAGTCCAGATAGAGCGAGTCGCAATAGTCCAATCCGGACATAACCAGAGCTAATGCAACCTGTTTATGTGCAGGCTGAGGGATAAGAGGAAAAAAATTCTGAGCATCCTTATGATCAAGAAGCTTGTTGCCACAGTGCGATTGGCCTGGGCATTGAGTGTGAGTTCAGTATCTAAGAACACTCCGAGATTTTCGGCCTTCTCCACTGGGATGGGACATGTGCCTAAGGTGTCTGGCCACAATTACTATTCCAGCTTAGTGCTTAAGGGCCAAAGAGCAGCACCTCAGTTTTATCACCATTTAATTTTAGAGTTCCACCCCATCCAGTCTGCAACTACAGTCGTCATGCATTGAGAGACGTTTTCTGCTGTGGTGGCCACATTCTTGGGAACTGACACAATGATCTGTGTATCATCGGCGTATGATAACACCTGCATCCCGAAGGCCCAGTTTATATCCACAAGTGGTGACACGTAGAGGTTAAAGAGCGCAGGGCTTAGTGATGAGCTGTGGACGGCACTCCACATGGCAGAGAGAAAACCTCTGAGTAGTACTGCTGTAACATCACCCTCTGCGAGTGAACCCTAAGGAAAGAAGACAGAAGGGCTAGGGCTTGATGTGTGATGCCCATTTCTTGTAGGCGCTCAATCAACAGCAAGGGCGAGATGGTATTAAACGTCGCTGATAGATCAAGGAGTACCAATGCCACGCCTTGTCCTTCGTCCAGTCCACTAAGCGCCTAACGCAATCCATAGCTGAGATTAGCGCAGTTTCAGTTCCATGATGCTTCCTGAAACCTAACTGAGAATTGTCCAGCCATTCCTGCTATTCTGCAAATTCCATCAGGTGGATATTTAGATGTTTCTCTAGGTTTTTAGCTGGATACAGGAGCAGCGAGAGAAGGTGATAGTTTTTACAGACCTTACTGTCTAAATTCATTTTTTTTAGAAGGGGCCTGATCACTGCCTCCTTTCATCGCCGGGGATACGACCCGAAAGGTATAGCTTTGTTCATTAAATTTAAGAGCGGGTGAGCCACGATGCTGGCAACCGTGTGTAGGATCGCTGCAGGACAAGATTCCAGGGGTGACCTAGATTTAGTATTAAGGATGTATTGCTCCACCATCTTAAGAGTAAGGGATGGGAAAGCTGAGAGTAATTTAGGCTCTTTGTCCTTATGCTCAGACATCTTGGAGGGTGCTGGTTGACGTTCTCTACCAGAGGTTTGCTGTGCCTGAGGATTTGAGGATGTATGTTCTTCAAAACCATCATAGATGTCAACAATTTTAGACTGAAAGTAATTAGCTAACTGGTTGCAGAATGTTTGTGAACCTTTGGGCTCTCCAGCAGCTGGAGGGGTGGAGATCTGTTGGACCACCATAAGGAGTTCTTTGGCAGAGGTAGCATTTTCAATTTTCTGGGTACAGTATTCCAATTTCTCCTCAGTCAGAGCTAATTCGATTCCTACAGATTACATTTTCTTGCTCTTCCTGATCTTTCCTCCAGATTGGCTCTTGTAGGCGACACGCCTGATTGAGCGTTCTGAGTCTATCATTATACCAGGGGGCTGATGGAGAAAGGCTCTTTTGCTTGACTTCCCTAAGTGGGGCTAGCCTGTTGGCCACCATCTCCTGCCACTCTGCAAAAGCACCAGCACCCTTGTCTACATCCACCGAAATCTCAATGGGTATGCCATCCAGAGTGTTGGACAAGGCTTCAACCGAAACCCCTTTCCGGTTTCTTGCCCAGGTCTTACTCTTAGGCGGCTGGCAGCTTCTAACTATGAAGAGGGAATTAAAATAAAATGCAACTGTGCCAAGGCCGGACCAACTGAGGCGAGTGACTGATTGATAGGACACCCTAGTTTCATTAGAGAATATACCATCTAGGGAGTGACCTGTCTCATGTGTGAGAGCTGACACCAGTTGAGTCATTCCCACGCTGGACAAGGTTTCGATAAGTGCTAGAAGGTCTTGGTTGTTGTTCTCTTCAAGATAAAAATGTAAATCGCCCAGGATGGTCAGGCACCTATTAGCGATAAAAGGTCCAATGAGGTATCGTAGCTCATATAAAAAAAGGAGTCTGGGTCCTGGTGGTCTATATTCTAGCAGACCACCAAAGGAACATGTAGCTGGAAGTACAAGCTTAAAATGCAGGGCTCCACAAGCCTTTAAGTCAAACCCAGATTCCATCAAACATTTATACTGAGTTTTAAACACAATAGCCAATCCCCCTCCCGGCCTAAACGCCCTTTCCACTCTTAGCATTGAGTAATTTGACAGAATGGCATCGATTAGGTCAGGTCCAGACGTTTCATTGGCCCAGGTCTCAGTTATAAAAACCCAGTCAGGGTCCCGTGATGCCAGAAAAACAGCAAACTCCAGCTTATGTTTTATAAGTGAGCTCAACTTTATGAGGAAGCCCTTAAAATTAGCTTCTGATGTAGGGTTAGGGCAACCTTCAGCTGTGTCCGGGGGACAGACTAGTAGGGGATTTCCCTCCATACTGTTAAAACCCAAGCCTTGTGGATTGTTTATCTTAAAACAACACGTTAAACAGCAACATTGCTATTACTCATAAAGGTCCTGGAAGGGGAACACAGTACAAGAGGAGGAAGCCCACCTACCTCTTAGCTTCAATAGGAGGTTCCTGGAGTATCTGATAACTGATGCCTGCTCCCCATTAATACAACCAGGGTTTGGGGCACCGGGCGCAGTCCTGATGCAGACGGGCTTGCCTTAGGCGCGTCCGCTGTGCGTCCATGTACACATGGCCCTTAAGTAGCGTCTAGTTAACCACTAGAACGCTACCTGCACGTCCCCCCACCCAACCCGAAAGAGAGCAAGGGGAAAACAAGTTTAAACGGTCAGCAAATTAATTTAAAAGAAAAGTGGCACAGATAACATTTCCAGAAAATTTGGTAACAATAATTCTTGCAGACAGTTGTGCGGTCAAGTCAGACCTGCAGCCATATAGAACAGAATTGTATGTTACATATATATTAGGCAAGGTCTCACTAACAGGCACTGAAAGATTCAAGACAGTAAACTTTAAAAAGAGCAGTAAAAGGTTTAGGTTGCTTCTCGTGGCTTCTTTGAGAAGAGTGTCTCTGGTGTACGATGAATTTGAAAGAATATTGAAAAACGTTTTCACAACACAGCCATTTTGAATGACATTAAAATAGGTATGGATTCTTTCATGTTCTGCACAACTTGGAAATCATGCAGTCCATCAACTGGAGACATTAATCTCCAATTGAAGGACTAGATTAGAATGGATGGATCTCCTGTCTCCAACATATATAGATATATATGCAAACCATCACCCCTCTGGTGTTTATTTCCACATCATGTCTGCCAGCAGTGGAAGGAACTTTATATTATTAATAGCACTGTTGTGTGAAGATTTGCCACCCAAAGCAGGGGAAAGAAATAGTGTTTTAATTAGTTGCTATGCGCAGGATGCTGAAGCATGGACCAAGGCTATGTCCTCACGGTCCCTCTGCATCTGGTGATAAAACCAATGCAGCTCTGTTGACTGTGCATGTGCAAGACAGTGTCCCAAGTGTTTTTTTCTGTGTGGGGAAATTTGAATGGAAAGTGAACTTGAAGCACACAGTGCGGCAGTGGCTAAGCAGAGAATGTCTGTGGCGGATACAGGTGGCAAATGAGAAAAAACATGTAAAAAATCAAGTGGAGTTGGAGGTTCAAGTCTGCGACCCCCCTCTCAGCCCCTCACGTTTCTCCATAGGACAAGGATGAAACAAAATCTGACAAGAGAGCAGAGTTGCCAAAAAATGTGGCGTAGACGAGTTCATCACAAACCAGATTGTTATTAGGTCATTTTTCTAGGTCACATAAATGTGCCAAGTGCAAGTGGTACCATGACTCATATGCAGAGGAGTTATCTGTATGCAACAACTACACAGTGGCAGTGGCAGCCATGCAATATCTGATGTATCACAAAGAAATGGAATGAAAAAAAGCTTATAGATTTGACCAGTAATCTGTTGTTTTTATTATGCTACAGATAGAGTTGTTGTAAAGGAATCGTGCTTAATTCTTTTGTTTATTTTGACATCATTAATATATGTGCTTTGGTATAAAAATCGTTATGCATTGCTTCATGATCTAAAAAAAATGTTCACAAAGCAAGGGGAAGTTTGTGAAATGTAATGGAAAGTGTTATGAAAGATAAGATGGATGGACACAGTGTTATGGTTCAGGAAGACAAAGATGTAAGCATATGAATATGTTGGTAAATTATTCTGGAAAGTGGCAGTGGAGACAATGTATGCACTTCCCTTCAGCACATGGTTCCAAGTAAATCCGACAGCACATTATCAAGTCAACAGAGTAAAACAAATGAGCGCTCCAGGACTATTAGTGACTAACACTGTCTTAAAGACAGGCTAAGGCATCCAAAAAGCACCCACCTCCAAAACAGAACAGCAATAGATCAGCAGTTAAAATGTCATCACTGCTGCAAAGCACATACATCAAAGAACACCAACTAGCTCTAAATTACAAGCCACATGTCATGTCGCTTCTGCAGTCTAACAAAAGGACTATTTAATGTCCCATTACCAAAACCTAAAGGGAACAGAAATGGAACAATGTAATCATCCGTGAAATGCCAATGCTTGATGAACAGTCCATCCAAGCAAAGGCATATAATGAAAACGCATAAAAGTCCATGGCTGCAGGGGGCTGTCTCAGAGCCCACTCTCTCTCACTGTACTCCCCCAAATGTCAGTTTTAAATGGCGGTTTATGATCGTGTGTTGTAGTCCAGTGATAGGACGTCCCAATTAAAACAGAAAAGGGAACTGAGACTGACAGAAGAGAAATGATCTTCCAAGAATCACACTGTTCAAGGGAGGGAAGTCGAGATTAGGAACTACGGACACACGGTGCTAATCAGAAATGAAACCATTTACACCTCCTCTCCTCCCAAAAACTCCTCCGCAGAAACATGCATGTGGTGGTGAACCTGGCTTACTGATGGGTAAAAATATGTTCTGTCCTTCAGAGGTCTGCGCTGCTCACACTGCGAATCATGTTACAAGATGCCTCAGTGTTATTTGAGACACCATGTGCCGGTCCTGGACATTCAGGTAACAACCCAATGAGTTCTGGGAATTGGAGTCCTGATTCAATCCATCAAACAAATACTTTATTCGGCTAACTTAGCCATAAAATCCAAAATCATCATATCATACATCTATAAAAGCAAACAGTTCATCGAAAAAAGACAAACAAAAATGAGTGCCCATCTTCTACTCCTCTCCCACACCCTATAAGAGAAGAGCAACAAGTCATGTCTATCTAACTGCCTCTAGCATGGTCATGCCACACATTTACAATTAAATATTTATTTTTGCTCTTGTCGTCATGTATATTTGTCACTGGTTGTGATGCATGGCCAGTCAACTTTGCCTTTCAGCTCCCATTTCCTTTGCAGCTTCTCCATATTTGTAGCCTAACAAGCCAAATATCCTCACCCTTGGATAACAGATGTGGATTTGAAACTTAATTATTTATTTATATGGGGGCTCTGTAAAGTGTCTTACACGTCAGCTTGCAACAGTTTGACTGCACTGTACATGCCTGATGCGTTGTATCGGTGAGCATAACTGCAAGTGTCCTCGTGTGACTCGCTGACGCACACTAGAGCCCACTTGTAAAAACCAAATCGAAGGGAGTTAAATAAAATATCAGAAGCACAGGTTCAGGCACCGACCAGACGTCTTGGCAGGTACAACACCCCCTGTGAGCATTTTGTAGGTCAGTTTAGGACAGTGGAATGATAGCTCTGACCGAAGGGGTACCGCTGTCTCTGTCTCATTGTCATTATGAGAGAGCCGCATTAACAGTCACTTGGTGGGCATGGTGAGTGTGGCACGGGATGAGCTTGGAGAAGAGGTGTAACAATGTGTCTAGTTTCCATGTGAAGTGTGGCACCTTTAGCCTGACCTAGCTTTTGAGGTTTAAGGGCCCAATTACGAGTTTGGCAGTCCCTGAGCGGGCCACCACGCCACCGCCCGCTCTAGGACAGCCAAATAGGGCCGCCCCAAGCCTGCAGATTACGAGTTTTTCGTGGTCTGGCGGGCGTGCAGCGTGGCCGTCCTGCGGCAATGCCTTTCAAAGGCACCCATGTATGCCTTAGAGAGGCACCGCCGCAGGATAGCCACAGCGCGTTCCAGCACGGCATGAACTGTGAAGTCAATGCTGCGCTGTAACTGGGGGTGCATGCACACAGGGGGGCACAACATGTGCCCCATGCATGTGGCACGAGGGGGCCCTGTAGGGCCCCCTTTGTTTCATAACCACCAGCAGTTTCACGGAGGAAGAACCTCTGTGACACTGCTGGCGGTCCTGAAACTCATAGTATGCATGGTGGTGCTGCAGCGGCACCGCCAGCATTTTGTGAGCCCCTGACCACCGCGGGGCCGCCAGGGAATGCGGTTCCCTGGTGGTTGTGGCAGTGCAATGGCGGTCCGACGGCCAAAGTTGTAATACGGTGGTCGGACCGCCGGTGCGGCGGTGGCTTGACCGCCACCGCCGTGACTCCGTGTGTCTGGCGGTCCTTAATCAGGCCCTAAGTGTGTCCTGTGCAAGACGCTTACTCCAAATTGATTTCTGCAAACATGGCCGGAAAAAAGATCCTAGGCAGTAGGTCGGCAGTACCATGCCAGCATAGCAAACCTGTCATCAACTATGTTTTCCTGAAAAATGTATCCCAAAGTGGGAGTATCTCTTCACGAATATTACAACTAATGCCCCACGCTCTGGGAGGTTTCTCCCGGTGTGTGGAGACATTTCAATTAATTTTCTGACCATGACAACCATAGTTTACATGGAAGTTCTGATAGAAAGGATGCCAGCGAAGAAGGTATTGGACCAGCGGTGCTAAATTGAACGGTCCCTTTGAATGCATCAGGGACATTGTGGGGAGACCCCCACTGGACTGTGCTATCAGTAACCCCGCCCACCTCACACTTTGAATCAGGGAAGGGAAAAACGAAGAGGTTTGCCAGATGTCCGGTTATGACTCTGCTCTTTAAAAGAGGCCTCATATCTTCAAGCCACTGAAACACCACATTCTGTAGAGAGACAGGATTCCTGCAGGGAAAGTTTGCCTTCTTTTAAAATTGAATACACGTCTTTGCAACAGAATACGAAGGGCAGACACCTATGAAAGCTATTAAAGTCATTAAAGGGACTGCTTTGAAACTCCTGAGAACACCAGCCTTCATCTGAAAACGCGTACACACTTGGCATCTCCTACTCTCAGCTAGAATTGGTGATGGACTTAATTGTCACATATTATGCATTTTCCCAAAACTTCTGCCCCTATAGAGATGCTATTTGCTGACCCTTTTTAAGGACGCTAATATAAGATTTATCTCTGAAGGGGTTAAATACTGTTTTAATTTTAAAAATCTTGATTGCATTATTAAATTGATTACATTTTTTGATTTAATTTATAAAATGTTAAGTAATCATATCTAAGTATCTTTAATTAATGCAGTTTTTTAATCTTGTTTTAAAAGTTCATTTTTGCTGAGTGTGGAACAGGCACTTTTATTTATTGTAATCACTGTGATTAATACAATACAATGTTGTACCTATCTGCTCGACAGTACTGGTATTCTGCAGTAGAATGTTAGCAAGAGAAAAATGATGCAAACGATGTCTACTGAGAAACCTGCAAACCACAGGTTCAAATCCTAGCCTAGATAACTCAGCCTTTCATCCTTCTACTGTCAATCACAGTAGAGCCCTTGAGTTAGGTAGAATAACACTTAATATTTAAGTGCCTAGAAACAAACCAATTTAGGGCTGTCCTATAAAAACAGTGGGTATGATTATAGCCAATGAATGGTGGTCTGGCTACCTACCTATCAGGGTGTGCCAACATATGGGTAGTTAGGCTGTAAAATCAGAATAAATGTGAGATAAGATTTCTACCACTTTTAACACTATGGCTTGCTTCCTTCTTTTAGGTGTGCTGCTGATATTGGCATTTACTGAAAGACTTGTGTTTGCTGTTCAGGAGACATCACCAAGTGCACCAACTCGGGGCATTCTAGACGACATGGTTAAAAATGCATCCTTAGTGGTACCCAGGTACACGGGTCACTCCTTCACAGACCTCGCCTTATCCACCACGCATACCATGATGAGGTCCACCAGCGCCCAAGAAGAAGCTGCTTCTTGGGTTGAGTCCCAGAGACCGAATGAGGATGGTTACAGTGGGGCTAAGGAAATGCCAGATCTGTTCAATAAGAGCACTCGCCTTCCAGGAACTAGTCGCCACAAGGAGGGAACCATTAGGAATCCCCAAGTCCAGATTCTAAATTACACAAGGCCTTATCGAACAACAGCTATGCCTCCATCCAGATTTCCACCAAAGGCCACTTTCAAAAAACCCCTGTTCCCATCCCGTACTGCAACTTTAATTCATCGAAACAGGACTTTGCTGCCATCTCCAATGAACCCAGACTCTTACCTACCCACTGAGATCTTACAAGGCCTTAAAAGAGTAAAGCCAGCCAAGGGGCAGCAGGTAACGGAGCAAAGACGAGAACGCACAACAGCCTTTACTGCTTCAGTGACCAATGCCACAACAGAAACTGTGCCTTTTCCAACCACTTTGTGGAACATCCTGAGCAAAAATGACTCTTTGCTAACTTCAAACCCAAGAAGAAACATATCCTTGTTGGCAAATCCGGGAATAGCCACGTCCTCCTCTGCTCTCAGTCCCATGGGTGCAAGCGATGGTCTGCCTGCAGTGGAGACTACCACAAGGACCCTCATGTCCAATTACACCACCAGCCCTACCACCTTAATAGACAGCGTGGTCCCTGTTGAGCCCACGTTCAGGGCGCCCAGTTCTGTCTCGACTATTGGATCCACAGCAACTGGGAATTTTCTAAATAGGCTTGTGCCCGCTGGCACCTGGAAGCCGGGCATGCCAGGGAACATCTCGCACGTCACCGAAGGGGACACACCCCAGCACAGAGCCACCATTTGCCTCAGCAAAGTGGATATCACTTGGATCATTTTAGCCATCAGCGTGCCAATATCATCCTGTTGTAAGTAATTTTTCTCATTTAAAATTCTTGAATCTTTATTACCACTGCTTTAACTACTGTGTGATTGACAGCATTTCTTTTAAAATACATGAAACACTTGTTTTTAATTCTTCAACGATATGTTGCAAATACTGAGTGATCAACCTGCGAAAGCCATTGACAATCTATGAGGCAAGGGCGCAATTGACAATAATTCTCTTTGTCTAGGTTGCCTTCTACCTTCCTCCAATATTAAGCACATGTAACACAAAGAATGTATTGCCACAAAGATTAAGGCAGTAAAGGTAACTTCAAGACGACAGAATAAAGTCTTTGCATGTCTGGGAAGATAAGAAGGCATCTGGGTGTGACAGGGTTGAAAACACACATAAAATGGATAAACATACAGAAACAGTGAATAAAAATGAGTAAAGCCTTCATTTTGGGGCATATCCAGCTCCAGAAACGTAGCAAGAAACTCATTAAGCTTGCAAAGACAGTACACTTTTCTAAGGTGTGATGAATGTAGACAATGGGGTGCTAGTCACATATCTACTATACAGTGAGTGGATTCTGATTTTTAAATATGGTCTTGCCTTAAAGAGATTCACAAGGCAAATTAATTATATTTTACTTATATTTTAATTCTGTGCCCGACTACGTGTTCATGATATGTGTCAAATAACAACAATGGTCCTTTATGGGGCCTTTAACCTTATTATGCTAATGGGTCTTCTAGTTATAAGTGATAACTTCAAAATCATCTTAGACCCAGTGAAGGGCTGTGCTACCGCAACCCGCCTAGTGTCGGAGAGGTAAGTCTCCAAGGTCTACTAGATTTTAACAGGTTCACATTTAAACTTTGAGACATAGGATGGAATGAATGCATGAACAGGGGAAAATTCAGTCCATACTAGAGTGGTCTTCAAGGTAAAAATGATTTTTTTAAAACATTTTGAATTGATTGATATTTTATTAGATTTATTAAAGGATCAAATCTTCTGACATTTGCTAGAGCGCTTATTAGATCCTACATTCATATTAACATGAGAAGTGCACATATAATGTTTATATGAGATACCTTCAAAGCAGTCATAAGGGAAATTTGAATTAGTTATACAATTAAGAGTTTTCGGTAAATGCAGGGGTAACGCTTTGCAGAAACAGAAATTGGAACAACATCAAGCAGGTCTTATTAAAGACAGTGAAATTATTGACAGACTCTAGTCAGATCCTGAGCAATATCAAATGTTTAGAAGTTCATATCATGACTAGTTCAAGGTTATGTTCACAAGTGTCAACAATCTAATTCAGTTTAAATGTGTGAATATACTCACTGTTCCAGCACAATCCTAGCACTAGGTCAAAGAAGCAAATCAGGCTATACATAAAATACTTGACAAGGTAAGTGATCTGATTCATTGACCTAATAAACCTGTGCAGGGAAACTGTACATGCAGTTATGTGAATGTAGTGAGCACAACCAATAAAATGCAAACCAATTTAGAAATGGGCCAATGCAATACACTTTTCCTAGATTTGCAAGAACACCTTTCAGCTACAGTGGTCCACGTAGATCTGGCAGGCAAAAGTTAAAACGGCTCCCTTTAAGTAAAGTGCTTTTTTATACTCATATATATCTCAAATGCTGAACAAATTCATACACGAATCTGGTTAAAACTTACCACACCATCTGAAGGATTAATGTTTTGTTAACAACAATACACTTGAGAAATGTAGTTTCCAGAGGAAGCTAAGAGAGAGAGAGAGAGAGTGAGTGTGTGTGTGTGTGTGTATATACATATATATACACACACACACATGTGCAAGGGCCAGCATATGGTGCAAGGTGATTGGAGGGAGTGAATGGTGCAACATGGGTGTGAATACAGGGGCAAGAGGAGTGGGAGTGCCGAGGGCAAAGGAAGTTGGGAGAATAGGATGTAAGAGGGTGGGGAGGGCAAGGTGCAAATGGGGAGGAGTGCAGGATGTGAGGAGAGTGAGAACCACCATGCAAAGGGGGTGTGCTACAGCCTTCCCTTATACAAACGCGAACAGCAAAGGCACCAACACCAGCAGTGCATGCTTCCCTCACTTCTACACCACACAATAGTTACCACATGTGTGCCAACCTTGCACATAGAACAGATAAAGAGCAGGATGCCATTGTAGATACTTTGCCCACACAGAGAACAGGCACCATAAGGGCATAAGAGTGAAACTATTCCTTCAACGCATCAGACAGGTACCATATAGGCATTACCACCAGGGCTCGACTGGCTACCAGCTGTTTTGCTAGGCTGGCAGGGAATCAAGAGAGCAATACCCTCACACACATAGAGCAGCAGTGCAAGTTTGCCAAACACACTAATGAATAACTGCCACATAAGCAGCAGCAGCGCATTCTCACCTCAGACACAGAAAACATACACAACACAAGCAACAGATGTGAGAACTATTGCACATACACACCACAACAGTCTCCACATTGGCATCAGGAGGGCAAGCTTCCCTCCTACACACAGAACAGGTGTAGCATTGGCAGAGGCAGTGTAAGCTTCACACACAAAACTGGTATAATATGGTCACTGTGAATGCAACTTTCATTCAAACACAAAAAATGTACCACATAGACATCAGCAATGCAAGCTTCCCTCATACACAAGGACATGTGCACAGGACACAGCAGTGTAAGCGTCATATTCATACACATTATGGGTACTATATGGTCATTATGAATCTAACTTTCATGCACGTACACACACAGACACACACACACACACACACAAATGTATGTACCGCATAGGAACAACCAATGAAAGCTTCCCTAACACACAGAAAAAAAGGTACCAGATGAGCATCAGGAGTACAGGCTTTTCATGCATACGCAGAACAGGTACATCATGAGCATTAGGAGTGCAAATGTCCCCTGCAAACACTGAGCCCAAAACTGAAGCAGTTGGATGTATCCTAGAGATGTCAGGCAGCCAAAAAAACACAGAAAAGGCTCAGAAAAGGACACTAACAGTTAGTAGAAAACTTTGCTGGAGTAACAACAGTGGGATTAAGAGGAAAAAATGGCACAAATATGTTTGATCTTAGAAATAAAGTAAGAAGAGAAATCATCAGTACACAGATTAGTAAAAAATGATTAAATGGTCTTCTCAGTGGGTTTGCATAACTTGGTTGAATGAAGAGAGTTAAGGGTAAAGAAAAAAAGGAGTGAAAATACATTAAACATTTAGACATGTTGATGAAGAGGAGGAAGACAGGATGTTACATCAAAGTCACATTTGGCCGGGGAGGCCTTTCATGAGGTGCACCTGACATCCCAGGAGGCACAGGTGTTGGAAGAAGTTAGTGGAAGGGAGGTTTGAGAATGAATCAGACAGTGAGCAGCTGGAGGAGTGCAAACAGGTTTAAGGACTCAGGGGCTTATTTCTGAGATCCCTGCATCACTTTTGCACCACGTAAAGTGGTACATGCGTGACGCAGGGCTCTCATAAAGATTTATGAAGCCACGCAAGCCACCCAGCGTGACTCTGAGGGGCCTCATAAATCATGAGTAAGGTGATGCAGTGATTTGCGCTCGGGAGGCATTCCATAGCCGTTGCGGTGGGTTTTCCCACGCAACACCCATGGAATTTGACGCTGCCCCAGATTTGCAAAGTGATGTAAACCTGGGGAAGCGTCAGATCTGTACGCTTCCTGAGGTGAGGCGTAACAAGGAGAAATATGTTAATTGCTCCTCGTTTTGTCCTCTTTCCATGTGTCCTGCATTCTGCAGCACACATAGAAAGAGGAAATCGCCTTGTAGGGTTGTTTTTGTGCAGGAAAGTGCCCCTTCTGGCACAAAAACAATTCTGCCTGCAATGTAAGACTATCTGGCAATTCCCTAAGGGGTGCCTGCGCAGTCAGTAGGAAAATGCACGATTTTAGGATAGATATTTCATCGAGAGGAGTAAACAGGCCAATCACAGGGAGGCCACTTCAATCTTTGTGCAGGAGTATCAGTGTGCCCTGTATACACCCATTGGCAAAGCAAACTAATGAACTATAAGTGGACTGCATCCAGTAACTACTTTGCCCAGGTCCTACTTCATATACCATTAACAACATATTGCAGCCTGGCGCCACTATAAAAGCTGGTTCCACTTCTTTCATGTAGTTGTAAATTTATGTATGTGACAATGAGATCTCCTCCAATGAATTGAAAACTCATTGCGCTCTTTCGTTTAACTGCATTTTCATTAACATCTTAACAGATCTCACCCACGCAGAATTTTAATATGCCTGATGAATAATAAAATAATGATGTCTTTTGTTTTCAGACATGGAATGTGTATTCCTATACACAATGTCTCCCAATTAAAAAACAACAAAGAGACTGAAAAAGGCAACTACATTTTAGCTCTCACTACCTCAATGTTCTGGCCAAAGGCACATGCAGAAATGAACCATTTAGTGAAGGCGTACCATTAAAATTGTTACAAAATACCCAAATGTATTTATTCTACACATAATGGATTTGATACCTCCAGGCAATTTAACCTAAATGTATCACTTCCGTGTACATATGCTGTTGAAATGGATGCCTAGCCTTTGGCTGGAGACAAATAGTCAAAGTACCTTCTAACGAATACCTCAAAAGCATGTTGAGACGGAAGCGTATAGAGGGAATGCAATATGTCCAGGCCTACAACGTACAATAGCATCTGGAAATACAGAATACAGAAAGAGATGTCTGTCCCTAGTCCGCGTCTGTTGACCCACTGAAAAAGGAAACTATGGGTATGGGAAGCAGGGATGGATGGTGGGAAAGCTAAAGCAGGATGCTGAACAGGGGGCTACTGAAGACAGCTGATTTGCTGATGTAAAGTAAAAGCAAGGACATTTTAAGGGATTGGGTCGAAGACAAAGAAACAAGACAGTGAGAGTACAAATAACTGCATCTGCAAGCGTATCCTCACCTTTCTCAAAGCAACCATATCCGTGAGCTAGAATGCCTGAATTCACACAAGTCATGGGGCTTCTGGTGTCTCAAAATGTGGTGGGCTGGCAGGGTGGGAGCCAGTTTCACTGCCGTGTGGGCTGGTTTAGTTGCTGTGGACCTGCCAACCATGTTCCTACTTGCAGATCTTCTAAATAAATAATATAAATACAAAATATTTTAAAGCGAGTTTAAAGCTTACTTTAAAAACGTTTGTAATTGCATTGTGTAGATAGAAATACACTTCACACGGTAGGCCTCTTTCACCGGTGTTTAAGCTTCAATCTAGCATTACATTCAACTCATTGCCTATGCATTGCAATTTTGATCTTATAATCCTGGAAAAGGCGAGTTTGGAAAGCATGTTCCAAAACAAAGGTCTGTCAACTGACTGGTCAGTATTCATTTAGCATGCACAGTGCTAAATTATGTGTGTGATGCATGATACCGAAAATTTGCAAAGCCTGGTAGGGTATATTGTATCATAACTGCTATATTTTGACATCACAGTAAATGAGCCTACAGATAGAGTCTAAACCCTACGTTTGAGCCATGTCTCTACTTCCAGGATTTATTAGAGTGATATGAACATTAAAATATTATCAAACTCAATTACGCCTTTAAGGAGGAAACCTTATGAACGTTGTGGAGGATTTTGGTAGACATTCAAAGGAAGAGTTGATATGATATGTTATAGGCAATAGATTTAGAGGGTCTGTTGCCAGGTGTGTAAATACAAGTACATTAAATCAGTGAGTTGGGAATGAATGACAGCTCAGTGCTCAGTGACAGTGTATCATACCGAGGGCTCAGGGATCACAATGCCCCTTGGACATCAATAGTATCCATTCCCTAATATGAGCAGCAGTTCTTCTCTACCAAACACAGACCTTCTCGACGTACAGTGGCCTCATGCCGCTAGCTGCATTGCAGTTCCATGCACCACTTTTAATATTACGAGGCTTCTGGTGGCCTCACAACCTTGATTAACAAAGTTAACCCTTGCAAGTGACCACTATCGGCAGCGGAATCCCTTTGGAGGGGGTGTGAAGCTGTGATTAGGTTTGCTGGCTATGATGGCAAGAGATTCTAGGTTCCATATAAATATTTATACCATAAAACTAAAGACCATGCAGAATTATCTAGTTACAAACATCCCCAATTTAATAATTCCCAAATCTAATCAAATGCACTTCTCAGCTACTGTACAACTGGGTTAAATTTTTGTTCTACCTCCAACCATTGGACAACTGGGGGCAACTGCTACCTGACGGAATTGGGTGCATGTGTGCTCTTTAATAATGCAAGCCAATCCCTTTGCGTCTATGTTTCTGTATTTGTTTTCAGTAAAGCCCATTAAACCCCCCCCCCACCTATTAAGTTTATTGTTAATGATCCAAAAATGTAATTCCCTGGTGATCAATGATTACTAGGTATAGTCTAGTGTGTTTTAATCTGGAAAGTGGGACTAGACAGCATGCCCACAAGCCACACAAGATGCTGTGTCCCCATGAAAATAAACCAACAGCAGGGTCCCACCCAAAGTGGGATCTTCTTCTGAAGGTTTACCTCCACTCTCCATGGCAGGTCAGGGATAGCACCAAGAAGCAGTTCTGCCTATTCAGGCTCCTAATAATGGTAGTTTGGGGGCCCTATATCTCCGGGTGTAAATGATTTAATTGGATGATTGGTCATAGGTGTAAAGAATATGATGTGAGAAGTGTGATTTCTTTATCACAATAGAGAATGAGAGAAGCAGAACAGTTGCAATCTCCCATGGTTAATCGTATCACAAAAGGCAACTGCTGTTGTCTGTTTATCCCCTACGGATATGCAGACTATCAAACAAGGTGGAGAAAGGTGAAGGAATAAGTCCACGGGGCCCCAGATCATCCGTCCTTCATCAGAACCACTTCGGATAATGGGGTATCCAAAGATTTTGGAGAAGACGCCTCACTCACTTATCGTGACATGCTTCATCATGGGCGTCTTTCCACACCCAGGTAAGATGGTACTACCTGGGCGGACTCAACCAATGATATTATGGGAGTTCTTATATAAAATAATGACTGGTCATGCAGGGAACCAGATGGGTGACGTTAAAAATACCTACAGGTATACCCAAAACATATATTTATTTGTAGGGTACCTGGGGTATAGGATAAAATCGTGTCTCAATGGGGTTGATTTTGAATTCAATTGGTTCAATTTTACCCCCTTTAAAATGCCAACATGTTTCAGCCCTCAACACAAGCCCTTACGGGTCTGGGGCCTTCTTCAGGGCTGGGATATCTACTCCTAGGTTTCCCTGCTCTCTATAAGCACGCTTTTCATGCAAAATGAGGCCTAGTGCGCTCACCTGTATTTCCTATGTTCCAGTAGTATTTCTACTGGGGCTTACTAAATAGCGCCATGCGGGTCACTGGAGAGTGGTGCCGTCTTGTAGTCACACATTTGTCAAAGATCGGTCACCGCCCGAGTACCTAAGTATCTCTCGTTAACCCGCCGCCGGGATTTTATCCTATACCCCAGGTACCCTACGAATAAATATATGTTTTGGGTATACCTGTAGGTATTTTTAACGTCACCCATCTGGTTCCCTGCATGACCACTTATTATTTTATATAAGAACTCCCATAATATCATTGGTTGAGTCCGCCCAGGTAGTACCATCTTACCTGGGTGTGGAAAGACGCCCATGATGAAGCATGTCACGATAAGTGAGTGAGGCGTCTTCTCCAAAATCTTTGGATACCCCATTATCCGAAGTGGTTCTGATGAAGGACGGACGATCTGGGGCCCCGTGGACTTATTCCTTCACCTTTCTCCACCTTGTTTGATAGTCTGCATATCCGTAAGGGATAAACAGACAACAGCAGTTGCCTTTTGTGATACGAGAAGTGTGATTTAGTCATTTCCAAAATCCATGACCAGCAGCTAAACGGGTCTTTGCGGCAGATCAGCATAGAGTGGCGCTTCTGACACCTGTTTTGTTCCCAAGGAATGCCCAGATCTATCAATGTTTTTACCCCAATGATGCTGTACTCATGGCAGGAGCTTGGGCCCAGATTTATTGAGGGCTTGATTTGCTGTAGCGTCACGCAAGGTGACGCAAACCCTTAAATCAGATTTACCATGCTACGGAGAGCCACCTGGTATGACTCTGTGTGGCATAGTAAATCTGGAGTAACATAAGGCAGCGCATGTCGCTCCCTTGCGTTACTCTGCATTGGAAAGGCTTTCCATGGGTGGAGCGCGGGTTTTCCCACGCATCCACCCGTGATTTTTGGCGCATTCCCAGATTAACTAAGACTAGTAAACTTGACAACGCATCAAAATGCTACACTTTTCCAACAGAGGCGTAACGAGGAGAAATATGTTTAGTTCTCCTTATTATTTCCTATTTCTACATGTGCTGCATTCTGCATCACCCGTAGAAAGAGGAAAAAGCCTCAGAGGATTGTTTTTGTGCAGGAAGGTGTCCCTTCCTGCATGGTTTGCTGCTCCCTGTGGGCAGGAGCAATGTCTGCTCCCACTGGAGGTGGGGAGCCAGCTGGAGCCACTGGGGCATTGGGGCTCCCCCCGTGGCCTCCATCAAAAAGGACGTGGGTGCCCTGGGTGGGCTCCAGGGCACCCATACTTCACTGGCCAGGCCCCAGGGGAATGGGGTCCCCTGGGCCAATATTGGCTGAGGGAGAGGGGCTGCGTGCCCACCTCCCCATTGAAAATGTGGCCCCCTCCCCATTGATAGTGTGGCCGGGCCCCAGGAGATGGGGTCCCCGGGGTCAAAATCGGCCCAGAAAGGGGGGGCAGGCGGCCCGTCCCCAAACATTAAGTATATTGACCCTGGTGGATGGGTTGCCGGGGGCCAATATTAGTCTGCTTGCCCCCTCTCCCTTTTGAATATGTAGTGACTGCCCTAGGTGGGCTCCAGGGCACCCATCATTTGCTGGCTGCATGCCCCCTCCCCATTTACAATAAGGCCGGGCCCTGAGAGATGGGGGCCCCAGGGCCGAAATACGGTTCAGGGAGGGGGCTATGTACCCCCTCTCCTAAAATAGGTGTGGCAAGACACGGAGGCTGGGGTCCCTGAGGCCGAAATCGGCCCAGGGAGGGAGGCTGAATGACCGCCTCACATGTTGGCTGCCTTTAGGGGGTTGGCCACAGGGCCTGGCCGCAGCGTGGGGTTGGCTGCATGTGGGGATTGCCTGCAGGGCCTGGCCACATGCATGGGGTTGGCTGCATGTGAGGGGTTGGCCGTAGCCTGGCCATAGGCCAGGCCCTTGTGGCCAACCCCCCTCTGCCTTAAAAAAAGTAGAATTCGCTGAAAAAAACAAAGGTTACAGGGATGTTATAATTAGAAAAGAGATTTTAAAAAACCTTAGAAATTCACAAAAACAAAAACAAAGGTTTCAGGGAGGTTATAGTTAGGTTCAGAATTTACACACACAAATCCATGGGAATTCAGCAGTTATAGTTAAAGTTATCTCAAGAAACCATAACTCATGCCCTAAGGTAACTATAACCCTTGCCATGCACACCTAATTACCCCACATATTCCATCACTGATGACATCTTCTATGAAATAATTAATAATATCACTGCATCTTTTGCAGTAAAATTATTGATGAGAAAACGGTGCAGGACAAAGTGTGGGTTATAGTTACGTTAGGGCAGGATTATAGTTTCTTAAGATAACTATTCTGTTGAATTTCTTTGGGTTTGTTTGTGTAAATTGTGAACATAACTATAACATCCCTGTAACCTTTGTTTTATTTAGTGAATATATATATATATATATATATATATATATATATATATATATATATATATATATATATATATCCAACCACTTCCGACTTTCACTAGGAATCGGACACCGACACAGGAGTTAGCTTGCCATTCAGTTTAGGTTTTATTTTTATTTTGCTCTGACGCGTTTCGGCACACCTGCCGTGTTCACATGGGCATTCACATAAAACACAGTCTTATTAAACAGAGGATTTCTGGTCACATGATCTATTTTACAATAAATATAGAAGAAAGACTTTGCTTCAGCATTTGGGAAAATACAACAATTTAAAAACAATTCAATCTAATGTGTTAAAACATAGTTACAAATTGCCATCACACCACTTAATATTTATTTATCACTTCATCATAAAAACTACACTTGTAAAATTGATAAAATTCTCAATTCTAATACCATAAGACTCCCTTTATCGTCCCTACTAAAATGCATTAAAATTCATGCATAAGTAAAAAAATCCTTATAAAAAACGCTATTCCTGTTTTATAATAAAATTTCTTTGATATATTATATTTATATTTCCACTGAAAAACGTTTTTTTTCCTCTCAAACAAGTGCATCATATTTGTGTTATCAATCTTATTATTCACTATGATTTCACATTATTATTGTTGTATGTATATTTATCCCATAAAATGTACACAGAAAGCATAAGGGACCAGTGCCCTTGATCGGAGTCCAGTTTCATCTCATCAATTCTGCAATAATATCTTTAAACTTGCTTCATGAGTTATCTTGATTTCTGCCAATAAACCAAATACATTCTTTTTTAATACATATTTGAAACATTCATTAAATAGAAAAGAATATAATTTTATATAAAAGTTTCTATAAAATTAATTAAAAATTCAATTGATTTCAGTTAATTTTAAGGCCTTACAATAGGGCTCTCTACTCTTTATCCTGATAAAATACATAAAAAGTTCTAAAAATGCTTAAGATGTTGTCATTATGTGCAAATATCGCAATTAAGATAAATAAAGTGCAAGTGCTTCACAGTACTATTAACTCAGTGTGCAACATATTACATATAAAGTGCAAATGCTTTACAGTATTCTTATACATTTCTTACTCCTATTGTTAATATATCGGCCCTATACTTTTCTAAACAAATTCTTATTGGCAAATTAAACATACAAGCCTTCTTAAGATGGACTCTACAACCATTTAATGACTGATAGTGTAATGCATAGTCTTCTTCCTTCCTCTATTATTTAAAATCAAAATTTTGTTTAAAATCTTTGAAATGAAGTACCAAATTACACCAAATGTACATGTAAATCTTCTTCAGCGTTTAATCCATAAGGATTCTTAGTGTTAAACAGGAGTATATATTTTGACTCTAGTTGGCGTAATTTTCTCTCTCTATCGCCACCTCTCAAACTTTTATGAACTTGATCTATAGCAAAATAGACAAGTTCATTAGTATTGCCTTTGTGCACTTCATTGATGTGACGTGCTACCACATAATTTTTGTCATTGTTCTTTATTGCCCTTAAGTGCTGTAGGCTGCGGACATGAACCATATGTATCGTACTACCAATGTACATTTTTGGACACGAACATCTCAGTATATAGACAACAAATTCACTTCTGCAAGTCAATGGACTTCTGATCTTCCAAGGACTACTAAGTAGAGGTGATGTGACCTGTTGTTCATTTTTACCAAATCTGCATGCCTTACACTTATAGCATTTATGAAAGCCAGGATTGATCTTTAACCACCCACCTCCTTTCTTGACCTCCGGGTTTGTCTTAAATAAGTCATCTCTCATCGATTTGGCTTTATTAAATGTCACCATTGGTCTTCGTGACACTATCCCTTGCAATATCGGATCTTGCTTCACTAGGTACCAATGTCTACTCAGGCTATCTCTCACTTTAGCCTGGTAGACATTATAACCCGTGATCATTCTAATCGGATCCTGAGTGATCTTCTTCTTTTCTCTGGCCTTATTTGTGTCTGGTTTCAACAGTACATCTCTCTCTCTCTCTCTATAGTGTCTACCTTTTTCTTAGCCTGGTTTAGTGTCTCATACTTGTATCCTCTTTGTAAAAACCTCTTAGTTAAAGCATTTTGAGCTTCACCCAGAGCACCAGGGTCGCTGCAATTCCTTTTCATTCTTAGATTTTCAGCATACGGGATGCTCATTTTTAATCTTGGGGGGTGAAAGCTAGCTGTGTGCAGAATTGTGTTGCCTGCAGTCGGCTTCCTATATGTGCGTGTTTGAATCACTCCTTTTGCAATATATACTTCAAGGTCCAAGTATGTCACACTTGTCTTACTAATATGTTCTGTAAATTTAAGATTGAGATTATTAATGTTAATGCTGTCTACAAACATCTGAGCTGACTCTTCAGATCCATTCCACAGAATAAAAAGATCATCGATAAATCTGATCCATCTAATTATGTGATCCTTCCATTCCTGCCATACTCAGCTCTGAGCACCTGCTCCTCCCACCAGCCCATATGCAAATTAGCATAGCTGGGGGCGAAGCAGGTGCCCATCGCCGTTCCCTGCAGTTGTTTGTAGGTATCCCCTCCAAACATAAAATGATTGTTATTTAGACATAATCTGAACATCTCAATCAACATATTAGTGTGTTGGTATAAATTGATTGGTCTCATATTCAAGAAATGCCTGATTGCATGTAGTCCATCTTCATGGGCAATACTTGTATATAGACTAACAACGTCTAATGTAATCAAAAGGTAAGTGTCTTCCCATTTTACATTTGTGATTTTATTCAGAAAATCTCTCGAGTCCTGAATATAAGCTGGTAGCGCTTTTACATAAGTTTGTAAAAATGAATCCAGGTACTTTGAAGTTGGTTCAAATAAACTACCTATGGCAGAAATAATCGGCCGCCCTGGAGGTTTCTCTTTGTGCTTATGGATCTTTGGGATTAAGTACAATGTAGGTAATACAGGATTTTCTACCTTTAAAAAGGAATATTTTGTTTGGCTAATTAAACCTAGCCCTCGCCATCTTGCTAGATCCTTCCAATATTTTTGTTTTATTTCCGACATGCTGCTCTGTGGAACCTTCAGATAACACTCTTTATCTCGAAGCTGCATCATAGCCTCACAATTGTATGCTTCTAAAGGCCATAGGACAAGGTTCCCACCCTTGTCCACCTGCCTTACCACTATGTCCTGTCTGCTCTTTATTTTAGTTATTACAGCCTGATATTCCTTTTCAAACTTTGTTTCATCCTTTAGAAATTCCTTACTAGAGGTAATGGATAACTTTTTCAAATCATTTATCACAAGGTCCGAAAACATGTCAATAGCGTCTTTTGGTGTATTAGGTGTAAATGTCGACTTTGGTCTAAATGTAGTAGCTGAACTATCAAACACATCTAAACAAAATAAATCATCAGTTTGACTAATAGACCCCACTAAAGTGGACCCCTCACCCTCTCTAATCAATTGTTGACAATCAAACAATACCTTCATATCTCCAACTTCAAGATTTCCTGGATCTTCACTTATTGTTGTAAAACTCTCCTTATGACTAGTGGTTTTCGTGCCGAAAAATTTCTTAAGTTTTAACTTCCGTATATATTTGAAAAAATCAATACGCGTTTCCGTATAGTTAAAATTAGTACGTTTACAAAACGAACGTCCCAATGATAATATTTTTGTTTCATCATCTGTCAATGTCAAGTCCGTGAGATTAATCACAGTTGATGTTACTGCTTTTTCCAACCCCAGCGTTGATACGACTCCTTCTTCTTTCTCCCAGACCGCAGTTCCATGCCCACCCCGCCTGTTTTTTCGTTTCCTTGATTTTCTTTTCTTTAATTTTGAGGGTTCGGCCTTGTGTTTTGAGTCCGGTCCTGATATAAAAAACCGAACTCTTCTAGAATGGATGGCGGATCAACTAAGGTTACAGTACATTGGGTTCCATCTTCTGAGGCAGTTTCAATATCAGAGCTTGCTGCAGAACTTATTTCCGATACATCTCCTTGGTTGGCAGATGCCTTATTACTAGCTGTATGCTTCCCACTAGCGCCACTTACTTTAGAGAGCCGCTGTTTACGAATGCTATCAAAACGACGGGCAAAGGTGTAAATTTGTCCTCGCATGTAATCCAGCCGATCACGCTGGAATTTCGTCGCTTTGCGTTCAGTAATTATTTGCTCATACTTAGTGAGACGAATACTCAGATCTGATTGGAACTTCTTCATTACCTCATCACCCAAGGCTTTGTTAAGGTCTGTTTCTATTATAGCAATTTCCCCCAGAATTTTATCCCGGTCTTTAGACGCATATTTTATCAATATCCTCATCATATTTTCTGAAGAAGACGCATTGTTCGCCGCCCATTCACCGAGCATTTCCGGGTCCGGGTTTTCGTATGTGGGGGCCGTCAGTACCCGTAAACCTCGGGGAATCCTCCCTACATCGAGGTATTTGCTCAACGACTTGACCTCCCACCATTTAGATATTTCGTTACGCCGTAACTTTTCTAATTTTTGTTTCAGCACTTGCACATCAGTTTCCAGTCATTTCACTGTAGAGTCCACTCCATGTTTTAGCTCTTCCACTTCCGCACTCCGCTCACTGAATACAGAGTCAGCGGTTTCTTCACGCTGCTTCATTAAGGTATCCATTTCAAATTTTCTCTCTACCACAGGAGCGACTGCTCTTCACATCAATATTAGCTTAATACAACCAAAAACTTGCTTTGCACACTCCGCCGGGTTGTACTTTCCCGGACTCCTCTCCCCGCTGCCTCTCAATCACAGACCGTTACCTTCCGTGTCGGTTTCCTTTGGCGTTCAGCTTCCATTGAAGCTAGCAGCCAGCGGTATCGTCACTCGGCACACTGGTCAAAATCTTTAAGTTTTGGGCGGGGGGGCTTCCTCGTAGTGTTACGAACACGCAAATCCAAATTTGCCAGAATATCGAAGAAGCACCAAATCGAGGTCACGTCAGTTCCGCCGCTATCCCGGCAATTAGCGGCTTAACACTCCAACCACTTCCGACTTTCACTAGGAATCGGACACCGACACAGGAGTTAGCTTGCCATTCAGTTTAGCTTTTATTTTTATTTTGCTCTGACGCGTTTCGGCACACCTGCCTTGTTCACATGGGCAATCACATAAAACACAGTCTTATTAAACAGAGGATTTCTGGTTACATGATCTATTTTACAATAAATATAGAAGAAAGACTTTGCTTCAGCATTTGGGAAAAATACAACAATTTAAAAACAATTCAATCTAATGTGTTAAAACATAGTTACAAATTGCCATCACACCACTTAATATTTATTTATCACTTCATCATAAAAACTACACTTGTAAAATTGATTAAATTCTCAATTCTAATACCATAAGACTCCCTTTATCGTCCCTACTAAAATGCATTAAAATTCATGCATAAGTAAAAAAATCCTTATAAAAAACGCTATTCCTGTTGTATAATAAAATTTCTTTGATGATATATTTATATTTCCACTGAAAAACGTTTTTTTTCCTCTCAAACAAGTGCATCATATTTGTGTTATCAATCTAATTATTCACTATGATTTCACATTATTATTGTTGTATGTATATTTATCCCATAAAATGTACACAGAAAGTATAAGGGACCAGTGCCCTTGATCGGAGTCCAGTTTCATCTCATCAATTCTGCAATAATATCTTTAAACTTGCTTCATGAGTTATCTTGATTTCTGCCAATAAACCAAATACATTCTTTTTTAATACATATTTGAAACATTCATTAAATAGAAAAGAATATAATTTTATATAAAAGTTTCTATAAAATTAATTAAAAATTCAATTGATTTCAGTTAATTTTAAGGCCTTACAATAGGGCTCTCTACTCTTTATCCTGATAAAATACATAAAAAGTTCTAAAAATGCTTAAGATGTTGTCATTATGTGCAAATATCGCAATTAAGATAAATAAAGTGCAAGTGCTTCACAGTACTATTAACTCAGTGTGCAACATATTACATATAAAGTGCAAATGCTTTACAGTATTCTTATACATTTCTTACTCCTATTGTTAATATATCGGCCATATATATCGGCCATATATATATATATATACCTTTTCAGTGGAACATAAATTATGCGGAAAAACAGCAGTAAGCCCTAGCAGCTCCTTAGTATGAAACACTAACGACACTCCAGATCTGCTCACCTCGAATGTCTGGTTTTCTATCAGAGTTTTTAAGTGTGCGTTAACTACTCTGCTAGAAAGACAACATTTGAGGTGAACAAATTTGGAGTGTCTGTGGTGTTGCAGAGTGGTTCATTAAAGGAGCTGTTCTCCATCTAAAACTTGAGATCTACCCAGGGTTCCATGCTCTTTTTTGAATATACATATTGATTGCCCCAAAGTCGCTTCTTAGCTTGCTGCCAGTATAGACTGCATTGCGATCACTGTGATTGATCCAACTGAATATTGATTCAAAGAAAATGTGCATTTAGCTTTTCATACTTTCTGTATTTGTTATTTATATCTGTTAAATATTTCTATTCTATTTGTCTTCGAAGAAACGCTGTATATATAGTGTATATGAGGTTACTTCCTGTGATGCCATTGGAAGCCAATAAACGTGATGTCACCTCCACTACTCCTGTGATTCGTTCTCCAGTTTATCTTGTCCTACCCTTTATTTACCTTTTGTCCTGGTTAAGCCAGTGACAGTCCATACCAATCTTCTCTGACGAGTTAGATCAGCAAGAAACTAGAATTCCCCCTTGTAGAGCTAAAGATTGGAAGTGCCTCCATTCTGTCAGAGCTCTGCACCCCCATATCTTTAACTTCCGCCCTTCGTCTGAGAGAGTGGTGTTTGCCAATAATATTCACAATAGAGACCAGCATTAAGAGATCTACCCAGAGCTGTCATTTGTCACTTGAACTACACACACCGCAAGCCTGAATAATTCAGTGCCAACAGCAGAGAAAAAGCAATCGATGCTGCCTCTGCTAACTACCAATCTAGACTCAGTAAGGGTTATTTATATTTCTTATAAGTACCTGATTAATATGTCAAATTTCTGCTCCCCACTGTGGCAGTTGGCTGACTGCAGCCATTTTCCTTTGCTGGTGTCAATGCACCTTTTTTAAGATTCAACTATAGTAGGGGCAAGGGAGTGCACAGTGGCCACCGCACACTTCAGATGGACCCCAAAGAAGACCCCTATCCAGTCCAAGGAATATTTGTGAGATATGGGAAACTCAGGGGTGCATGTCACATGCTGCATGGGGGCCTATCACTTTGTGTTACACCACTGAGCAGTAGATCATGGAAGTCAAATAGAAAATAAGGCACCCAGTAGCGGCTCCTCCACTATGGCGGAGAAGCGTCGCCCCCGCCCCCACCAACAGCCTCAAAACTTGAAAAATAAAACGATAATAAAACTGGTTTATTATTGTTTTATTTTTCAAGTTCTAAGGGCCGAGTTTTGGGAATGGGGCCATCACGGGGGCAGTCACTGAGAGGGAGTGGTGGGCTCTGCTGCCAGTGCGCACATGGGTTTGGCTGGCCGTCTTAGGATGTCCAAATTGACATGCGCACTGAGATGTCTGCAACCTGAGCTGCGTTGCCGGGTTGGAGTTAGCAGGCACAGGCTCCCAGTCTCTCTGGGAGTGCAAATCCAGGGCGCTAAGGCCAATCCTGACACCGCTCTCATGCTGCAGGCAGCATGAGAACAGCGTCTGAACTGGCCACAGGGGAGTCTGGGAGCCTGTGCTACAGTGGAGCCAGAGAGGGGCAGAAGAGCTGCGATGCGATGGGTGGCAGGTAAGCTTTTTTTTAATTTTTTTTATCTTTTATATTCTCATCCCCCGCCTGCCTCGCCACTCTGTCCTGACACCATCCGCTACTGAAGGCACCCCGCTGACATGCAAGTCAAGGTTGGGGCTCCCTGCCGATGAAGGTGCGTGTACTGGCTGCAGGTGTTTCCAGCGGTACATACCACTTTTAGCTACAGTCACAAGTACTCTCCTAGAAAGGTCTAGATAATTACTCCTTAAAGGTTTCAAGGATGTTAGCAATCAACTACTATACATGCGAATGCATTCATTGCAAATACATTTTCATTGCATCTGTTCATTTTCAGGTGTCATCTTTCTTTCCAGCTGATAGGACCAAAGACCAGATTTATAGAAAATTCTAAATTAAACCCCAGGCCCAACCAATAGGTCCAAGTTCCCATATATTGTATAAAACACACCCTACAGTTTCACATACAGGATCATAGTGGCTTAAATTACACAGAATTTGTAAATCTCAGCATG
Source organism: Calotriton arnoldi (assembly GCA_963921515.1). Taxonomy (NCBI): domain Eukaryota; kingdom Metazoa; phylum Chordata; class Amphibia; order Caudata; family Salamandridae; genus Calotriton; species Calotriton arnoldi. The sequence goes on from CAWUFW010014256.1 coordinate 256,478, forward strand.
AATAGGACTAGGTTTATAACCATTTTACCTGGTGCCTGGTGATTTGCATATTCCAGCAAACTTATTCCTGCCACAAAATCTCCTGCCTCTTCCAAATAGGTCCAGCTGAGCCATTTTATTATATCTAGGAAGTTAAGACAGTGAGTAGATCACCTAAGTTCACATAATTCTCCACAAGGCTGTAGTAATACTTGGTGAGCCCTTAAAATGCCTTCACTTGCCCTTTGCCGACAGGACATCCTTAGGCAGGAAATCGTAGCCTGGGATAGGTTAGGTGGGGAAAACTTGACCCGCCTTCACAATGAGCAAGTTTCTTGCAAAATGTAAAACTTAAATGTACGAAAGTGCCCTTTTTGTGTGGTCACCCCCCACTTTCTGTTCCAATGCTGATGGTTATGACTCTGAAAGTGCACTAAAGCCTTCTGCCCAGGCCTCAGTGCCAGTGCTCTCTCTATCTAAAACTGTCATGTGTGAATTGGTAACCCCAATTGGTAAGAACTTTAACCCCCTTATAAGTCCCTAGTATATGGCATCAGTGATACCCAGGGCTTGGGGATTAAAAGGGTCACCAGGGTCTGAAGCACTGTTTATGTCCCCCTGAGTGACCCAAGAAAACTACTGACAGCAGGCCTGCCATTGCAGACTGCAGGAGCAGTGCAAACTGCTCGAACTCGACTTTGCCCTCAGCATGTGTGGCAAAGGCAATGCACTATTTTTAATATATGCCAGTCACCCCTAAGGAAGGCCTCCTGAGCCCAGGAGGCAGGGTGCATTATATTAAAGGTCTGGACATGTAAGTGCAAGCTTAACCATTAAAGGCTAGTATAAGTGATACGCGGTCCATAGGATAACATGGGCTGTACCTGGGCAAACCTGAGGTCGCCAGCTTCATTATGGTACCGCTGAAATATGTCATGTTTGGTATCAAACAACGTGCCTCATCACCCCTAACATGAGTCTTGTGTTGAGGACGATGTGGCATGCACCAGGTGGCTACCTTAGAGGTTGCCCATCTGGTTGCCCCGGTCTTATCTGTACTCTGGCTGCAAGCCCACAGCTCCTGCCACCAGGACGGGAATCTGACCTTCTGCCAGGAGGTGTGAACTCTCCCAGGTGTCAGAAACAATGTCCTGGATGAGAAAGAGGTCACACCTCCCTCCCTGACAGAATGGCTAGTGAAGTGGCACATCAAGGTAGTGAGCTTCAAAGTCTTCACCGCCTGTGATATGCAACCAGGCTGCCTCCCAAAGGAGGAAGCAGCCCTCCCCCTGGGCACATTTGCACCTGGGCAGGTGGAAAAATTAGGTATTCAGGAGGTGTACACCGCCCGAAGGCTAGCCACACCTCTAGAGTGGGCTACCTGGTCTGTACAGCTGAGGAAGACTTCTGCTATTTTTAAAAGTGGGAGAATAGAGGGTTCTGGGTAGAAAAGGTGACACACACCCCTGGATGTGATCACCTCAGGGACGAATTTGTGGTTGGGGCTAGTAGCCCATTGGCTAATTGCACCCACATCTCTAACACCCCTAAATCTAGGATTTAAGGGCTACCCCTGACAACAGAACCTCAGTTCTGATCTGACTTGCAACAAAGGACACAAGAAAAGACCTGAGTGTGCGACAACTGGAGCTGCACAACCCAAAGGCAATATATTCTGCACCTGTGGCATCCTTCCTGGAACTGCATGACCGTGACTCGTCCTGGACCAAAGTTCGGTTCCCCCAGACAGAGGGACCCTTTGAGAGCCAAAGACAACTCCAGACTCCCCTGGACTAGTGGCACTAGTCCCCTGCACACTGCAGGTAAAAACAACTCTCCTGAACCAAAGAATTGCTTGCCTTCGGGCTCTCTGAGGGATCGCCCAAAAGTAGATGGTCCAGTGCATTGTGGGGAATGTCGTCCTTACCTCCAGCAAGTTTCAGGTGGCTACCGCTATACCCCGGACCTCCAGACATCGAAATAACTTTCTGCTGACCTTACCGCTGCCACGGCTTGTTGGTCGCCAGTCCGGCAACCTCTACCTTTACTCAACGCTCCACCTCGAGGGAACGCTGCGAAACCTTTATCTGACATTGGCAGTGACTTTGCTGTCGACTTTTTGCACCCGTTTCCCACTAGCACCATATAAGCGGTAAAACCAGCTCCCCGGTGGCTCCCGCTTCAGCACCAAGGACAGCCAGCACAACTCTGCCCCTAGGTTTCTCGAGCCAGGTAAAATTGAACTGACTGTCGTGGCTTGGTCCTGGGACCCGCATCACCTATACCCTCCTTGGGTTCCACGCAACTCGACCTGCAAGTGACCGATTGTCACTAGTGCTTTTTCCCATTGACCGCAATGATGACGTTTTACAGTACTGTTTTGCTATGATTTACGTTTGCTTCTAAAATCCACAACTCCGGTTATACTTATCCGATTGACTTCGTTTTGGTATCTAAATTTATATAAAAATCTGCTTTATGTTTATAAATTGGTGTCAGATTTCTTTCGAGTTGGGTCAATTACTTATCGTCCATGTTGGTACTCTGATATGCTGAACACGTGTTCCTCTAGTAAAGTCTGACTGCTCTTTGCCATTCTACCAGGACTGAGCTAAGGATATATTATTGTGAATCAAGGGAACATCTTTGGGGTATTGTGAGAGTAATGTATGGTGAAGCATAACCAGCATCACCACTTAATACTCCACCTTCCTACATTGAATAAACTTAAATGTTGTCTTTGAATAAACACTGGCCTATGTCAAACGTAAGGTGTATTTGAGGTTACTTCCTGTGATGTCACTGGAAGCCAATGAACATGATGTCACTTCCACTACCCATGTGATTCATACTCCAGTTTACCTTGTCCTTCCCTTCTCTTACGTGGATAAGCTAGTGACAGTCCATGCCAATCTTCTCTGAGGAGTTAGATCAGGCAAGAAACTAAGCCCCTGCAGGGCTGAGGATTGAAAGTACCTCTATTCTGTCGTAGTTCTGCACACCAATACCTTTAACTTCCGCTCTTCATATGAGAGAGTGGTGCCAATAATATTCACAACAGAGAGCAGCACTATGAGCTCTGCCCAGAGCTGTCATTTGTCACTTGAACTACACGCACCGCAAGCCTGAATAAGTTAGTGTCGACAGCAGAGAAAAAGCAATCGATGTTGCCTCTGCTAACTACCAATCTAGACTCAGTAAGTGCTATTTACATTTCTTATAAGTACCTGATTAATATGTCAGATTTCTGCTCCCCACTGTGGCAGTTGGCTGGCTGCAGCCATTTTTCTTTGCTGGTGTCAATGCACATTTTTTGAGATTCAAATATAGTAGGAGCAAGGGAGAAATTTGAACGCTTACAGCCCATGTTGCGCCCCCCACACTCAGGGGCCCCGCAAGGCGGGCCCTATTCAGTCCAAAACAATGAATATTTGTGAGATATGCAAAACTCAAGGGCCCCTTGTCACATTCTGCAGGGGTCCATCACTATGTGTTACACCAATGAGCAGGGGGTCATGGAATTCAAATAGAAAATAAGGCACCCCGCTGACATGCGAGTCAAGGTTGGGGCTCTCTGCCGATGAAGGTGCGTGTACTGGCTGCAGGTGTTTCCAGCGGTACACACCACTTTTAGCTACAGTCACAAGTGTTCTCCTAGAAAGGTCTAGATAATTACTCCTTAAAGTTTTCAAGGACGTTAGCAATCAACTACTATACATGCGATTGCATTCCATGCTAATACATTTTCATCGTATCTGTTCATTTTCAAGTGTCATCTTTCTTTCCAGCTGATAGGAACAGAGACCAGATTTACAGAAAATTCTATACCAAACCCCAGGTCCAAGCAATGACTCCCATGTGGAGTCCCTCAAGGATCAGCCTTGTCCCCGACAATGTTCAACCTGTACGTCACACCACTAGCTAGACTAATAAAAGATCATGGGCTGATGCTAGTGTCGTACGCAGATGACATCCAGCTTGTGGTGTCACTCACGCAAAGTGTGGACATAACAGCTGAACGATTCCGCAGCTGTCTCACGGCGCTGATGGCTTGGATGAATTCTAATTTTCTGAAGCTCAACACAGAAAAAACCGAGGTTGTTGAGTTTGGTCAGAAACCCTTAGTATGGAGCCAACTATGGTGGCCCCCCGAAGCTGGCTCGTGCCCTGTCCCTGTGTCCAAGGCTAGGAACTTAGGTTTCCTGATTGACAAAGACTTAACGCTTGCCCCACAAATTAACCAAGTCACCTCGGCCTGCTTTTTTATGATAAAGGTCCTACGAAAAATACTTCCTTTTATTCCTTTCTCCCTAAGGAAAAAGGTAGTAGGAGCCTTGGTCCTGTCAAGAGTCGATTACTGTAACGCACTGTATCTGGGAGCTGGCGCAAGACAGTTCTCCAAACTTCAGTCACTACAGAATGCGGCCGCTCGAATATTGCTGGACTTACCTAAACATCATCCGACGTCCAACGGTATAAAGCAGTTACATTGGCTTCCAGTTCGACGTCGAGTGGACTTTAAGGCCCTCTGCTTGGTGCACAAAGCTCTGTATGGAGGAGGAGCGGCGGATCTTAGGCCCCTCTTCCCTCGGTACGTGCCAGGACGCGCTCTTAGGTCCGCAAATATGGGGTTGGTATGTCTCCCCAAGACAAGAAGAGTCAGATGGGGAGGAAAGGACTTTTCATTCCAAGCGGCTAAGCTCTGGAACTCCCTCCCTACACAGATGCGACAACAACCCAACAGGACTCTATTCAGAAAAATTTTGAAAACCTGGCTTTTTGCAAAGACCTAGATCTTCTAATGCTGCACCATTCTAACACACCTCAGCGCCAAGACGCCTCGGCAATAGTGCACTTAATAAATAATTCAGTCAGTCAGTCAGCAATAGATCCAAGGTCCCATATATTGTAACAATACACATCCTACAGTTTTACATACTAAAGCATCATGGTTTAAATTACACAGAATTTGTACATCTCAGCATGAGTAGGACTAGGTTTACAACCATTTGCCTGCTGCCTGACGGTGATCTGCATATTCCAACCTCAGTAGCGAACTTCTTTCTGCCGCAAAATCAGTTGTCTATTACAAATAGGTCCAGCTGGACCATTTTATTAGATCTAGGAAAGTCAAGACAGTCAGTGGATCACCTAAGTTCACAAAATTGTCCACAAGGCTGTAGTAATACTCGGTGAGCCCTTAAAAGGCCTTGACATGGTTTTTGCCAACAGGACATCTTGAGGTAGGATATCACAGTCTGAGATAGGCTAGGCGTGGTAAACTTTGCTTCAGTTGAAGTTATTAAACATGACCAGGGCTTTAAGTGGGCCAGGTCTCACCAGGTCTGAGCACCGGCAGTTTTTTAAAGAGGGGCTCGAAACGGGTCTCTATCGGGCTCTGTTTTGTGCTCTGGCACAGGCGGTCCGTTTTTTTTCCCGACTTCAGTGACAACAGGCACATGGATGTGCGCGTGCTCACGCTGCTCACTTCTCACTAGTGGAGAAGTTACGGCACGAAGTCAGGCCAGGTGAGCGTTATAGGGGAAGGGAGATCCTTTAAAGAGAGTCATTTTCTCTCTGGATTTCCCTTCTCTTTTTGAAACTCAGGAGCAGCAACATTGTCGTAGTGTCTGTCACCAGGGCTTTAAGTGGAAGCTTTTTCAATATTATATACAAGCCATAGTTGCTGCCTATTTATCGTATGCAACTAACAACCATTGACAAAGCCAATAGTCCTGACTTGTTATAGGTATGATGTTACTTGTATCATATATCTGGATGCAATGACAGAAACAGCAAAATACAAGTCAGGCGGCATACTGTGCTAAGCACAGATTTTTAGTTTAGGTGTTTTTAAGCCACGCCCTTAATTACTTTGGCCACGCCCCTTTGAGAGACCCCACAGTTTTTTCATCCCACTTAAAGCCCTGAACATGACCCACCTTCACAATGGGTAAGTTTCTCGCAAAATGTAAAACTTACATAAACCAATTTTTTGTTGTTTTTACTTTGTTTTATTTTTAGAATTTTGAGGAGTTACGGTCAAATGAGGTGAAAGTAGCACAAGCTGCAATAGTTATCCATATACCCAAAAGCGACCTTTGGATTATAGCCCTATGTCCCTCTTCAATACAGATGTTAACATCTACAGAGGGATTCTTGCCTCCAGGTTAAACTTAGAGATAGTGAAATGAATCAATTCTGAAACATTCAGTTTTTTGAAGCGGCTCCTATCGACCACTAACTCTAGACTTCTTAGGCATAGAGTTGAGAAGGTTCATCAGATTGACTCACCTGCCCCTGTTGTTACCCTCGAAGCTGAAAAAGCATTTGATACAGAATCCTGGACATGTTTACAAGTCAACAGAGACCACTTTGGTTTGAGCAATATCAAAGTAACGATGAGTCTCTATAGCCTCTTGATGGCTAACAGTGGTATCCTTTCAGAATTCTTTGGACTTAACGAGGTAGGAAGGTTTCTTGTCTCATCTGTTAAGATGAAGGACTTTTCACAGATGGATTCTCCTAGAGACTCGCATTGCGCCCATTAGTTTTCCATAGTCTACTTGGTTTTACGTTACATAGGTACATGCTACTGTTGTCCCCTCATATCGTTTTATTTTTTTTGCCTCCCTCCATCATTCACATACCTTTTTATCAGTTCCTGACACCCTGACTATTATACTGGCGCAGCTGGGAAGAGCAGCAGAGGCAGGGTTAGTGGTGTAGACGCTGCTGTCATGCAGGCAGCACATGATTTGCTTCCAAGGTCTGCCTCCCTATTGAATTGAATTTGGAATTTATAAAGCGCTGCTGTCACTCCCAGGGGAGCATCCTGGCGCTAGGCAGTATAGAACAGTCAGAGGATGTACTAGTGGGTGAAAAAAGAGTTTAAGACTCTGGATCAGTGAGGTGGCCTTCCAGGTTCATCAGATGAAAGAGTTACAGATTGAGTCAGAAGCTGTGAAAAGCCATGTCTTCACCTGTTTCCGAAAAAGGGGTTCTGACACAATATGTCTCATCTCCATGGGAAGCTGGTTCCAGGCCTTCGTCCCTAAAAACGTAAAAGATCTGCCTCCTTTAGTCTTAAGCCTGTAGTGAGGAGGTTTGAGGAGATTCGCAGATGAATATCTCCGAGACCGAGAGGCCGTGTAATGGGTAAATCTAGCCGTAAAATACTTAGGGCCCACAGTTCTGTAGGCTCTAAAAGTAAGCAGGATGGTTTTATGAAGGACTCTCTTGTGAATTGGCCGCCAATGGAGGGCTTTTATGGGTGCTGAGACAGAAGAACGACGTGATTGTTTTAGTACTAACCTAGAGGCTGCATGTTGAACTACTTTCAGCTTCTGAAGGGTTGGTTTAGAGGTCCCTGCGTATAGACTATTGCAGTAGTCTAATCTGGATGTAATCAATGCGACTGCCATTGTTTTTCTAGCTGAGAGAGGAAGGTAATCAAAAAACATTTTTTTGTGATTTCATTACATTGAAACACATTCCTGCCTATTACAGCCTTACTCTGTGTTTTCTGTCCATCTTCATCTCCTTTCTCTTTTCTTGCTTTCACTGATGTGCCTTCCATATCTATACTTATCCCTGTCCCTTTTTGGTCAAGACTCTAGGGACAGTTTGAAGCAGATGCTCTTCGGCTGTGGACAAATGCATTAGTTTTGGAATAACATCTGACACACCTTTTGGAAAGTTTTACAATAGAAAATGTCATCTCTACTGCTACAACCTGTTAAGGGCTATTTACATCTGTAGATTACTCAAATGACATCTAGAAAGATTTATTCTGGACAGAATTTCTCATATGTATGTTATTCATATATATTACAACAGAATCTATAAACACCAATGAAAGAGTTCTTTTGGTGGCTATAGGTCAAATGTATGTGAAATATATTTGCAGATAATTTGGAATTTTATATTAAGAACTTGACTAGTGCTGCTAAACTTTTATGATACAAACTGGAATCTATAAATAAAAATAAAAATACCCCGACATGGTAACCCTATCACTTTGGACTCTTAAAATCCGTTCGGGATACCCAACTGAACACCGCCAGACAAACAATTATCTACTTGTACTTAACCTCATTAGGTGGATAAGATATCTATAGGTCAAGTGTAAGTTCATCTGCTTCACCACCCTCTAAAATTGTTATTCATTTAGATTTCTCCAATTCAAGTGTGAATTCAGAGAATGAAAAAAATTACATTTTACATCTTGACATAAATGATTCCATCTACTTACCTGAGAAATTATAAGCCAACATTTTATTATAGCCTTATAGCCCGCTGCCGAGGGCTAGACCAGTTGTTAAAGGCCCTGATCCCGAGTTATAGGCCCGAGCCGCAGGCGAGGCCTATAACGAGGAGAGGGCCTTAACAACTGGTATAGCCTGAGGCAGAAGAGCTATAAGGCTATTAGAACATTCCACCCACTAAGGGTAGAATGTTCTAAATTAAAAATGGAGAAACAAAAAGACAAACATTGGAATGTTGGAGTGCTGGGCTTATACCAGCCATTATAAGCCCAGAGCAACTCCATTGTCTTCAATGGAGCTCCCAACATTCCAATGTTCTAATTATTGTTATATGTTTCAAATGGATAAGATCACTCTACAATATTTATGTTTTACCACGTAGAAGATGCTATATTATTTATTCCACTGTCAGATTACAGTCAATAAAAATGATATTTGTGTCCTGTCTGGTTCAGTTTTTTTCTTTCTATATTATACTAAACCAATAAAAATACTTGAACAGAAAAGCTTTGGGTGAAGTCGGGCAGAGATGGGAAATTGTTCTGTTCTCAAATGTGTGTATTTTCCCACCTTAATCCATGGCAACATATACTTTCTCCAACGTGGATTGCCGGCTGCCAAATATTCCACCCAAGAAAGGCAGAAGAGCTTGTGAGCGAGCTTGGTGCTGCAAGAGGTTTAAGCCACTTCATCTGGCTAGTGGCTACCGCCAGATCACGCTTACCCATGACCTGAAGGAGAAAATGGGGTTTGAGGTGGTGATGGGCCTTTAGCATTTCCTGTTTATGCAGTCTGAGCTGAAGAAGCCCCCGACAATTGTCAGCGTGGGTGTCAATCAATGCCTGACTGGGGAATGTCGATGTTGCCCACTTACACAACGTAGCAGCCTTCAGCACTATCTGGACAGACCACATGAACCACCTGAGGTGGGCGCTACGTGTGCAGCAGAACATGAAACCCATGATCATGGCCAGAAAGAGCCAGATGTGTTGTCTCCTAAGGACACCAGGTAGTGGTTGGAAGATGTAGCCTGTAGAGGCTAAAGTTGAAACTGTGTATGAATTGAAGGTTCCAAGGTCCTAAATCCAAGCCAGGGCTTTTAAGGAACTCACTGGGAATACCCCAGCTTTGTGGAGACTTGCCTGAACGTAGTTGCTGCCCTCACTGTCTTGTCTTCCGAGATGTAATAAAAAATTTCAGGTGAACTTGTTTGGAAAGAGTTGTTACAAGGTGATAGCAGCCAACAGTCTGCTCTTTTAGAGTGAAAGCTGCTATTGTAATTAAAAACAATAATAATAAAAGCGGTGTCTCAACATGCAGAGCCTAAAAGCTCTGCCTTTGATATTAGCTTAAGTTGACATTCATACAAATGATAAAATTGTAGACTATAAAAGAATAAAACGCGTAGTTTAATCATGATTTGGATAATTCAGGTGACTGTGAAAGAAGCAGTGCTCAGGTGATCACACACAGTAATACAAAAGCCACGTAAATCATATACACACACACACCTACACCAGCATGCAACAAAAGGTGAAAAACCAAATTTGCCCCAGTGGTGGATTTGCTTGCAAGGATTAGACATTACCATGGAGCACAAGTCTGGATCGCCCCGTGGATCCCTGGGAATGCTGGTGGATTTTCGTGCACGTTTACACCATAAGATGACAGACATTCTCTTGTGCAGGAGTATCTCCTGGCCTGTCCAGGATGTCAGAGTGCAGGATTTAGGATTGTAGACCCTAACACAGTGCCCATGTATCTTCTGGCCCCTCATAGTCTTATTCTAACCCAGTTTATTTTTATGTGCACAACACTCGTGTCACGAGGCGCCTGACAGGAGTTCTACATGTTTTTATCTGTTGCCCAACGACAGAGGCTGAAACCATATGTAAACTGGATGCTTTTGCTGTCTCCCTTAAAGCGGTGGGGAACATGCCCCAGGGATAAGGAGAGAGTAACAAATATCTCTAAAGTCCAGTGACCACCCCTCACGCCAATGTAAGTCTCCAATGTATAGGACTTCGTTGCATGACTTCATGTGCAGAGCCTCAGATCCCAATCAGAATGGAGCCGTATTATTTTTTACGTGTTTATCGCCCAAGGAAAGGCGCATGCCCATGTGCTGCCTTCCACAGAAAAGCGGTGCGTAACTGACTCGTGCAAGCATTATGTATTCCAGCCCCAAGCCAAATATCACAACAACTATGTATAAAGTGCACATAGGATGATGGCAATGGCTTCCAAGAGAAGAGGGTCATATCCAAGGGCTAGCTTTCTCTTGGGAGACACAACAGTGGGAGAAAACATCCCCTGAGAAAGGATGTCATCTATATGCTAATATAATCTTACCACACACATATTGTGGGCAGGAAGATCCAATTATCGGGTTCGTTTGGATTTTAAACTTGAGGGGGCAGACTTTAGACCACACCCTCAATAAATATAGTAAAAGGCTGTAGCATACTTACAATAGACTACCACCAACCCCACAAACTGCCAAGGCAGATTACTCTCTTGGAATTGAACAGGGAAACATAGTTTGTGTCCTACTAAACTGGAGGACAGGTCTCAGCAGGAGAGCATGCAGGTTTCTTGGATCAGAGACTTACACAAACAAACAAGAGGGCTTTTTTAGAGAGAAACAGGGTGTGTCGGCTGTAATATACAGCTCTGAACCTTGGTCTTTGCACATCCTAACCAATTCAATCAACATTGAACCCCATCCACTCAGCAAATCAGCTCAATTATGTTGATTAATATTGGATTGTTTTGTACAGCACATGAATGCCCAGGGCGTTCTGGCGCTGATATCTGCTCACTGAATAATGAAAGACCAGAAGCTAAAATTTACTACTAGAAAGGGCATATAACTGATCACACCGACCAGGAGAATAACCAGGTTTTAAGATGTTTCCTGAAACTGAGTAGGTTAGACTGACCTCTAAGATGTTCAGGTAAGTTATTCCAAAGTTGTGCAGTGGTGTAGATAAAGCTCCTACCTCTCCATTTCTTTCTCCTGATTTTGAAGACATTCACTGTCCTGGAATTGGCCAAGGGCAAAATTCTTCTGGGGCTATAGCAAGAAAGATTTTTTTCAAATATGCTGGGCCATCCCCCTACAGAATCTTATGTGCCGGACATAAAGCCTTAAATGTGACTCTTTTCTTCACAGAGAGCCAATGGAGCTCCCGTAATGTCTCAGAAACTGGCTTGAAATTAGGAATTTTTTTAGAAATCGAGCCGCTGCATTCTGTAGACATTGAAGTTTCTTCAGAGAGTGCTGGTGAATGCCTAAATATAGGGCATTGCAATAGTCCAGCCTAGACAGCACTAAAGAAGTGACCACTGATTTCTGAAGTTCATATGGGATGAAAGGGAGAACTTTCCTTAAAGTGCGAAACAGGGAAAAGCAAGCAGAGGTGAGTTTCTTATTCTGTGCATTGAAGGACAAACTGGAGTCAAAAATTATCCCAGATTCCTGACTGAAGATACCAGAGTGGGAAGAGAGCCAAGCATCTGCAGCCACCAGGATTGGTCCTTGCCAAAACAGAGAACCTCGATTTTATCCGAGTTCAACATAAGGCTATTGTTGCTCATCCATTCTTCAATTGCGCCCATACAGCTGTTAATCCTGTGTGCAGTCTCATCTACGTCATTCGAGATGGACACAGCAATTTGTGTATCTTCTGCATACGCCACTGGGGCGAAGTCAAAAGAATTCATCAATCTTGTCAAGGAAGCTACTTAAATGTTAAAATGCGTAGGACTCAGTGATGAACCCTGAGGGAGACTGATTTCTGCCTAGCGTTCCTGCATGGCGTCATGGTTTACAGTATCAAGGCTGCCGATAAATCCAACAAGATCAATGCCGCCTTCCCACCATGATCTAAAATACTTCTCAGCTTCTCTGTAGCTACTACCAGAGCTGACTCAGTGCTATGATTTGGTCTAAACCCAAATTGTACAGAGTCTAAGATTTTGTTCTCCTCTATGAATTTAGAAAGTGCAGTATTCATGTGCTTCTCAAGGATTTTTGCTGAGAAGGGTAAAAGAGATATAGGACTATAGTTCTTTACCTCTTTTGGATCTAGTGAAGGTCTCTTCAACAATGGGAGGATGGAGGCCTTTTTCCACTCAGTAGGAAAATGTCCTGAGGTAATGATAGTGTTCAGCAGCGTAGTATGGGGAGGGGTAGCCACCCTGCTATATTGTGGACAATTTTTGAGGGACAGGGATCAGATGAAGGCCCTGATTTTGTTTGGCCTATAAGTTCAACTACTCTTTCCTCCGTAACAGAAGGAAACTTGCAGAAGGTATTTTTAACGGGAACTGTACCGGTTGAACCAAAGGCTGGAGCTAAGGCCCTGCCACTGGAGTTTAATTTACCATGAATTACCTCCACTTTATTTTTAAAAACATCCGCTAGATTATCACAGAAACGTTGACAGGTAGACGTTGTACCACTTGATGATAGGCTGGAAATGAGCTAAACTGTTTTAAAAAGTTCTCTTGTGCGGTTCTTTGCGGAGTGATTTTTTTCCAAGAAGTATTTAGTTTTCTCAATAACAATCTTTTTTTTTTTTTTGTAGTCTTTAATAGACTCATTGTATCTGACCTTTTCATCCCTCAGATAACTTCTTCTCCATACTTTCTCCTGCCTTCTGCATTTTCGTTTTAATTCATTAAGCTGAGGAGAAAACCAAGGAGTAGAGGGCCGACTTCTGTGATATCTAATAGGTTTAACAGAAGCAAGCTTATTAACTACGGCTCTTTTCCACTCAGAATATGTGCCTTCTGTTAAATTTGAATCCTTCATGATTATGGACCGGGGCCTGTCTAAAGCATCTGCCTGGTCTGTTACATTAATTTTATTCCAGGCTGAAACTCTCTTACTTTGCACACTCTTATTGGTAACATTGGTGGATGGGACAAGTTTTAGGCTATATTGATGGCTTTGTGTGACCATATAATAGGTAGGATATCAAGGGTATGACCTGCTACAAGTGTATTGGTATTCACCAGCTGAGTAAGACTAAAACCACTTAAAATATCGATGAGTTGCTCTGAATATTTATTGTTGTCATTTTCTAAATGAAAATTAATATCACCTAAAATGGTAAAATTAGAATACTGCATACATGATTCTAAAATATCTCCTAAACCTACTAAGAAACTCGCTTTCAGTTCAGGAGGCTTGTCGATCAAAAATCCATTGAAAATAGGCTTGTTGGATAGCTTACAACTAAGTAGAATTGCATCACTATCTGTTACTGTAGCAGATTCACATCTAACTTCGAGGTGGTCACGATCGACCACTGCTAAACTGCCACCTCACTTACCTACTCGATCTATCCTAGTGATAGCAAATCAAACTGGTAATGCATCAACCAAGTTTGGGTCTGAAGTTTATTCCGTCCAAGTTTCAGTTAAGAACGCTATGTCAGGTGAGTGATTTTCTAAATGGTTAAAAAACTCAATTTGTGCTTAATAAGAGAGCGAGTGTTTATCAATGTACATTTCAGTCTGGTGCCACCATTTTCTAGAGGCTGGGAGGCTGAGAGACAATCAATCTTGCATCTTCGGAAAGTTTGTTCCACTTGGTAGGCCAGCTTGTAATGATAGCAATATACATGGCCCTGATCATGACTGAAGTTAAAAATACTACATGGCGGGAGCTTATCCATGTTGAGCTGAAGCAACCGCTCCCTGGAATACTTTCAGGGTGAGATTTGGCCAAGGGTCCTGGCACGTGGCGCGGTCTTGGCGTGGATGGGAACAGATGGGCTTGCCTTTGGAACGCCGGTGGCACGCCCGCTGCACATCTGCCTTCCCAGGCTCTTTAAATAAGGAGCCTGGAACGAAGACTAGACTGCCAACCAAAATGGCGTCCCTCGTGACCTGTCCCAGTCTAAACACGGCCCAGGAGGTGCGAGTGCATAAATGTGCAAAAGTTATCTTGTGCCGCCGAGCTTACACTGTGCAAATTAGCAATTATGTTAAAAGCATTTTAAAACTTCTAAAATGACCAAAACCGCTTATTGCATACTCCTGCTTTCTCTCCAGTCAGCATAGCAGTCGGCGCTTCCTCGTTCCCAGGCTCATTAAATAAGGAGCCCGAATGAAGACTAGACTGCCAACCAAAATGGCATCCTTTGCAACCAGTCCCGGCTCTAAACACGGCCCAGGAGGTGCGAGTGCATAAATGTGCAAAAGTTATCTTGTGCCTCCTAGTGTGCACTGTGCAAATTAGCAATTATGTTAAAAGCTTTTTAAAACTTCTAAAATCACCAAGGCTAGGGAGCAATTTTACTTTTATTACTTTTAGTAATGGGGAATAAGTTGGACCTTCCAGGGAGCTATAAAGTATGCGGAAAGCCCCTTGTAAACATTTGGCTCTTTTCTTCATCTCTGTTTTATGATATGAGAAGGATCCATTCTCATCGAACAGTATGCCAAGATATTTATAGCATTGTACTTTTTCTAGCACCCGTTTTTGGAGGTACCATTTATATTTACTGCCTTTCAGTTTCTTGGTACTGGCTTCCATTACTTTTGTTTTTGCTTCATTTATTGTCATTTTATTCTCGATTGAATACATTGCTGTTTTATTTATTAATCACTGCAAACCTATCCTTGTTTGGCTTAGCAAGACGACGTCATCAGCATATAGTAAATTCGATATTTGTTTATCTCCAAGCTTTGGTGGGACTGCTAATTCATTATTCATTGCAGGTGTAAAATCAGATAAAAATATCTTAAATAAATACGGAGCTAAAACACACCCTTGCTTTAAGCCTTGAGATGTATTAATTTTCCTAGACAGCCTTGAGCCATTTCCAAGTCGGACTCTTGTCCAAGTTCCAGTGTATAACAATTGTATTGCTTTTAAAAGGCAGGGATTAATACCATACTGATTCAGTTTCCTCCATAGAATTTCCCTATTTACACAATCAAATGCCGCTTTGAAATCGACAAAACTTAAATATAATGCTTGTTTTTTTATTCTATATTTTTCCATTAGTATTCCCAGTGTTAAAATATTTGTTGCCGTCCCTTGTCCTTGTGTAAAACCCGATTGGTTCGGCGGAATTAAATGCATGTCATTTGCCCAATCAATTAACTCTTTAAGGAGAATTGATGCAAAAAGTTTAGCTTCGATATCTTGGAGCGTAATTAGTCTATAGTTGTCTGGAAGAGAACAATCCCCACTTTTATAAATAGGAGAAATTATTGATCCCTTCCACGATTCTGGGATAGACCTTGATTGCAGAGCATGATTGAATACTGATGTTAAGTAGGTCGACCAGTATAATGCTTTCTCCTTATAAAAATCCGCGGGAATCCCATTTGGGCCAGGGGCACCATTAGATCTCTGTTTCTTTATAAGTTTGCAGACTTGGTTTTCAGTTATCATTATTGTATAAGTAATTTTTTCTTCCCCTTGTCCATTTATTCTACAATTAGCATGGTCCATAACCATATCGGGAATAGGATTTAAGTGCATATTTAAAAACGTAACCCATTCAGAATCAGTTACTGTTGAAGAAGTAGGTTTCCTACTATCTCTATTCAATGTATTTACTAAAACCCAGAAGTCTCTTGTGTCACTCCTTTTACAGGTATATAAGGCTTTAGCCCATAACAATTGTTTTACTTGCATTTTATCCTTCCAGATCAATTTCCTTACTTCTGTGGTTATCCTTTTAAGTTTTTCTCTATAAGTCTGGTTACCTGGGTACTTCTTTATCAATCTTAGAGTTCTATTACATTCTTTTTTTTAGTATTTGACTTTCAGGCGATATTTTAACCATTGAACATGATACTTTTTTCCTCAACTGCCCTTTATTACTGTCTTTTTGATACTGACAGGAAATTAAATCCTTTGTAAAGAGGGACCATTTTTCAACATGGGTGAGTAGTCGCGCTTTATAAGAGCACTGATTGATTGAGAGCTCGCTTAGTCTGTAAAAATCCACTGCTTTGTAGCCAGCACATCTGGTAAATTGTGTCATAAAATACAGCCCCATATGTCATCACTTTTTTGGGGGTATCCCTCAGAACGCTCCAGGAAATGGATGGGCTGGCTGGCCGGCCTGCCTGAGATGGCCAGCCAAACCCACATACATGTGCACTGATAGCAGTGCTGCCCACCACTCCCTCTCCTGACTGCCCCGCCCCCAGGAAGCAGCACGTACAAGATGAAAAATAAAACACTAATAAGCTTGTTTTATTTTTCGACTTTTGAGGGTGGGGGGTGACGCTCCTGCGGCATAGCAGAGGAGCCGCCACTGCCTGCCACCGGCCCAAGGAGCAGAACCCACCCACAACATCCTGCAAGGCGAAGCACTGAAGTGCTCAGTCTGATGCAAACACCCACACACGTCTACATTCCAGGACAGGATCATAAAAGAGCGCCACAGACTCACGGACAAATGCACACTCAGGTACGGACACTTTCAAACCGACCAGAGCAGGTGCTGCTACCCTAACACTCCGTTTTTAGCGACATGCTACATTTGCACCAACCAAAAGTCTGTCCATGATGCCCAGAAGGCCAGGGGATCGTGTGCTTTTAAAAACTTGTCATATTACAATATTTAATTTCATTTTAGACAAACCAAAATGCTCTTTTAAAATACTAAAATTGTGGACTGCAGCAGTGTCAACGCAAAACAATGGGGCCCCCTGCAGAATGTGATGAGACCCCCCTCCTGCCCCACCCACCGGCCTGACTCCAAGTCTTCCATATCTCCCAGTTATTCATTGGCCTAGGACTGAATGGGGCCCTCTTGAAGGGTTGGGGGCCCCGCGAAGGGTTGGGGGTCCCTTGAACCACGAGGGCTGTGGGAGCCTGCGTTACGCCCCTGGATGGCAATGCTTTACTTTATTTTATTTATTTATTTATTTATTTATTTAATGCATTTTTTTAGAGCCCGGACTTTACCCAAAGGTAACTATACCCCACCAACATACAGGATACAATTGTGTACAGTCTAGTTTCGGCAATAATTAATGTCAGCCAGGGACAGCATGGTTCCAGCATGATTCCATTGTACTCTACTGCCACCTTCTGGGGTTTTTATATATCACACTTAAAACTTTGGTTTTTAAATTGTATATTCCTGTAAAACAGCTGAGCCTGCATCAGTCAATACATTAGTTAAAAAAACATACACGTGAACGTGGAGCTTTCTGGCGTGCTAGGTTTCTTCATTGGAACACGTGTGAACCAGTTTGTCATGCCATCTAGAATATTTTTCTAAAGCGCAAAGATTGCCAAACCTCTTTTTGATACAGACTCACCTAACAATTAATAAATATTCGCGCAATGTTAAAAGCAACCTGCTTTCTAGAAGCAAGAACCTCTGAATGCGAGAGTGTGTCAATAATAGGGCGTGGGCAGCGCGGGACTGGCTTATAGGTCAATCTGGCAGTGTGACTGGTCTGGCACATCATTGTATGGGGCTTTTTTGGGCTATTAGCAGGTCTTTTTATAATCTGGTGGGTCTGTTTTGCTGTTAATTTCTAGGATATTACCACCAACATTGCCTGCAGCAATACATGCATGCTGTAGTATCAGCCCCATGTAAAAGGGGGAAAGGCAAAAGTGCATGCTGCTTGCAAACAGTGATTCGTTCCATGCGCAGACCACGTATTATTATAAAAGGCGGAAGGCGGAAGGCGGGGCTGATGAGTTAGTGGTAGCCTGACGCACTGAGCGAGTTAACTCCCGGCTCCTGTGTCTTTATTAATGCCGCGTGCGTGATGTGCACATATAGGCCGCTAGGCCGAGCCTACCTAGCGGCAGTAGTTCACCAGCTGACTAGCCTATACTGGCGACGAGGCGGAGCTCTCCTGTCGCACCACACTTCTCCCTACATCCAGGTGACTTTCCACAGCTCTGAGGGGCATATTTACAAGGGCATTGCACTTTTAATGATTTTCCTGTGGCGCAATGCACAGCTCCATATTTACAAGGTGGTGTTAAGCCATTTAACGTGGCTTAACGCCACCTTGTAAATATGTCCCCTAACCACAGCAGTCCGCTGCGGCAAAGGGGCGGGCTATGGGTGTTGCTGTGGGCATTCCACTGCAACACTCATTGCTTTTTGACGCTGCCCCCTATTTACAAGGGTGGCGTAAATATGGGGCAGCTTAAAAAATAAGACCAGGGAAAACCTGGTCTTAAACAGATGCAATGAGGAGAAATGATTAATTTCTCCTCATTTTTGCTGTTTCTATGTGTGCTGTATTCAGCACACATAGAAACAGCAAATCGCCATTAGTGATTGCTCATGTGCAGGAAGGTGTCTCTTCCTGCACATAAACAATCATTAAAAAAGGACGTTTTGCAACTTCTATATGTGCTGAATTCTTCAGCACACATAGAAGATACAAATCACCATTAGTGAATGTTTATGTGCAGGATGGGACACCTTCGTGCACATGAACAATCATTCCTTTCAACACATGCATCCTTGCACTATGGTGCAAGGGTGCCTGCGTTGGGGCTAGGCAGCTAAATTTGGCACCAGCGCTAGGGTAAACACGGGTGCATCACAATCTTGTAAATACAGCGCATTCCTGCATTTTGAAACTGTCGGAGCGTGGCATTAGCAATTTTGGCTTAACACAGCGCTCCAACAGTTTCTTGTGAATATCCCGCTGAGTCTCTTGTTCAGCGGGTGCCCAGCACAATAGCGGTATCAGCTGGCAGTGCTCGGACTGCAGGGGGTGCTGCAACACCGCAAGAGCCAGGTCAGGGGTTATTCCTATGTGGCGGCAGTCCGGCTGCCCAGTAGCGCCGGCAGTGCTTGTGCTGTGAAATGTGTTCTGCCCATGGGGAGTTCCCCACATACCTTCCGGAGTTCTCCCCGCACGCTCTGGGTGTGAGTCTACTCATGTCCTCCATCCCAGCTCTGCTTCACCAGCCACAACTAAGAATAACCAACGTGCAGGCAATTGAAGCCTTCCTAATTGAGGGTGCACTGTTTCCTCAAGCACCCAAATGGAGGGACTGGGTGGAACTATGGAACTCTACTTTGAAGCCATAGAAGTGCCCACTGAGAGGCGACAAGCCCTTCTATTTCATCTAGGGGGAAAAGCCATACAAAAAGTATACAAGATGATCACCGAAGCAGGGCCCAACACATATGCACACTAGTTGCAGCCCTAATGCACATTTTGAACCGGTGGCCAGCCAATACAACGAACGGTTCATCTTTCGGCACGTCCACTAGGAACCCAAAGAGTCGCTTGATAGCTTCTATGGCAGACTCAAAGAGCTTGCTAGAACCTGCGTTTTCAATGATGAGCAAGTAGAGATCAGACGGCAGATCATTTAGGGTTGAGCCTCATCCAAGCTGCAGGAAAACATACTGCAGGAATCCGTAAAATCCCTACGGGACATCCTCATGCTTGGCAGATCAAAAGAGCTGTTAAAAGTCAGGTCTTCACATATGGGGGCCACACTACACAGGACAGTCAAGACAGAACCAGTCAGTGCAGTCCAGCTGCAGCACAGCCCCGAGTCAGCAAATAGGCCCCCTTGAAGTCAAAAGAACGTGTGGATATTGCGGAGGTCCAACCCATAGGCCAACCACGTGCCCAGCAAAGGGAAGAAAATGCACCACCTGCGGCAAATATAACCACTTTGCAAAGGTGTGCAGATCATCAAATCAAAAGAAAGTGAAAGAAACCATCCACACCATCCCCGAAGAGGAACCAGAAGACATGGATGACGACATCACAGAATATACCGTACATTCAGTATTCACCATCGGCAATGACACTGCCCCCCACAGGCCGCTTCCCCAATGCAATTTCCGTAGTGGGCAATTCCCAACAACAGAGACCATAGGCATGGGGGGCCTCCATAGACATTATGTCGGCAAAAACGTATCAGGTAATGCCGAAACTCCCAGTGTTAGCTAAAGCAAGAGTCAGAGTCTTTGCCTACAGACAGACGCTATGGAGTTTCACTTCAACAATCTTGCATGGGGACACGTGTGTTGACACTACCATATACATGGCAAGAGGAGGCCAAGGCATGCGTAATTCTAGTGGCGGTGCGCATACCTTGTAAAACACATATACAGCTTATCTGTACAAGTTCAAAACTGCTCTGATTTGCAAATGTGGGACACTTTTTTAGCTATCTGATTCGCTAATAGGGGCCACTTTTATTTTGGGGCCCAGGCCTATTTTCTGTCCCTGTCCGACCCTGGGAATGGGGGACTCCCATTTCTATACAATGGCTGTAATGTGGGTCTATAGCTCTGACGTGGCAGGTACAGGGCCAGAAGTTATCTCTGAACTGTCTGGCAAGTAGATATGTGGGCAGAAACCCAAGACTACATGCCTTAAAACCCCACTACAGGGTTGAGGGCAATACTTATCGACTCTGGCCACCACCGTTCTTCATTTCTATTTTAAAATGTATTCAGAAATTCAATCAATCAATCAGGGAATTTTAAGGCGTGCTACTCACCTGTGAGGGTCTCAAGGCGCTGGGGGGGGTGCAGCATAGGGTCAGCCGAAAAGCCAGGTCTTGAGGCTGCTCTTGAAGGTTTGCAGGGTAGGGTCTGATGTTGACTGGGAGCTCGTTCCAGGCCTTGGCTGTGACGTAGGAGAAGGCTCTTCCCCCTGCTCTGGTTCTGAGGATGTGCGGGGTTTCCGCTAGGACGAGGTCGGCGGAGCGGAGGTTTCTCTTGGGTACGTGGAAAGAGACTCTTTCATTGAGGGATTTGGGTCCGATGTTGTGAAGGGATTTGTAGGTGTGGGTGAGGAGCTTGAAGGTTACTCTCTTCTTGACGGGGAGCCAGTAGAGGTCTCGCAGGTGTTGGGTCATGTGCTCGCATCGTGGGGTGCCGAGGACGAGTCTGGCCACAGTGTTCTGGATGGTCTGGAGTTTCTGTAGTAGGGATTTGTTGATTCCGGCGTAAAGGGCATTTCCATAG
Source organism: Calotriton arnoldi (assembly GCA_963921515.1). Classification (NCBI taxonomy): domain Eukaryota; kingdom Metazoa; phylum Chordata; class Amphibia; order Caudata; family Salamandridae; genus Calotriton; species Calotriton arnoldi. The sequence continues at coordinate 277,686 of CAWUFW010014256.1, forward strand.
TCCAGTCTGCTGGTTATGAGTGCGTGGGTGACGTTCTTCCTGGCTTCGGGGGGATCCATTTGAAGGTCTTGCGGAGGATGCGGAGGGAGTTGAAACAGGTGGAGGCAACGGCGTTGATCTGGCGAGTCATGGTGAGGGAGGAGTCGCGAATGATGCCGAGGTTTCGGGCATGGACCGTGGGGGTGGGTGGGTTTCCGAGGGCAGAGGGCCACCAGGTGCTGTCCCAGGCGGTGGGGGAGGGCTCGAGGACGAGGACCTCCGTCTTCTCCGAGTTGAGCTTAAGGCAGCTGTTGCTCATCCAGGCTGCAACGTCTTTCATTCCTTCCTGGAAGCTGAGTCTGGTGTCTTCGGGGTTCTTTGTGAGGGAGAGGATGAGCTGGGTGTCGTCGGCGTAGGAAACTATGCTGAGTCCATGCTGTCTGCCAATGGTGGCGAGCGGGGCCATGTAGATGTTGAAGAGCGTGGGGCTGAGCGATGATCCTTGGGGTACTCCGCAGTTGATCTCTGTGGGTTCGGAGAGCAAGGGTGGGAGTCTGATCCTTTGGGTTCTGCCGGTGAGAAAGAAGCAGATCCAGTCGAGGGCGGTTCCCCGTATGCCGGCGTCATGGAGTCTGGCTGCGAGAGTGCGGTGGGAGACGGTGTCGAAAGCAGCGGAGAGGTCTAGCAGGATGAGGGCCGCGGTGTGGCCCTGGTCGAGGATCGTGCGGATGTCTTCGGTGGCGGCAAGGAGGGCGGTCTTGGTGCTGTGGTTACTGCAGAAGCCAAACTGGGAAGAGTCGAGGATGGTGTTCTTCTTCGATGAAGGTCATCAGCTGGGTGTTGACGATTTTCTTGGTGACCTTGGCTGCGAAGGGAAGGAGAGAGATGGGTTTTTCAGGTCCGTAGGGTCTGCCGAGGGTTTCTTGAGGAGGGGCTTGACCTCTGCCCGCTTCCAGTCGTCGGGAAAAAAGCCGGATTCAAAGCTGGCGTTGATGATGCGGCGTATCTTGGGTGCTATGGCGGTGGCGGCTCTGTGGAAGATGTGCGGTGGGCAGGGGTCTGTGGGGGCTCCTGAGTGGGTGCTCTTCATGGTCATGATGGCGTCCTCGGTGGTGACCAGTGTCCAGGTGGTGATGGTGGGCTGGCTGTCGTCGCTGGAGGGAAGGGTGATTTCTGGAGTCTCTTCGCTGAAGTTGTCATAGAGGGCCTTGATTTCCAGGTGGAAGTAGGAGCCGAGCTTGTTGCAGAGGTCTTGGGAGGGAGTGACGTCCGCGGCTTCGCTGGGGGTTTGGTGAGTTGCTGGATGATGTTGAAGAGTTCCTTCGAGTTGCTGGAGTTGGTGAGGATTTTGTTCCGGATGAAGGACCTCTTGGTGGATCATATGAGTTAGTGGTATTCTGTCATGGTGTTCTTGTAGATGGTCTGGTCTTCGGTGGTTTTGCTGTTTCGCCATCGTTTTTCGAGACGTCTGCAGGAGCGTCTAGCTTCTTGGAGGTCGGAGGTGAACCAGGTGGCCTTTAGAGGGCATTGCTTGTCGGGGTTGCGCAGGGGTGCGAGCTTGTCTGCGCAGCTGGTGATCCAGTGGTGTCATTCCTTGGCTGCGGAGTTGGGGTCGGTCGTGGCGTAGGGGGGTCATGGATGAGGGTGGAGTTGAGGTCCTCCTCTGTGACCTTGCTTTAATTCCTTCATGGCGGGCGCAGAGTGGGCTTGTGAGCAGAGGTGGTGTTGAAAGAGAAGTGTACGCAGTGGTGGTCTGTCCAGGGGGGCTGCGAGGTGTGGCTGAAGCGGATGTTGGTCCCTCCTGCGAAGATGGGGTCGAGGGTGTGGCCTGTCTTGTGGGTGGGGGTGGTGTCTAGCTGCTTCAGTCCGAGGTTGGCGAGGGTGTCCAGGAGGGCGGTGGAGTCGGGGTCGCTGTGGTTGTCGAGGTGGAAGTTCAGGTCTCCGATGAGTATGTAGTCCGAGGAGGCGATGGCATGGGGTGATGAAATTAATCCAACCAGCTAGGCTACACACTAAATATTGAAATTTGCAATGTTCATAAAATACATGATGAAATTAATAATTTCATTTAGCTTTAAAAACTCAATATTTACTTATTGATTTATTAACTTGTAAAGCACAGCGTTCACTGAAAAACGCATCTCTCAACTAGGCACTGCAGGCAAGGGGAGTCACAGGCACTTAAACATAACCTTAATAGAATGACACAGGTTTTGAGCATTTTCTTGAAGCAAGAAAAGTGTGAAATCAGATGCAGCTGTAGAGGTAGATCGTTTCAAAACTCTGGGCCGAGACCCAAAAGGACTGCCCACTGCATTGGGTCCAATGGCCAGAGGGACCTCAAAGAGGGCACAAGTCGAAGATCACAGTTTTCTGGCTGGATTTAGAAAGTTGCAATAGAATTCTCGCGGAATAAAACAGAGTACCTTCAAGTGAATGTTCTGTTCAAGTGGAAGACGAGCAGCACATGTCGCAAAGTGCAGCAGCAACAAACTTGGATTTTTTAAGCCTACAGGTTAGGCACACCACCATATTCCAAAGGCTTTGCAATATTTCAAATAGGGTCTCGGGCAAGACAATGTAGAGAGCATTCGCATAGATGGGGCGGGACAGGATAAGGGCTCTAGCCTTGATCGCACATCTTTTACTAGCAATTTCATTAATTCACATTGTATTGTCTTGTGTTGCATTGTGTTGTATTGTATTATATTGTAGTTTTTGTATTGTATTGTATTGTATTGTAGCATTTGTACAGCACTTACTACCCCTTTGTGGAGCTCTGAACACGCTCTGAACACACAGATAGCAAGCTACACAGTGTCGGGTGTGTGGCTGGAAGGGTGTTGTTTTTCATTTTAGCTTTTTGGGGACTTTATGTTGGCATGCCTGATCACCACAGAGGTGCGATTATCATTTTATGGGACACAAATCCTGGCAACATGATGGGTGGGGGTATGTGAGAGATAGACGTAGAAATTATAATTGTAATAAGGACTAAAACACATAGGCAGCTACAGAGCACCAGCCTGTCCATAACGGCAAGAGGATGGTCAGTGTGTGTACACCAAAAAAGAGGGGTAATCAGAGAATGCCCAATAATCCGCTTGGCAGCATGCACCTGGCAGAGATGTTGCTGAATGAATAAAAGGATGCCAAAAGGGAAAGAAATGGAAGAGGAGACGGACACCTTTTTTAAAGGTAATGATTCAGCCTACTACTATACAAATACACCCATGAACGAGGAAGGAAGTGGAAGAGCAGTCAAGGCTGGCAACTGAAGCAGAAATCTTTAAAAGCCAACATTCCACCTACAGCTGCTACGCCAAAGGAAGCCAAACTGTTGGGCAGGCCTTCGCACCCCAAGCCCCTTTGAAGCTCCCAAAGGCAGACTAGTCGGGTCTTGGCTGTGAGCCTAGCCAGAGTGGCACCCTGAGCACATGAGATTGGGAGAAAAAGCACTTGGTTGGTTGCTGCTCTGATACCGTAAGCGTGCATTGGCTTGCCTCATGTTACGCAGCTGATCTCACCCCTCCATGCGAGCCAGATACTTTTCTTAGATCCCGGATACCCTTGCTCTTCCTAGTTTAGCTTGGGAGGCACCCTCCACTTTCATGTTTAATAGTGAATGACACTTCAGGGTAAAAAGGTGAGTGTCATGAAAGGAGCTTTCCCCTGCTGCTATTGTTTCAGATAGGTCAGCAGCTTGTCAGGAAGACCATGGCCACACTTTCTGAACTTGAGTGCATGGGCATCATGTAGAGGCCCTGCTAGGTAGTAGCTGCTGCCCATGGCTTCCTCTTTGCAACTTTTGCCACTTTGTGACTTTGGCTTGGGCATTGCAGGACAGTACCAGGAAAAGAGGGTCAACTAGGCCATACAGTTTACTTTCTGTGGCTCCCACCTCTCCACCAGCCCCCCCAAACCCACAATAGCATCACAGCTGATTCTGATTTGCTGTTCATGAGCTAGGGAGGAGGCAAAGGGTTAGACCATTTCTGCTGAGAGAGAAAACACAAAAACACAGACCTTGTCAGGAAGTCAGACTGCCTGCGCTCGCTTCCAAATAGGAGACTAGCTTTCTATGGGTTTGCAATAGCTCCTGGCAGCTTTAGCAGTGATCCAGGCAGGAGCTCCAACCTAGGATGTGAGGGCGAAGGGCTGCAAGTGCGCATTGCTTCTTTTCTGCTGCAGGATGGTGATGTCTGTGTGTCAATAGGGTCCCTAACAATGTTAATAACTGTACTGTTCCCATGAGAAGCAGGTCAAGACTGATTTACATATGGCTGGGTCTACCTGGGGTGGCATGGCATGGTGAGCAAAAGAACAATGGATTTAACACAGATCTCTTGACTGGGGGTGAATGTTTGATTTGTTCTGCATTCCGTCCATCATTTGTGTGTCTTTTAAATTTTTAACTCAAAATCGGTCACTGTGCTTGATTTATGCAGATGGTTTTATTTTTCTTACAGAAGTTTTAGTTTACAAGTGCCTGAATGTCAGCAGCAGCCCCGCCCAATGCTAGTCACTACTACACTGAATGGGTTTTGTTTGGTGCAAGAGTAACCAGTGTTGGGTGGGAATACTGATGACATTCTGAGCTCCCCTCAGCACCTTGGATGCAGCAGCCTGGTCAGTATGGTCAGTTCTTGCATAATGTAAGCCATGATAATGTCCAGGTATGCCCCCTGAATATCAAAGGTAGGATATCGAGGTATACAATTATCAAGAACAAAATATTGGATCCAAAATATTGAAATTTAAGTAAGTATAGATTTTCTCTACCTACCTTCACATATACATGCATTGACGATATAAGTATATCTTCTTGCTACATATATGTGGAGTATAATAAATGCATACTTCCCTTCTGTGCGCTTACCTTTCGAGCTTTTGGTTAGAGGTGGGCGGAACTCGCGGAGTTACACTCCGCAGAATTCCGTGGAGTTACATGAAAACTCTTTGAGATTCCACGTAGTTCCATGAATGGGCGTAAATTGGCACGTCGCACTGTTCACGCTAATATGTAGCACCGGGAGTCTGTTCTGTGCTGAAAAATCAGTGCTACACCACGCTACGCGCCATAGGTGCTGCATCTTGAGTTGGTTTTGCTGCCGCTCGAGTAGATTTTTTTCTCGAGCAGCAGCTTTCTCACCGTGAACAACTGCGACCGCCCGCGACCACCTGCATTGGGAAAATCTCACAGGGTGCCCTCCTAGCACCCAAAAATCACACTAGGGGACGCCAATTCTCGCTCGCACTCGACAACTTACAGTTGGCGAGCTGTGTGTGAGAAAAAACTCTGCCACGCGCCGATTGGTTTAATTTAACCGGAACTCCGCTCTACATGCATATCTAGGAGTGGCCAAAACTCTGCCAACTCTGCAGGCGGAGCAATTTATTGCCTATCGCTAGTTTTGGTCTTCAATATTTTGTCCATGATATTCTTGTATCTCGATGTTCTTAGTCTCGATATTCAGTAGTACAATCTATATCCCAAAATTATGTTGCTGTGTGTACTTACTTTCCGTTTCACAAAATAGGTTCAAAACCCACAAGAATGTACATGTTGATACACAGGGATCAGAATTATAATCCATGGATTACTGTGAGCCACCTCAAAGGGTGCATGGTGTTGTCCTCTGACGCCAGGCCAAACTTCAGTAGCACCGGGAAATCATCATCTTGCAAAGAGGTTCTGAACTCTAAAGACTGAATCAGTTTACCCAGTTGTTGGAAATAAATATTGATGCTGCTCCATGGTCTAAAAGTATAAGGTGCACCTCTATGGCATCATCCCTGGTAGTTCTTTATCGATGCTGGTCCAGTACTTGAAAGTTCGTCACAGGACAGGGGTCGTCAGGAGAACCTTACTTAACTTATGGAAAGGGACTAGAAAGTGTAAACCTATCTCATGTAGTATTAAAGGTATTACTACCCATTTAGATTTATACTGTAAGAGTAGGCAAAAAATGCAAATATTTCTAGAACCGAAAAGTTGCAAATAGCTATATACAGATTTGTTTGTCTGTGAGATTGCTTTACTCCAAGACCGCACCATTACATCAATAGGTAAAAGATAATAAGAAGGCACAGTCCCACCCAGGCAATCTTGTGTAACAGACCAGCTGACCTCATGCAAAGTTGGCACCCATTCTGAGTGTAGGAATGATACTATAGTGCTTAAGTCATGCTTAAGGTAAATGGAAGATCTCAAAAACCTTTGCCTGGCACTGATTACCTATTTTGGGGAACTATTGCTCGAATTTTGAGCACCATACAATACTTGGTGGGGCAGATGGTTCAATAAGCCAACATCAATTGATTGTCTGCTGCTCATAGTTTCTTATTTCTGGAGTTGATGCTTACTCGGTAGTGAGTGAGTGAGTGAGTGACTGCATACAGTGATATTGAACATATACAGTGTTCAGTCTCACCGGCACAGTTGCCATCACTAAGATACAGAAGCACGTTTGAAATGAGAAAAAAGGAGGGTATTAGGGGAAACTGCCCCGTGGATTTAATCAAAGTAATAACATTATGCCACAAAGTCCTTATGATAAGACATCGTTAGGCTGTTCCAGGGGTCGAAAAACACTATGGGGACGATTCACAGAACTAATCTGGGATGAAATCCTAAACTTACTACTTTTGGTATTCACAGAAGGCATTTAGTAGTAGTAAAGTTAGGACTCCTAACTTTACTACTACTAAACTGAGACAAAATCCTAACTTTGCAACTTTCGGTATTCACAAAGGCATTTAGTAGTAGTAAAGTTAGGAGTCCTAACTTTACTACTACTAAATGCCTTCTGTGAATACCAAAAGTAGTAAGTTTAGGATTTTATCTCAGTTTAGTAGTAGTAAAGTTAGGAGTCCTACCTTTACTACTACTAAACTGAGATAAAATCCTAACTTTACGACTATCGGTATTCACAAAAGGCATTTAGTAGTAGTAAAGTTAGGAGTCCTAACTTTACTACTACTAAATGCCTTCTGTGAATACCAAAAGTAGTAAGTTTAGGATTTTATCTCAGTTTAGTAGTAGTAAAGTTAGGAGTCCTACCTTTACTACTACTAAACTGAGATAAAATCCTAACTTTACGACTATCGGTATTCACAAAAGGCATTTAGTAGTAGTAAAGTTAGGAGTCCTAACTTTACTACTACTAAATGTCTTCTGTGAATACCAAAAGTAGTAAGTTTAGACTTTATCTCAGTTTAGTAGTAGTAAAGTTAGGAGTCCTACCTTTACTACTACTAAATGCCTTCTGTGAATACCAAAAGTAGTAAGTTTAGGATTTTATCTCAGTTTAGTAGTAGTAAAGTTAGGAGTCCTACCTTTACTACTACTAAATGCCTTCTGTGAATACCAAAAGTAGTAAGTTTAGGATTTTATCTCAGTTTAGTAGTAGTAAAGTTAGGAGTCCTAACTTTACTACTACTAAATGCCTTCTGTGAATACCAAAAGTAGTAAGTTTAGGATTTTATCTCAGATTAGTTCTGTGAATCGCCCCTATGAAACGGAATGGTCTTATGAACACATGCTCCTGAAGGTCATGTAGGACATATGGTTTAAAGGTTCTAAAGAAGAAATTCTTCAGATTTTAATAGCACTGCAAAGACCTTCTTCAACACAACGGTTATCAAAATCTAGTTGAGTACTACAATTTTGAAACATCCACGCCCGTCCCAGTTACCCACCTAGGCTGCCCCATATGTCCTACCTTTAAACAGATGAATCTGGCAAAATTGATAGAAGCCGCTGCAATAGGCAAATCTTAAAAACTGCTGAGATCCACACACTCAGTAAAAACCCATCTCATGAAGAAACCTAATTATGAAAACTCAAGACCTCATAAATTAGTTCTCAAACTTGCCAAACTTCAATACAGTGCTGAAAAGGTAGCTAACTAGACATCTGTAGAAAACACAAGCACCCAAATCATCCACTCCATGAACTTCAGTCAGGCTTCAAAAACTCAAGAGGTATGAAAGCCATGCTAACGTTATTCATCACGGCCTCGTCGCCACCCTTGCAGAAGGCTATTCAGCGTCCCTAGTCCTCCTTGATTGGTCTGTAACCTATGATATTGTATCTCACCAGATGTCTGTGAGGTCAGGTAGGCGGGAGGTCCTTGAAGTAGTTTTCAGTGAATTAAATTGTTAATCTCAAGCCAGTTAACAGATCTTTATATGCACTTTCTGGCAAGGCATTAAACAACTATTATACAGTATTTCATAAAGCTACTCCATGTTCGCCTTACTTACAATGAGTGCATGCGTTCATGTGCTTAGGTCGTCAAGATTCAGCACCTTCAGTGCCGAGCGTAGGCAGACAAGACTTGGATCAGTTGCTATCTCGAGGGTAGACCTGGTAACAATTCAAACCAAACCTTTTGGCTAGGTTCTCACTATAGAAATTCCATGTACATACATACATACAAATATATATAGATACGTACATACCTGCATACATACATCACAGAGGGTCTGGATCAGTGCAGCACCTCCCCATCTCGGATTGACCAAAACCTGGGATGGATGCTACTGATGGAACATACACAATTTGCCTATTCGAACGCCTGTGTGCTGTCCCAACCCCAGAAAAACACATGGGTTTTTGTTAAAGCGCTGAAATGTTCCTTGGCCCCTTGATAAACATCAGGGAAATTTCCATCTGAACAAGCTAAGGCTTTACAGGGAGATCCAGATCACTGGTGTCATCAGAACTAGACCATAGTAATATCCTTTCATCATTGTTGCACAAGACAAAAATCAAAAACCCTTAAAAAATTTAGAACCAGGATGTGGAAATGTACTTTTTTCGTGATTTAGTCATGTATATTTCCACCTAGTGAAAAATCTGCATGAGAACTTCTTTTCTCATAAGAGTACTGATTACAATTAAAACTCATAGGATTTCAGGAATACTCCTGGATGCACCGTGAATCCACAAAAACTCAAATTTTATGCAAACGTAGGAGGGATATGAACAGAGTAGATTTCTGACTTCTTCAAACCCTGCTCTGTGAATCAGGCCCAGTGTCATTATTTTTTGTGGAAGGACTATCATGTGGGGGGGGACAGTCATTGCTCTTTACCTCAGGCACCGAACATTTTGAGGCCCCGCTCTGTTGTGCGCCTGTGCATGCATCAACCTTGAGTTAAGGCCTGCAGGGGACATTTCAACTACATTCAATAGGGTGCTCCACTTAGCAGCTACTGTTGTGCCACGGTGGTGATGGAGTCGACCTTAACGCTCAGGTCCAGTAAGCGGGCCAGTGAGACAAGAGGTGTCCCAAGTGCTTGGATTGGTTTACTTGGTCTGGAGGAAGTTTTTGGGTGAAATTAAAAGTAGGCGAAACCTGCCTTGTTTCAAAGCTCGCCTATCAAGTGAAATCTGGGCCAGAATTTGATCACTTGCAGATTAGAAGATAGGGCATATTGGACATTAGGGTCCTCATGAAGAGTTTGGTGGATGGATACGCCATCATCAATGTGACAGATACCACGTCTGCCTTATTCCAAGTGCATTATATCCTAATTACAGTCCTAATAAAGCGGAGGGGATATCTATTGTGTTTATGATGAGTGCCCGTCTGCCAAACTCTAAATCAGAGCTAAGGGCCTGATTTAGAGTTCGACAGATAGGATACTCCGCCACAGCTGTGACGGATATCCCGTCCGCCGTAGTGCATTATATTCCATGGCACTTGTAATACAGCAGACCGGATATCCATCACATTTGTGTTGGAGTATCCCATCCGCCAAACTCTAAATTAAGCCCTACGTTTCTTGAATCATGAGTAGTGATCTGAGAAGGTTAATCTCAAATAACGTCTGCTGCTCTTTTAAAGGTGTTTTTTTCAGACACTGATGCAAAAAACACCCCTTCAGAAGCGATGGGGAAGTGTTACCCCACAGTCTCCGGCTGCAAAGGAGACAATTTTTCATTAAAGTGGGGGGAGACGAGGATTTTGCATTCTCATGTTTTGCAAAAAACGTAGGGTCTAATTTAGAGTTTGGCAGAAGGGTTAGTCTGTCACCTTTGTAACGGAATAACACATCCGCCAAACTCTACACCATGCCCTTAGTGCCAAATCCTCTGTCCTCCCTCTTCCCCACAGCATTTGAATTAGTGGCTACATTTGAAAAGGCTCTAAAAGCTCACCAGCAGCTATCGGGGCACCCAGAGCAGGGGCTCTGTTGGCAATTGCCGCTTCCTGGCACAGGGTAGCAGGCAATGGTACAGCCAGAGGACAGCAAACCCCTGAGAAACGAGAACTGTGAATGCATTTTGCCTTAATTTCTCTGTTTCTCACCCTGGACGTCAATTCACCGAAATGCCAGGGGTAGCGGAAGTGACATTACACACCCTTTGACAACCACTTTCACTCACACACACGTACTTGCACATACACACAAATTCACACATACACACTCTCTCACACATAAACACACTCTCACCCGCAAGCACGCACACAACATACATTTAAAAGCATTTTTTACTTACCTCAGCTGCCATTGAAGAACATATTCCAGCTTATCGTACTCCATTTTTATTACACTATTAGTGAATAATATATTTTATTTATTCACCATGTGTGTAATAAAAAATTGACAGAAAATAAAGAGTGGAGCCCCCAGCTGCCCCTGTGTTCCTGGCACTGAATTTGCCACCTCTGAGGCCAGGGGTCGCAAAGGCAGTGCTAGAGGTAGCAAAGGGCAAGCCAGGGGTCACAGCTGCGACCCCTAAATGACGTCCATGTTTCTCACTTTCTTGGAGTGAGGTGTGGGAGGGGGTGGGGGGATTCAAATCCAATAGAAAATGTAAATTTTCCGGGATTCGCATCCTCTTTTCTGCATTAACTGAAATGTCCAGCCATAGTCTGTATTTCCTTGAACAAGTTCAGAATTAAATTATGAAGACTGTTGTTTGTTAATGGGCAAGAAGAAGCGTTTCCAAGATGTTTGCAATGTTAGGGTGCAGTGAGTGAACTCTCAATCTCTTTCTCTTGTCAGCGGTTCTGCTAACAGTGTGCTGTATGAGGAGGAAGAAGAAGACGTCCAACCCTGAAAATAACCTCAGCTACTGGAACAACGCAATAACCATGGACTACTTCAACCGGCACGCGGTGGACTTACAGAGGGACATCCAGTCCCTCGACAACTCAGAGGTGAGAGCTTCACTATCATTAGTCACAGTAGCATTAGTTGGAGTGACAGCAGCAGAGAAAATAGCATTAGTGGTAGTAGTAGATGTGGCACTAGCAGTGGCGGCTCGCATAGGGCGTGCCGCGGGGCGGGGCGGGGGAGGGCAGGGTGTGGGGTAGTAAACTCGGACATACGACGGAACAGAGGAAAGTAATTATTACGTTCCTCCGTTTCGTCGTATGTCCGAGTTTACTACCCCTCACCCTGCTCCTCCCCCACCCCGCCTCACCGCCTCGCAGCCGCCCTATGCGAGCCGCCACTGGGTACTAGTAGTACTGCCAGCAGTATCAGTTACTATCATGTTAGTATAAGCAGTAATAATAGCAGATGTGGGAGTGCACATAGGTTTAGTAATACCTCTAGTATTAGTAGTAGCCGTGGTACAAGTAGTACTACAAGCAGCAGCAGTACCAGCAGCAGTTTTAAAAAAATATCTTTTTATTGTGAAATATAGGCATAAAACAGCGACAACTGTAGATACATACTTTGCATTAATAAGTGAGTCCCATACGATACTCATGGCCAACAGTGCGTCTAGTTCCATTCGTAGTGTTTTCCCGTCCCATACATCCATATGATAACAGTCACTCCAAAGCCATTGGATCAGTCCCATCAACAGGTGTGCACAACATTCCCCTGCTGGCATTCCATTTCCCCCATACCTTTGTCCATTCATGGGGACACCCCCTTCCTTCATAGACCACCCTCTCCGCCTCCATACACCAGTCCATGTCTGTTTTCCATTCCCCTAGTAACCGGGTGGACGGTGCTCTCCACATTTTAGCAATATTTTGTTTGGCCACCAAAAAGCCCAGCATTACCCTTAGCCTGTCGATGTTCGTAAGGTTCGTTGCCTCCCATATATTCAGTAGGCACCATTTTGCAGAGGAGTTTTCGGTATACATTGCCATGGTACAAGATACAACTGCAGCCCAAAATGTCTGTGGTACTGAACAGTCCCACATCATAAGAAAAAATGTGCCTTCCCAGCCACATCCTTTAGGACACAATGGTGAGTCAACTCTAACCATCTTAGTAAGTGTTGTACATGAATAATAGGTCCTATAGAGGATCTTGAGTTGCATCAGTCTGAAACAAGAGCAGATAGCTACTTCTTTAGGATATGCCAACGCTTCCTGCCACTCATCATCTTCCCCAAGTCGTCTTCCCACCGTCTTCCCACCGTTTCCGGAGCCTAATTAGGGGATCAGAGGAATTATTCAGAAGTTTGCGGTAGGTCAAAGAGATGGCTTTCTTGTGCATAGAGTCATCAATCAGTCGGTCCTCTACCGGGAAAGCCTTGGGGAGTATCCCTCCTTTCTGTACCGCCCCCATTAGGGCATGTCTAATTTGCAGGTAGCAGAAAGTCTCCAGGGGCTCTAGCTCATATTCTGCCTGCAAATCACCAAAGGATTTCACCTCCCCATTTGCCCATAAATCACCCACTCTCAAAAGGCCGATCAAATCCCACTTGTCAAAACCCCGGTGCCCCCCCCAGCAGACCCAATTGTGCCGTGTCCCATAGCGGTGTGGCCTGGGTGGCCTTGTCCCGCCATCCCAGCACCCCTAATGTGGTATGCCAAAGTTTGATTGTTGAGGAAGTGGGAGCGAGGGGCGGTGTATGTTTTTTTCCTCCATAAATGGCTCTGAGGTAACCCTGAGGTCTCATATTTCGCCTATCCATTCTATATGCAGGTTCGTCTTGTGGGAGATGGACCTAGTGATTCACTACTGTTAGTTGTGCTGCCCAATAACAGTATTGGAGGGCTGGGAGTGCTATCCCAACATCATACCAGCTCTTTGTCAATTTTGGTAGGGATATCCTGGGGGCTCCCACATCCCGAGGAGTGTGCAGACAACAGCGTCAACATCTCGGAAGTATTGGGGGGGAATCAAGTATGGTGTGTTATGGAGGATATACAAAAAGCGAGGCAGTGCCATCATCTTAAACAATTACGCTTTCCCCAGCAGAGAGAAGGGAAGGCTTACCCAATGTTGCACATCTCCTTTTAGGCGCCTCAAAGGGGGCTCCAAGTTGCACTCATCAAAGATGGTCGGATCCCTAGTGATGAAAATTCCCAGATATTTAAAACCTTCTACCACCACCCGGGCCCTACAGTCCCTGGGAAGGCGTGGGGCGTCTCCACTAAGCATGTATATAAGCAACTTGTCCCAATTTATTGTGTACCCTGAGTAGTTGCGATAGAGTTTGAAATGTGAAGTATTCTGTGGAATATGGTAAATGAACTCGTCACATAGAGGAGGATGTCATTGGCGTAGAAGGAGATTCTATCCTCCCAGTCTCCAGTCCACTTCAATTCTCTAATCATCGGGTCTCCTCTTATCCAGACTGCCAGAGGTTTCAGTACGAGGGCAAAAATCAACAGAGAGAGGGGGTAGCCCTGTCTTGTACCTCGCTTTAGCTGGAAGGTTCCGGATGTACTGCCGTTCACCATTACCTGTGCCAGTGGCTTTTCGTACAGTAATTTAATCCAAGATAAGAATTTCAGTCCGAACCCCTGCTTCTCCAGTACCGCATGCATAAATGGCCACTCTTATCATGTCGAAGGCCATCTGGGCATCTAGCACACCACCACAGCATCTTCTCGAATTGAAGGTGCCCATCCCAGTACTCCATGCAAGCGTCTCAGGTTGAGTGTGCTGTTTCTGCCAGGTATAAATCCAGGCCAGTCGGGGTGGACCAGCCGTCCTATCACCTGGACTAACCTGCTCGCCAGGAGCTTGGCCAAAATCTTGACCTCTGCGTTCAGTAATGATATCCGTCTATAGGATAAGCAGTGGTCAGGAGGTTTACTGTCTTTGTGGATAACTATTATATTGCCCAGTCTCTGGTCCACAGAAAGCTCCCCTGCCTCACGACCCTTTTGGAACATTTTCAGCAGGAAGGGGGCACTTTTGGATGTTGTCAATTTGTACAATTCAATATGGAGGCCATTTGGCCCCATGGCTTTCCCCACATTTAACTACCGGATGGCTAGTAAGATCTCGCCTTCTGTCAGGTCTTGTTCAAGGAGGTCTCTATCAGCCAATTCGAGGTGTGGAACCCTCAGATCAGCAAGTTATTTGCGTGCCTTGTCAATAGTGGCCGTCGAGGAGGGGGGAATACAGCTCAGCATAGTAGGCCGCAAAGGCGTCCGCTAAACCCTGTCTAACTCTATCTCCACTTCTGTTCAGTCCCATAGCCCAGTTGCACATATCCCATATTGTCCTGCCGCGGTTATCCCGTCTCCCGCACCTCACCAGCAGAGCGTCTCCCGTCCTCTATTCACGCATGGTGCCACTACGTGGGGCCACAGTTACTTGAGGTTGCGGTCGCAGTGCAGCGTTCAGGCCGCAATGTCAATCTCCCTTAAATTCCGCAAGCTGGATCGGGAAAAACATCCCCGCTGGTCGCACTATTACATTGTGGTGCCTTTCCTAGCTGATATTAATTGCGGTTGTTGGATAATTGTACGGATGGGTCGGGATATTATGCTGTGCTCGTCTAGAGCTCCGTCAAGGTGCGGCCATCTTGGTCGCCTGCTGGCCACACCCCCCCCGGCAGCAATTATTATCCTGGTAGTATAAGCACTACTAATAGTAAACGTGAAGGTGTTTGTAACTTTAGTAATAATTCTAGTATTAGCAGTAGGAGTAGTAGTAGTAGCCGTGGGACTGGTAAGACTACCAGCAGCAGCAGTACCAGCAGCAGTTATTATCATGTAAGTATAAGCAGTACTAATAGCAGATGTGTGAGTGCTCGTAGCTTTAGTAATAACTCTAGTATTAGCAGTAGTAGTGGTAGTAGTAGCCATGGTCCTAGTAGGACTACCAGCAGCAGCAGTATCAGCAGCAGTTATTATTGTGTTAGTATAAGCAGTACTAATAGCAGACAAGGGAGTGCTTGTAGCTTTAGTAATAACTCTAGTATTAGCAGTAGTAGGAGTAGCCGTGGTACTAGTAGGACTACCAGCAGCAGCAGTACCAGCACCAGTTATTATCATGTTAGTATAAGCAGTACTAATAGCAGATGCGGGAGTGCTTGTAGCTATAGTAATAACTGTAGTTTTAGCAGTAGTAGTATTAGTAGTCATGGTACTAGTAGGACTACCAGCAGCAGCAGTACCAGCAGCAGTTATTATAAGGTTAGTATAAGCAGTACTAATAGCAGATGTGGGAATGCTCGTAGCTTTAGTAATAACTCTAGTATTAGCAGTAGTAGTAGCCGTTGTACTAGTAGGCCTACCAGCAGTAGTACCAGCAGCAGTATGCATGTTAGTATAAGGAGTACTAATAGCAGACGTGGGAGTGCTTGTAGCTTTAGTGATAACTCTAGTATTAGCAGTAGTACTAGTAGTAGTAGTAGCCGTGGTACTAGTAGGACTATCAGCAGCAGCAGCAGCAGTTATTATAATGTTAGTATAAGCAGTACTAATAGCAGACATGGGAGTGCTTGAAGCTTTAGTAATAACTCTAGTATTAGCAGTAGTAGTAGTCATAACTGCCTGGGGTATTACTGTTCATTAATGCCTGGGCCCCCTGATGTATGTATTGCCTGGGTTAGTGATATACAGACTGCCTTTGGCCTGATCATCATCTTAAAAAATTGTTTATTTTAATTTTGTCATATCTGTAGAATGTAACATCTTTAACATCTTTCAAGCTCTAAATAGGACGGGCTGTTTGATGTCCTCTCCCCAATGGACCCTACTCCTTCAAACTGCCAGAATAAGCCTTCTGACAGCGGTGTTCCTGCTAGAGGATAGTCAGCCCAACTCTAAATAGGGTGGGCCAGCCGTCAGTTTGGCAGCCAGGGTACTCTACTAAACTCCAACTTGGGTCCTTTATCCTTTTTCATGTCCATGTCTAAATATATATATATATATATATATATATATATATATATATATATATATATATATATATATATATATATATATATATATGTGGGGTGTGTGTATGTATATATATATATATATATATATATATATATCCATATATATATATATTCACTGAAAAAACCATAGGTTTCAGGGAAGTTATAGTTAGAAATTAGCATTTAAAAAACCTTAGAAGTTCACTGAAAAAACCATAGGTTTCAGGGACGTTATAGTTAGTTGGACATTTCACTCGTACAAAACCAGAGAAATTCTGCCGTTATAGTTAGTTCAGCTAACCATAACTCGCGCCCCCGCAATGCACTGCTGATGACGTCACATATTACATAATTCATGACATGGTCAGTGACATCACTGATGACATCACTGATGACATCTCAAATGACATCACTGATGACATCATCCAGTGACTGTGTGTTTCTGTAAAGTTTAAATATGTTTTTTATATATATATATAGGCCAAGGTGTATTGAAGAATGAGTGGGTGTATAAGTGTCTGAATGGATGATTTAGTAGGTGCGTGACTGACTGTATAAGTGAGTGATTAAATGTGTCTTACTGAATGCATGGGTTAGTGACTGACAATGGGGTAAAGGTAACGGCTAGATGCAAGTTAAACATTCATATAAAGCATATCAGGCCATACATTTCTAAATCTTATTGGTCAAAAGACATGATGTAAAACATTTAAATAGGCATAAACACATGGTAGAGAACAACTGTATATTTTTTATAACAAAATATTTTTTATTTAAGAAATTTCATTGATGAAAATATTCTTATTTTTTCCAGATTATTTTTTAAGATATATATTTTTGTGTACATATATTTATGTTATCGGTCTCAATTCTGTAAAAGTCATATACATAATTATATGCCTATGAAGAAACAGATGTATGCAAACATATAAAAGACAAAAATTGTACAAAACAACACTGTACATGGAATTAAAATACATAAAAAAGTGATAGGCTATAAAGCAATTCAAAGGCTGGCGGTAGATGAGAACTACGCGCGTTTCAGCGTGTGTGCCTTCTTCAGGAAAACCCGGCTCAACTTTTTCTACAACAAAATTGACAATAAACAACATATCAACAAATATGTAATTATGACTAGGCCTGAAAACTAAGCTTTTTTGTTAATTAAGAGCAGGTCATGCTTCTGTAATGGATCTACAGTGCCAATGGCGCCAGGGAAATACATGCACGGGGTATTTGTACCTCCTTAGTGTGTATACAAGTATGAAGAGGTGCAAATTTAGCTTAAAAACGAGATAATGTTAAAAAACAATCCTTGATCATCAAGTGATGAAATCACTGTGTGCTACCTTCACCAAAGCAGTTGAAGAAAAAGTTAGAAATCCGCATGTGGTGACAGAACAAAAAATGTGAACAGAATATTGAAAAGCTAACGATGTGCCAAATCTCACAAGTGATTAGGTAGATATATGTATAGTAATGGCCTCCTCTCCAGTTTTAGCCTATTTAGATTAAATGATAGGCCACTTTTAAATCAGATATCATGCAAGACTTATTCACCAATAGACTAGATAAACGAGAGTGGTATATATACCTTCTATTGATGTAGTCAGAAATGATCTTTGAGTATGGGAATAAAGGTTCTTGCTCCTTTAATCCAAGTCCAAGTGCTGGCACTCGGTTGTCCGAGTTGCTACTAATATGCGTGAAGGAGGAAAAATAAGGTGTTATAATGGCTCATTTATAGCACTCCATCTAAAAGTCCTTTGATGTAATTATAATTAGTTATACGTTTTGCAGGCATATATACCTGTATGGGAGCTCAGAAGCGGCAGTGTCTGTATCTGTTTTAATAATGCTTCATCAAATGATTTCAATCTATGAAAACAAATGATTTCATATTTTATCTATGCAATCTTGAAATCAAGTTGGTGGAATATTAGTCAAAGCCGACTTATTAAGCTATTATACTCACATTTGTTTAGATCACCACTTTTCTCTTTATAAATGTCGAAGTATATATTTGCAGGCTTGTATCCAACTCGGGGAGTTAAGGGTATATAAAGCTGCAAAATTGACATCACAAACGGTTTTAGCATAAAGAAGGACGTATTATGGAGCCCCTAGTTGTTTAAACCAATTCGATTATATATACTTACTTAAAAGGTTATTTACAATCGAAGTATAGCTTGTTTAACAAGGTGTTGGTTCAAGGAGATGCTAGTTCATGGTTCTGCAAAACAATGGGGGACTTCAACATAATGGTGTCCTAGAATATTAATATATTTTGTTACTCGGTTAACTGTATAGGGATTTATTGAAAAAAAGAGCGACTTACATTCATATTGCCATCTATAGCACAGTACTCAAGACGGTGATGCTGTTACTAAGTTGCAGTTGCATTTCTAGCGTAACTCGCGGTAACTGCACAAGTCGCAAGTGATGTTTAAAGAAAGTCTGGTAGACATTTTTTAATTTAAAACATTCTGTCTTAACAAACGGGGGGGCAGCGGACAAAAGGGGTGCTGGCATAGCATGCGTTCCTATAAAGGACCGAGTTTGTTGTATGTTAGTAAAAATAGCTGGCACAGTCTACTTGGATAAGAATATGGGCTACTTACTAGTATTCTCGGTGCATAGGTTCCCTCAATCCTACAGTCGGTAAACGAAGAAAGGGGGCTCTAGTTTGTGGCTCCTTGTTTTATATGTTACCGGGGCTAATTTCCACGCGTGTGACATAGCCGCGGTGTGGCAACAACGCGAGATTTGGTTATGCGTCACCATCGCAAATCCATGGAGGTAGAAAAAGGGTTAAAGGAGGCAATTCCCAAGCTAATCAATTGTCGTGGCTGGACAATATGTGTACACTATCCAGTCCCTCAACTCGTAGCTTCACTCAATGAAAAAATATAAAAATATAAAAATACGGAAAACATATAAAGGTGGTATCGCTCCGCAACTTGTGGATATACATAGATATAGAAAGCGGCCTGGAAGCACAGTTTCCATCTTAGTGATGGGTCAAACATCCGAAAACAATCATGACAAATAGCTGTAGACAACTGTGCTAAAGCATGAACAGATACCACCTGACCTTGAGACGCATATTTCAAGTGATGATGCAGCGAAACCCCACAAGGTGGAAAAAGATGTGTTGTTAACAGATGCAACAATATCTTAGTATATATTTTAATATAGGTCAGGGGACCTACAAATCTGTAAAGTGCTCTAAGTGCATATTAGTAGTGAATGTTTCTCAGTCTTCAAATGGCCTATAACTAATTAAATCGAATGGCTTGATCCCATGGTATTTCTGAGTTGAGACCTTTAGTGCAAGTCTCTAAGATAAAAATCCAATACAATTCCCATTTTTTCCTTATGGTTTCACTACTCTTGCCTTCTTTGGGAAAGATTTTTCTATAATGAACCACTTAATATCTTCTTCTGTGTGGTTAAGGGTCACAAAGTGTTCTACTATTAGTTTTTTTGTACGAATAGCTGAGCGATGCTCAGTTAGTCGTGTGTTGAGGGTGCGTGCTGTCTCACCCACATACCCTAAACCGCAGGGACATATTAACAGATATATTATGTGTTTTGTTTTGCAGTTTGTCATACTTTTAGCCTGGATGGTCTGTCCATTAAGTTGTATAGAGTCTGTCTGTAATGCTAATGGGCAGACTTTATATGTGCCACATTTAAAGTTGCCTATGACAGGCAAAGATCCCACAATACTTCTCTGTATTGGTTGGTGTCGTTGGGGCATGCGTGATCTCACTACTAGGTCTTTTAAATTTTTATTTTTCCGATACGCAAGCAAGGGTTTGGGTATTCTGTCCTGAGGTTCTTTATTGATATTCAGAATCTGCCAATTTGAACAAATTATTTTCCTGATTTGTGCGTTCAACATGGAGTGTCGCTTAACGAACACTAGTTCTGAGGTGTTCTTCTGTTTGATATTCGTTAATAGATGTTGTCTATCATAAAATCTGGCTCTCTTATATGAGTGTCGCACCAGCCGGCGCGGATACCCTCTTGCCAGAAATTTGTCTTTCATGGCTTCAGCCTTTGCATCAAAGTCACGAATGCTTGTGCAGTTTCTGCGCAAGCGCAGAAACTGTCCAAATGGGATACTGTTTTTCTGGGCTATAGGGTGAAAGCTATCGTAATGCAATAATGTATTACGCACTGTTGGTTTAGTGTACAGATCAACAGCTAGCATCCCTGTGTCGTGTTTGATAATGATGTCCATTTGGGCATTACTAAAAGTAGAAGTAAAATATAGATTAGGATCGCATAGATTCAGCCATGTTAAAAACTCATTGAGATTGTCTTCCACATCCGACCAAATGAAAAAAATTTCGTCAATAAAGCGGGACCATTTTCAAATGGATTCGGAAAATGGTGCCACTTCATTGTAGATGTGTATGAACTCAAACCAGGCCATGTAGATATTTGCCACAGTCGGCGCGCAGGATGCGCCCATACTCACGCCCTTCACTTGTTTGAATAACTGACCATTGAACTCAAAGACATTTTCCTCCAAAACTATTTTAAGGCACTGAATGATGAAAGATTCATTGCATTCGATATTCATTAGTTCAATGAACCACTCTACTGTTTCTAGAGCCCCTTGAATGGGGATGTTACTATACAGACTTTCAATATCTAGAGTTACTAACCTCTGTTGTTGCGGATTAAAAGGTAAGCCTTCTACTAGATTTATAATATGCCTTGTATCTTGAACGTAGGCTGGTGTTTTATTGACATGAGGACGGAGAATGGCATCGAGGTATTTTGACAACGGTTCTGTGACCGAACCTATTGTAGTAACAATGGGTCTATATGGTGGATCCATCTCATTCTTGTGTATTTTGGGTACACCATATAGACTTGCCATTTTAGGGTGTTGTATGTTTAGGTAGGTGTGTTCCTTGTCACAGATATATCCTTCTTTCAGGGCTTTGTTAGTCATGCGTTGAATTTTTATTTTTATTTTATCCGTTGAGTCCTTAGTGATTTTAGTGTAGAAATTAATATCATTCAACATATCATCTATTTTAGATACATATTATGTGGTGTCTAAGACCACTATGCCTCCTCCCTTATCACAACTTTTTATTGTGATCTCAGGGGTGTTTTTTAGATCTAGGAGTGCTTGATATTCCTCATGATGGATATTGTAAGGAGTTCTTTGCACATATTTAGTTGCAGCAATCAGTTTTTGTTGAACCACCTGTTTGAATATTATGACCTCTGGTGGTATCTGGTCAGCTGTGGGTGTGAAAGACGATTTAGGCATCAAACCAGATCTATTGGTTTGTGTCACTGATGGTATATGTTGGGCAAAAAACCCTTTGAGGTGAATTTTTCTGAAGAATGCTGTCAAATCTCCAAAAAGTTCAAATTTATTTAAGCCAGAATGGGGAACAAATGTAAGGCCTTTTGTTAATAAAGCATAAGTGGCAGGTGTCATATTAGTAGTGCTTAGATTAAATATTGGAATTTCTGCTACTCTCTCCAATATTGCGCATTGCGCGTCACTAAATATTGGTTCTGGTTTATCTGATGATTTCCCCGGTACCGGGGTTGGTATTGAGGGCGCCAATTGCTTCTCCTCTGGTTGCGTCTGCCTAAAAAAGGTTGCTGTACTTGGTAGGGTCTAGAGATATATCTACTGTTTCTTGATTCGAATTGATTCTGGGCATTCTCATTATCTGAATCTGATGTATCAGAAAAAGTTGTTACTTTCCTGTTGTAGTTTCTGAAATCAGGTTGAGCCTGTTGGCCTCCCTCTTGTTGTGTATAATAATTTTCTGATAAATATGGATAAGTGTTTTCTATGTTGGAGAACCGAATGTCTTTCTTCAATTTGTCCGTTTTTCTTTTATTGAGATACTCAGTATAAGAGTTCATCTCAAGGTCTATCTCCTCTAATTTTTTCTTTGCATCGTCTACTGCTGTGTAACTTTTGATTTTGTTTTCTATTTCTAAAATTTCTGCAATTAATTTATGTAACATCTCTTTAGCAGTTTCGACGATTAACATCATGAGGTCACGCGAACACCTGTTCGCGATCATTGACCATTTTTCTAAGAATGCTTTGAATTGGACAAATAGTCCTGGAATGTTTTTATTTCTCAGTCCTTGGGGTATTACCCCTGCCCGTAGGTACTCCAGCATATATTGCCCATGTAGTTCAATTCTTTTGGTCTTTTTCTTTAGTGCAGTGAGTTTATTCAGGTCCTCATTCCTGTCTGGATTTGTGGTCTTTTGTTGACCAAATGTACTAGAGGTACCTACCATAGACGCAAAATCATCATCGGTGAAACCGAACGTTGGAAGGTTTGCCATGATGTTAAAGATTAGGTAAATGGAGTTAGTGTCAAATTCTTTAATATGGTGTTACTTTTGAGTTGTTAATCCTCTCTGTATTGTGTTTCAGAGATTTAAAAAATAAAAAGTGAAGAGCAAGAAAAGATAAGGAATGAGTGTAGCACAGAAAGATATATATATATAATTTTCCAGCATGCAGTTCGCTAGTGACACAGGCACCGAGATTGAATAAGTTACGACTGAACAAGCCTGAGGAAAGCTATCCCCTCACAGAATGGCTGCGAGAATTACGATTTGGTAACAAAGGGGACCCCTACGATAAACAATGAACCTTGCTAGCTGTAGGGAGAAATTACAATGGGGTAAAGGTAACGGCTAGATGCAAGTTAAACATTCATATAAAGCATATCAGGCTATACATTTCTAAATCTTATTGGTCAAAAGACATGATGTAAAACATTTAAATAGGCATAAACACATGGTAGAGAACAACCGTTCTCTACCATGGGTTAGTGACTAATACAGACATTCACACAGTTTAGTTTGTCAGTTGGTGTGTAAGCGGTTGCATGGGTTGGTGAGTAGCTAAATGAGGGTCTATATGGGTTATTGATTGGTTGTCTGAGTATTTGTATGGGTGCCTGAGTGTCTGTGTGGGTGGGTGGGGGGTGTGACTCTGTACATAGATGTGTGAGTGGGTGATTCACTGGGTGTATGGGTTCAAGAGTGCATCTGTGAAGGGTTGTATGGGTGGGTGAGTGTGTGTATGGGTGTGTTGGTGAGTGAATGGATGCCTCAGTGGTACATGTGTGAGTAACTGCATATGTGAAAGGCAGTATATGTGAGTGTTGGAGTATTTAAATGACTATATGTGAGAGTGAGTGATTGTGAGAGTGGCTGTATGGATGAGTGTGTGCTTGTATTAGTTATTGTATAAGAGTGTAAGTATGTGTTAGTATATGTTTGAATAAGTGAGGTGGTGTGTGTATAACTGTATAGGTGAGTAAATGGGAGTGTGATTGATTCTTTGCATGACTGACTAGGTGTGTGAGTAACTCTATGGATGAGTGGTGGTGTGTGAGTGTCTGTATAGATATGTGAGTGCATATGATAGTGTTGTATTGATGGTTGACTGTATGTATGAGTGACTGTATGGGTGAATGAGTGGATGTGTGTGTAGACCTAGGAATTAGTGAGTGGGTTTGTACTAACTGGTATTGGTGTGTCTATGGTTTCAAAAATGGTAGTCTGTATTTTAGAGTGGGTGTATCAAAGGTTATATTAGGGTATGAGGAGGTGCATCAGATTATCACGTGGATGATGTCATCAGTGATGTCATCAGTGATGTCATTTGAGATGTCATCAGTGATGTCATCAGTGATGTCACTGACCATGTCATGAATGATGTAATATGTGACGTCATCAGCAGTGCATTGCGGGGGCACGAGTTATAGTTAGCTGAACTAACTATAACGCCTGAATTTCTCTGGTTTTGTACGAGTGAAATGTCCAACTAACTATAACGTCCCTGAAACCTGTGGTTTTTTCAGTGAATTTCTAAGGTTTTTTAAATGCTAATTTCTAACTATAACGTCCCTGAAACCTATGGTTTTTTCAGTGAATTTCAAAGGTTTTTTAAATGCTAATTTCTAACTATAACGTCCCTGAAACCTGTGGTTTTTTCAGTGAATTTCAAAGGTTTTTTAAATGCTAATTTCTTACTATGCCTACAAAGGTAGGACATGTGCAGAAAGAGGAAGAAAGGCGCAGAAAGAAGCAAGGGAAATGCAGAAAGAGGCAACAGAAGTCCAGAAAGTTGAAGAAAGGTGCAGAAAGAAGCAAGAGATGTGCACAAAGAACCAACAGAGGAGCAGAAAGAGGCCTCCTGTGCCCCCAAATTTTTGCTGACGGGAACTGGTGGTAGCTGACTCTGACTAACCAGGCCCGGAGCCAGTGCTATGCTGAAAGACACTTAGAACACAGTGAAAACACCTACATACACTAGGGTACACTATGGGTTGGGGTACCCCTTTGATTGGCATGACCTCCCCTGTATGGCCCTAGTACATAATAGAGCAGGGGGATTAAAACTACCTCTAACTAAGAGGTGCAGAAGGAGGCAAGAGAAGTACAGAAAGAAGCAACACAGGTGCCGAAAGAGGCAAGAGAGGTGCAGAAAGAAGCAAGAGCAGTGCAGAACGAATCAACAGAGGTGTAAAAAGAGGCAAAAGGGATGCAGAAAGGGGTAGGAGAGGTGCACAAAGAGGCAGGAGAAGTACAGAAAGAGGCAGGAGGGGTGCAGAAAGAAGAAAGAGAAGTGCAAAAAGAGGCAAGAGAATTGCTGAAAGAAGCAACAGAGGTGTGGAAAGAAGCAAGAGTAGTGCAGAAAGAGGAAAGTAAGGTGAAGATAGAAGCAAGAGCAGTGCAGAAAGAACCAACAGAGGTGTAGAAAGAGGGAAGAGGGGTGGAGAGAGAGGCAAGAGGGGTGCAGAAAAAGGTAGGATGGGTGCACAAAGAGGTGAGAGGTACAGAAAAAGGCAGGAGGGGTGCAGAAGAAGGAAGAGAAGTGCAGAAAAAGCCAAGAGAAGTGCAGAAAGAGGCAAAAGAGGTACATAAAGAGACAACAGGGGTGCAGAAAGAAGCAAGACAGGTGCAGAAAGGAGCAAGTGAAGTGCAGAAAGAGACAACAGAGGTGCAAAAAGAGGCAAGAGAGGTGTAGAAACAGGCAAGAGAAGTGCACAAAGAGGCAAGAGAATTGCTGAAAGAAGCAACAGAGGTATAGAAAGAAGCAAGAAAAGTGCAGAAAGAGGCAAGTGAGATGCAAAAACAGGCAGGAAAGGTACAGAAAGAGGAAAGACGAGTGCAGAAAGAGACAACAGCGGTGCAGAAAGAAGCAAATGAGGTGAAGAAAGAGGCAACAGACATGCAGAAAGAGGGAAGAGAGGTGCAGAAAAAGCCAAGAAAAGTGCAGAAAGAGGCAAAAGAGGTACATAAAGAGACAACAGGGGTGCAGAAAGAAGCAAGACAGGTGCAGAAAGAAGCATGGAAAGTGCAGAATGAAGCAACAGGGGTGCAGAAAGAGGCAAGAGAAATGTAGAAAGGAGCAAGTGAGGTGCAGAAAGAGCCAACAGAGGTGCAAAAAGAGGCAAGAGAGGTGCAGAAAGGAGCAAGTGAAGTGCAGAAAGAGACAACAGAGGTGCAAAAAGAGGCAAGAGAGGTGCAGAAACAGGCAAGAGAAGTGCACAAAGAGGCAAGAGAATTGCTGAAAGAAGCAACAGAGGTGTAGAAAGAAGCAAGAAAAGTGCAGAAAGAGGCAAGTGAGATGCAAAAACAGGCAGGAAAGGTATAGAAAGAGGGAAGACGAGTGCAGAAAGAGACAACAGGGATGCAGAAAGAAGCAAATGAGGTGCAGAAAGAGGCAACAGACGTGCAGAAAGAGGGAAGAGAACTGCAGAAAAAGGTAAGAAAAGTGCAGAAAGAGGGAAAAGAGGTACATAAAGAGACAACACAGGTGCAGAAAGAAGCAAGACAGGTGCAAAAAGAAGCATGGAAAGTGCAGAATGAAGCAACAGGGGTGCAGAAAGAGGCAAGAGAAGTGTAGAAAGGAGAAAGTGAGGTGCAGAAAGAGCCAACAGAAGTGCACAAAGAGGCAAGAGAATTGCTGAAAGAAGCAACAGAGGTGTAGAAAGAAGCAAGAAAAGTGCAGAAAGAGGCAAGTGAGATGCAAAAACAGGCAGGAAAGGTACAGAAAGAGGGAAGACGAGTGCAGAAAGAGACAACAGGAGTGCAGAAAGAAGCAATTGAGGTGCAGAAAGAGGCAACAGACGTGCAGAAAGAGGGAAGAGAGGTGCAGAAAAAGCCAAGAAAAGTGCAGAGAGAGGCAAAAGAGGTACATAAAGAGACAACAGGGGTGCAGAAAGAAGCAAGACAGGTGCAGAAAGAAGCATGGAAAGTGCAGAATGAAGCAACAGGGGTGCAGAAAGAGGCAAGAGAAGTGCAGAAACAGGCAAGAGAAGTGCACAAAGAGGCAAGAGAATTGCTGAAAGAAGCAACAGAGGTGTAGAAAGAAGCAAGAAAAGTGCAGAAAGAGGCAAGTGAGATGCAAAAACAGGCAGGAAAGGTACAGAAAGAGGGAAGACAAGTGTATAAAGAGACAACAGGGGTGCAGAAAGAAGCAAATGAGGTGCAGAAAGAGGCAACAGACGTGCAGAAAGAGGGAAGAGAGGTGCAGAAAAAGGCAAGAAAAGTGCAGAAAGAGGCAAAAGAGGTACATAAAGAGACAACAGGGGTGCAGAAAGAAGCAAGACAGGTGCAGAAAGAAGCATGGTAAGTGCAGAATGAAGCAACAGGGGTGCAGAAAGAGGCAAGAAAAATGTAGAAAGGAGCAAGTGAGGTGCAGAAAGAGCCAACAGGGACGCCTGTAAGTTCTGTCAAGCATATTGGGCATCGCTTTAAACTTGTGTTTTTTGTTGTTTTAATCTTTCCCCTCACTTTGGTTTTTAAACTTAGTACTTTGAGGCTTTAGGTCGCTTTACTTACGTGACTTACGCTCCGACCCCGGTCCACCGCAGTTGTTGCTGTTTGTGTGGAGGGCGGACCTGTATAGCACGATACACCCCCTGCTACGTCATACGCAAGGCGCAGGCGGGGACTATTTAGGTGCCGAAGCCACGGACGCACAGCGGACGTCTGTAAGTTCTGTCAAGCATATTGGGCAGCGCTTTAAACTTGTGTTTTTTGTTGTTTTAATCTTTCCCCTCACTTTGGTTTTTAAACTTAGTACTTTGAGGATTTAGGTCGCTTTACTTACGTGACTTACGCTCCGACCCCGGTCCACCTCAGTTGTTGCTGTTTGTGTGGTGGGCGGACCTGTACAGCACGATACACCCCTGCTACGTCATACGCACGGCGGCAGGCGGGGACTATTTAGGTGCCGATGCCACGGACACCCAGCGGATGTGCGCAGCGGGCGCGCCACTGGCGCGCCTAAGGCAAGCCCGTCTGCGCCCGTCCGTGCCTGGCCCGGGCCTAGGGCCAGAATCCCTGGCCCTTCCCCCATCCGTTGGCACCGTTACTCTAAAGAAGACTTGTTTAACCTAAGCCGTAAGGGAGCTGACCCTTATTGCGTACGCTTAGGGGCATCTGAAAACAGTCTAGCTTGCCCATGTGGCTTTAAACTTCCACCAGTACAGAAGATCAGGGCACTTCACCGTACACAAGAAGTCAGGAATAAAGAGCCCCAGCTTAATGATAGAAATCAGGAGGCCATGACCCCAGGCTCAAATAGGGCACTTAGACTTCAATATTCCTCTAGCCAACTAATGGCTTACTGCAATCCATCGCTCCCCGATTGTACCCTATTACATTTAGAGAACAGGGAGAAAATATGTTTATGTTGCGGCTTCTCTTTAGAGATAACCCAGGGACATACAACTACTCCTAAGGGCAACAAAAATTATAATACTAATCATGTCGCCCCAATTAGCAAGGAATTTTCCTTCCTCAACACGAACTGCCGCTCTCTCCCGAAGCATAAAGCCAACATTTTTGATCTTTTGGTTAACGAACAACCGGATGCTGTATTTCTCACGGAGACTTGGTTGCATGAGAGTTCAGGCCCTGATGTTGCTGCCGCCTTACCACCAAACTACGCTATAGTTAGAAAAGATAGGGGCTTAAAAATTGGCGGGGGCATTGCCATTATTTTTAAAAAGGATTATCAGTGCAAATTCGAAAATTTACCGTTCATGAATTGTGAGGCAGCTTTATTTAAGCTGGCCCTGACCCCGAAATTCACCCTCTCTGGCATACTTGTGTATCGCCCTCCTGGGCCTCCCACTCCCTGGGCATCATCTTTTCCCGGCCTGATAACCCCTCTGCTTATAAGCACTGCCAATTTCTCAATTTTGGGTGATTTTAACTTACACCTGGATGATCCAACATGTAAAATCAGCACTAATCCCATCTCTGATTTGGCAGCATTAAACATTAATTTACATAATTCTGGCCCCACGCATGAGGCGGGCCACTTACTGGATCCTATTTTCTCCAGTCTATCTAGCATTTACTGTTCCCCAGCACTCCCTCTATGCTGGTCTGACCACTTTATTACTAGGTTCAGTCTGAAACCCCCAGACAATTCTGTACCTAATATTCCCACCTTAAGTACATTAACTAGAGATTGGAAAAAACTAGACACAACTGCCTTAAACAATATTTTGTGTTCTCACGTGCCCATCTCTAAACAAATGGTGAATACGCTCTCTGTCTCTGTGCAAAAATGGCTTCTCAATGCCATTGATACCTGTCTCCCTCTTTCCCAAAAAAAGGTTAATAATCACCGTCCTCCAGCGCCCTGGTTTACTGAAACTCTGAAAACAGAGAAGGCCAAATGTAAGGCAATGGAACGAAGGTGGAGAAGGAACTATGCATCCGACTCCAAAACTATTTATAAAAAGGCAACAAAAGTGTATCATAATCTCTGCAGGTGAGCCCGCGCTGAATATGTATCAACTACCATCTCTGTTGCTCTGAACTGCTCAAAAACACTTTTTAGCATGGTCAAGGAGCTCGCTGGATCTAAAACCCAATCTAGGCCCCCTCACTTAATAAACGGCAATGCGAGGACCTGGCTATCTTTTTTGTCCAGAAAGTTGAGAAAATATACTCGGAAATAGTGAGCCTGCAGTGTGATAACCCTCCCCCACTGCAACTTACTAAATCCCTTCAATTAATAGCTGCACCACCCTCAACGGACAATATCCATTCTGATCAGGATAAGGCACTTCGCGCCCCTTCTAACTATCTGGACACATGGCCCTTATTAAACGCTGCTTCCTTTAAAGGACTTTTAGATAGTGTCAAATCAGGATCACCCAGGGACCCTTTGCCTATCTCCGTGCTCCAGCAGCTTGAGCCGCTATCTCTGCTTGTCATTATGGACCTTTTAAATGCCTCCTTACAGGAAGCTACAGTTCCACCAGATTGGAAGCACGCCATGGTGCTCCCTCTTCTCAAAAGGCCAACGCTGACCCCGACTTACCCTCCAATTATCGGCCTATTTCTTTGCTACCGGCCTTTTCAAAAATCTTAGAGAAACACATCCACGCTCAGCTCTCTAATTTTGTTGAAACCCAAGGGTTCCTTCATCCCTCTCAATCGGGCTTTAGAGCTGACTTTTCAACGGAAACAACTCTATTGGGGGTAACGGAAAGATTGCGTCGTCATCTGGATGCTGGAGACACAGTGGCCCTTATTTTGCTGGACTTAAGCGCAGCATTTGACACGGTGTCTCACACCGTGTTAGCAAAAACGTTAAGATCATTAGGCATCTGTGGCTCAGCTCTAAATTGGCTCATTTATTTTCTTGCCAATCGCACTTTCCAAGTTTTTTCCCCAATAGCTAGCTCCGATATCCATTCATCACCCTATGGGATACCTCAGGGCTCCATTCTTAGCCCTTTGCTCTTCAATTTATACGTCAGACCTCTAGCTGATGTTGCGGAAGATGCCGGGTTGTCCCTGTTTTCTTCGCGGACGACTCCCAGATTATCTTTTCTCTCTCTATGGAAAGTGCGGCCGGGTCGTCCCCCCTCCAGCTGGGTTTGAGTAAAATTGCATCATGGATGCAGTCAAATTATCTCAAGCTCAACGGAGAGAAAACCGAGGTCTTGATACTTGGTAAAAATAAGGATCTCTGGGGCCCACAACATTGGCCCAGTGAGATGGGTGTACTTCCTTTACCCTCCTGCCATGTCCGTAACTTGGGTGTTATCATCGATGACTCGCTAACTATTCATCATCAAGCTGTCAAGGTGGCCGCCACATGTTTTACCATCCTGAAATGGCTAAAAAAGATCATCTGGATGCTACCTGAGTCTACCCAGAGAACCGTAGTCCAGGCATTAATCACCTCAAGACTGGACTACGGTAATGTTCTCTACCTAGGATCCAACAAGGAGGTGACTCGTAGGCTGCAGATGGTTCAGAACTCTGCTGCAAGACTACTTTGCTAGGTTCCTAGGGCCACCTCTGTCTCTGGTCACCTACGGGACCTGCATTGGCTCAGGGTGGAGAACCGAATCAAGTTCAAAGCCCTGAGCTACATGTTCAAAATTAAAATAGGGGCTGCCCCTCAGTACTTGCAGTCTCTGGTTTGCCCCTATGTCCCTCCCCGATGTCTTCGCTCATCCACTCAAGGGAAGTTCTCTATGCCCAGAATTAGACTATCCCGGATGGGTGGTAGATTGTTTGCATATCTTGGTCACTCACTTTGGAATGCCCTTCCCACAGCTATTCGGAATGAAACGGTGTATGCCCAATTTCGCAAATCATTAAAGACTTGGCTTTTTAACCAGTAATCCTGTAAGCTGTTAGATAGTCTCTGATCTGCCTCGGCGCCGGGAAACCCTTTTAGGGTATCTGCCGCGCCTTATAAATTCAATAAATAAATAAAATAAATAAATAAAAAGAGGCAAGAGAGGTGCAGAAACAGGCAAGAGAAGTGCACAAAGAGGCAAGAGAATTGCTGAAAGAAGCAACAGAGGTGTAGAAAGAAGCAAGAAAAGTGCAGAAATAGGCAAGTGAGATGCAAAAACAGGCAGGAAAGGTACAGAAAGAGGGAAGACGAGTGCAGAAAGAGACAACAGGGGTGCAGAAAGAAGCAAATGAGGTAAGGAAAGAGGCAACAGACGTGCAGAAAGAGGGGAGAGAGGTGCAGAAAAAGCCAAGAAAGGTGCAGAAAGAGGCAAAAGAGGGACATAAAGAGACAACAGGGGTGCAGAAAGAAGCAAGACAGGTGCAGAAAGAAGCATGGAAAGTGCAGAATGAAGCAACAGGGGTGCAGAAAGAGGCAAGAGAAGTGTAGAAAGGAGCAAGTGAGATGCAGAAAGAGCCAACAGAGGTGCAAAAAGAGGCAAGAGAGATGCAGAAACAGGCAAGAGAAGAGCACAAAGAGGCAAGAGAATTGCTGAAAGAAGCAACAGAGGTGTAGAAAGAAGCAAGAACAGTGCAGAAAGAGGTAAGTGAGATGCAAAAACAGGCAGGAAAGGTACAGAAAGAGGGAAGACGAGTGCATAAAGAGACAACAGGGGTGGAGAAAGACGCAAATGAGGTGCAGAAAGAGTCAACATACGTGCAGAAAGAGGGAAGAGAACTTCAGAAAAAGGCAAGAAAAGTGCAGAAAGAGGCAAAAGAGGTACATAAAGAGACAACAGGGGTGCAGAAAGAAGCAAGACAGGTGTAGAAAGAAGCATGGAAAGTGCAGAATGAAGCAACAGGGGTGCAGAAAGAGGCAAGAGAAGTGTAGAAAGGAGCAAGTGAGGTGCAGAAAGAGCCAACAGAGGTGCAAAAAGAGGCGAGAGGTGCAGAAACAGGCAAGAGAAGTGCACAAAGAGGCAAGAGAATTGCTGAAAGAAGCAACAGAGGTGTAGAAAGAAGCAAGAAAAGTTCAGAAAGAGGCAAGTGAGATGCAAAAACAGGCAGGAAAGGTACAGAAAGAGGGTAGACGAGTGCAGAAAGAGACAAAAGGGGTGCAGAAAGAAGCAAATGAGGTGCAGAAAGAGGCAACAGACGTGCAGAAAGAGGGAAGATGTGCAGAAAAAGGCAAGAAAAGTGCAGAAAGAGGCAAAAGAGGTACATAAAGAGCCAACAGGTGTGGAGAAAGAAGCAAGACAGGTGCAGAAATAAGCATGGAAAGTGCAGAATGAAGCAACAGGGGTGCACAAAGAGGCAAGAGAAGTGCAGAAACAGGCAAGAGAAGTGCACAAAGAGTCAAGAGAATTGCTGAAAGAAGCAACAGAGGTGTAGAAAGAAGCAAGAAAAGTGCAGAAAGAGGCAAGTGAGATGCAAAAACAGGCAGGAAAGGTACAGAAAGAGGGACGACGAGTGCAGAAAGAGACAACAGGGGTGCAGAAAGAAGCAAATGAGGTGCAGAAAGAGGCAACAGACATTCAGAAAGAGGGAAGAGAGGTACAGAAAAAGGCAAGAAAAGTGCAGAAAGAGGCAAAAGAGGTACATAAAGAGACAACAGGGGTGCAGAAAGAAGCAAGACAGGTGCAGAAAGAAGCATGGAAAGTGCAGAATGAAGCAATAGGGGTGCCGAAAGAGGCAAGAGAAGTGTAGAAAGGAGCAAGTGAGGTGCAGAAAGAGCCAACAGAGGTGCAAAAAGAGGCAAGAGAAGTGCAGAAACAGGCAAGAGAAGTGCACAAAGAGGCAAGAGAATTGCTGAAAGAAGCAACAGAGGTGTAGAAAGAAGCAAGAAAAGTGCAGAAAGAGGCAAGTGAGATGCAAAAACAGGCAGGAAAAGTACAGAAAGAGGGAAGACGAGTGCAGAAAGAGACAACAGGGGTGCAGAAAGAAGCTAATGGGGTGCAGAAAGAGGCAACAAACGTGCAGAAAGAGGGAAGAGAGGTGCAGTAAAAGGCAAGAAAAGTACAGAAAGAGGCAAAAGAGGTACATAAAGAGACAACACAGGTGCAGAAAGAAGCAAGACAGGTGCAGAAAGAAGCATGGAAAGTGCAAAATGAAGCAACAGGGGTGCAGAAAGAGGCAAGAGAAGTGTAGAAAGGAGAAAGTGAGGTGCAGAAAGAGCCAACAGAAGTGCACAAAGAGGCAAGAGAATTGCTGAAAGAAGCAACAGAGGTGTAGAAAGAAGCAAGAAAAGTGCAGAAAGAGGCAAGTGAGATGCAAAAACAGGCAGGAAAGGTACAGAAAGAGGGAAGACAAGTGCAGAAAGAGACAACAGGGGTGCAGAAAGAAGCAAATAAGGTGCAGAAAGAGGCAACAGACGTGCAGAAAGAGGGGGAGAGAGGTGCAGAAAAAGCCAAGTAAAGTGCAGAAAGAGGCAAAAGAGGTACATAAAGAGACAACAGGGGTGCAGAAAGAAGCAAAACAGGTGCAGAAAGAAGCATGGAAAGTGCAGAATGAAGGAACAAAGGTGCAAAAAGAGGCAAGAGAGGTGCAGAAACAGGCAAGAGAAGTGCACAAAGAGGCAAGAGAATTGCTGAAAGAAGCAACAGAGGTGTAGAAAGAAGCAAGAAAAGTTCAGAAAGAGGCAAGTGAGATGCAAAAACAGGCAGGAAAGGTACAGAAAGAGGGAAGACGAGTGCAGAAAGAGACAACAGGGGTGCAGAAAGAAGCAAATGAGGTGCAGAAAGAGGCAACAGACGTGCAGAAAGAGGGAAGAGAACTGCAGAAAAAGGTAAGAAAAGTGCAGAAAGAGGCAAAAGAGGTACATAAAGAGACAGCACGGGTGCTGAAAGAAGCAAGACAGGTGCAGAAAGAAGCATGGAAAGTGCAGAATGAAGCAACAGGGGTGCAGAAAGAGGCAAGAGAAGTGTAGAAAGGAGCAAGTGAGGTGCAGAAAGAGCCAACAGAAGTGCACAAAGAGGCAAGAGAATTGCTGAAAGAAGCAACAGAGGTGTAGAAAGAAGCAAGAAAAGTGCAGAAAGAGGCAAGTGAGATGCAAAAACAGGCAGGAAAGGTACAGAAAGAGGGAAGACGAGTGCAGAAAGAGACAACAGGGGTGCAGAAAGAAGCAAATGAGGTAAGGAAAGAGGCAACAGACGTGCAGAAAGAGGGAAGAGAACTTCAGAAAAAGGCAAGAAAGGTGCAGAAAGAGGCAAAATAGGTACATAAAGAGACAACAGGGGTGCAGAAAGAAGCAAGACAGGTGCAGAAAGAAGCATGGAAAGTGCAGAATGAAGCAACAGGGGTGCAGAAAGAGGCAAGAGAAGTGTAGAAAGGAGCAAGTGAGGTGCAGAAAGAGCCAACAGAGGTGCAAAAAGAGGCAAGAGAGATGCAGAAACAGGCAAGAGAAGAGCACAAAGAGGCAAGAGAATTGCTGAAAGAAGCAACAGAGGTGTAGAAAGAAGCAAGAACAGTGCAGAAAGAGGCAAGTGAGATGCAAAAACAGGCAGGAAAGGTACAGAAAGAGGGTAGACGAGTGCAGAAAGAGACAAAAGGGGTGCAGAAAGAAGCAAATGAGGTGCAGAAAGAGGCAACAGACGTGCAGAAAGAGGGAAGATGTGCAGAAAAAGGCAAGAAAAGTGCAGAAAGAGGCAAAAGAGGTACATAAAGAGCCAACAGGTGTGGAGAAAGAAGCAAGACAGGTGCAGAAATAAGCATGGAAAGTGCAGAATGAAGCAACAGGGGTGCACAAAGAGGCAAGAGAAGTGCAGAAACAGGCAAGAGAAGTGCACAAAGAGTCAAGAGAATTGCTGAAAGAAGCAACAGAGGTGTAGAAAGAGCCAACAGAGGTGCAAAAAGAGGCAAGAGAGATGCAGAAACAGGCAAGAGAAGAGCACAAAGAGGCAAGAGAATTGCTGAAAGAAGCAACAGAGGTGTAGAAAGAAGCAAGAAAAGTGCAGAAAGAGGCAAGTGAGATGCAAAAACAGGCAGGAAAGGTACAGAAAGAGGGAAGACGAGTGCAGAAAGAGACAACAGGAGTGCAGAAAGAAGCAATTGAGCTGCAGAAAGAGGCAACAGACGTGCAGAAAGAGGGAAGAGAGGTGCAGAAAAAGCCAAGAAAAGTGCAGAGAGAGGCAAAAGAGGTACATAAAGAGAACAGGGGTGCAGAAAGAAGCAAGACAGGTGCAGAAAGAAGCATCGAAAGTGCAGAATGAAGCAACAGGGGTGCAGAAAGAGGCAAGAGAAGTACACAAAGAGGCAAGAGAATTGCTGAAAGAAGCAACAGAGGTGTAGAAAGAAGCAAGAAAAGTGCAGAAAGAGGCAAGTGAGATGCAAAAACAGGCAGGAAAGGTACAGAAAGAGGGAAGACAAGTGCATAAAGAGACAACAGGGGTGCAGAAAGAAGCAAATGAGGTGCAGAAAGAGACAACAGACGTGCAGAAAGAGGGAAGAGAGGTGCAGAAAAAGGCAAGAAAAGTGCAGAAAGAGGCAAAAGAGGTACATAAAGAGACAACAGGGGTGCAGAAAGAAGCAAGACAGGTGCAGAAAGAAGCATGGTAAGTGCAGAATGAAGCAACAGGGGTGCAGAAAGAGGCAAGAAAAATGTAGAAAGGAGCAAGTGAGGTGCAGAAAGAGCCAACAGGGATGCCTGTAAGTTCTGTCAAGCATATTGGGCATCGCTTTAAACTTGTGTTCTTTGTTGTTTTAATCTTTCCCCTCACTTTGGTTTTTAAACTTAGTACTTTGAGGCTTTAGGTCGCTTTACTTACGTGACTTACGCTCCGACCCCGGTCCACCGCAGTTGTTGCTGTTTGTGTGGAGGGCGGACCTGTATAGCACGATACACCCCCTGCTACGTCATACGCAAGGCGGCAGGCGGGGACTATTTAGGTGCCGATGCCACGGACGCACAGCGGACGCCTGTAAGTTCTGTCAAGCATATTGGGCAGCGCTTTAAACTTGTGTTTTTTGTTGTTTTAATCTTTCCCCTCACTTTGGTTTTTTAAACTTAGTACTTTGAGGATTTAGGTCGCTTTACTTACGTGACTTACGCTCCGACCCCGGTCCACCGCAGTTGTTGCTGTTTGTGTGGAGGGCGGACCTGTACAGCACGATACACCCCCTGCTACGTCATACGCAAGGCGGCAGGCGGGGACTATTTAGGTGCCGATGCCACGGACGCCCAGCGGACGTGCGCAGCGGGCGCGCCGCAGGCAAGCCCGTCTGCGCCCGTCCGTGCCTGGCCCGGGCCTAGGGCCAGAATCCCTGGCCCTTCCCCCATCCGTTGGCACCATTACTGTAAAGAAGACTTGCTTAACCTAAACCGTAAGGGAGCTGACCCTTATTGCGTACGCTTAGGGGCATCTGAAAACAGTCTAGCTTGCCCATGTGGCTTTAAACTTCCACCAGTACAGAAGATCAGGGCACTTCACCGTACACAAGAAGTCAGGAATAAAGAGCCCCAGCTTAATGATAGAAATCAGGAGGCCATGACCCCAGGCTCAAATAGGGCACTTAGACTTCAATATTCCTCTAGCCAACTAATGGCTTACTGCAATCCATCGCTCCCGATTGTACCCTATTACATTTAGAGAACAGGGAGAAAATATGTTTATGTTGCGGCTTCTCTTTAGAGATAACCCAGGGACATACAACTACTCCTAAGGGCAACAAAAATTATAATACTAATCATGTCGCCCCAATTAGCAAGGAATTTTCCTTCCTCAACACAAACTGCCGCTCTCTCCCGAAGCATAAAGCCGACATTTTTGATCTGTTGGTTAACGAACAACCGGATGCTGTATTTCTCACGGAGACTTGGTTGCATGAGAGTTCAAGCCCTGATGTTGCTGCCGCCTTACCACCAAACTACGCTATAGTTAGGAAAGATAGGGGCTTAAAAATTGGCGGGGGCATTGCCATTATTTTTAAAAAGGATTATCAGTGCAAATTCGAAAACTTACCGTTCATGAATTGTGAGGCAGCTTTATTCAAGCTGGCCCTGACCCCGAAATTCACCCTCTCTGGCATACTTGTGTATCGCCCTCCTGGGCCTCCCGCTCCCTGGGCATCATCTTTTCCCGGCCTGATAACCCCTCTGCTTATAAGCACTGCCAATTTCTCAATTTTGGGTGATTTTAACTTACACCTGGATGATCCAACATGTAAAATCAGCACTAATCCCATCTCTGATTTGGCAGCATTAAACATTAATTTACATAATTCTGGCCCCACGCATGAGGCGGGCCACTTACTGGATCCTATTTTCTCCAGTCTATCTAGCATTTACTGTTCCCCAGCACTCCCTCTATGCTGGTCTGACCACTTTATTACTAGGTTCTGTCTGAAACCCCCAGACAATTCTGTACCTAATATTCCCACCTTAAGGACATTAACTAGAGATTGGAAAAAACTAGACACAACTGTCTTAAACAATATTTTGTGTTCTCACGTGCCCATCTCTAAACAAATGGTGAATACGCTCTCTGTCTCTGTGCAAAAATGGCTTCTCAATGCCATTGATACCTGTCTCCCTCTTTCCCAAAAAAGGTTAATAATCACCGTCCTCCAGCGCCCTGGTTTACTGAAACTCTGAAAACAGAGAAGGCCAAATGTAAGGCAATGGAACGAAGGTGGAGAAGGAACTATGCATCCGACTCCAAAACTATTTATAAAAAGGCAACAAAAGTGTATCATAATCTCTGCAGGTGAGCCCGCGCTGAATATGTATCAACTACCATCTCTGTTGCTCTGAACTGCTCAAAAACACTTTTTAGCATGGTCAAGGAGCTCGCTGGATCTAAAACCCAATCTAGGCCCCCCTCACTTAATAAACGGCAATGCGAGGACCTGGCTATCTTTTTTGTCCAGAAAGTTGAGAAAATATACTCGGAAATAGTGAGCCTGCAGTGTGATAACCCTCCCCCACTGCAACTTACTAAATCCCTTCAATTAATATCTGCACCACCCTCAACGGACAATATCCATTCTGATCAGGATAAGGCACTTCGCGCACCTTCTAACTATCTGGACACATGGCCCTTATTAAACGCTGCTTCCTTTAAAGGACTTTTAGATAGTGTCAAATCAGGATCACCCAGGGACCCTTTGCCTATCTCCGTGCTCCAGCAGCTTGAGCCGCTATCTCTGCTTGTCATTATGGACCTTTTAAATGCCTCCTTACAGGAAGCTACAGTTCCACCAGATTGGAAGCACGCCATGGTGCTCCCTCTTCTCAAAAAGGCCAACGCTGACCCCGACTTACCCTCCAATTATCGGCCTATTTCTTTGCTACCGGCCTTTTCAAAAATCTTAGAGAAACACATCCACGCTCAGCTCTCTAATTTTGTTGAAACCCAAGGGTTCCTTCATCCCTCTCAATCGGGCTTTAGAGCTGGCTTTTCAACGGAAACAACTCTATTGGGGGTAACGGAAAGATTACGTCGTCATCTGGATGCTGGAGACACAGTGGCCCTTATTTTGCTGGACTTAAGCGCAGCATTTGACACGGTGTCTCACACCGTGTTAGCAAAAACGTTAAGATCATTAGGCATCTGTGGCTCAGCTCTAAATTGGCTCATTTATTTTCTTGCCAATCGCACTTTCCAAGTTTTTTCCCCAATAGCTAGCTCCGATATCCATTCATCACCCTATGGGATACCTCAGGGCTCCATTCTTAGCCCTTTGCTCTTCAATTTATACGTCAGACCTCTAGCTGATGTTGCGGAAGATGCCGGGTTGTCCCTGTTTTCTTCGCGGACGACTCCCAGATTATCTTCTCTCTCTCTATGGAAAGTGCGGCCGGGTCGTCCCCCCTCCAGCTGGGCTTGAGTAAAATTGCATCATGGATGCAGTCAAATTATCTCAAGCTCAACGGAGAGAAAACCGAGGTCTTGATACTTGGTAAAAATAAGGATCTCTGGGGCCCACAACATTGGCCCAGTGAGATGGGTGTACTTCCTTTACCCTCCTGCCATGTCCGTAATTTGGGTGTTATCATCGATGACTCGCTAACTATTCATCATCAAGCTGTCAAGGTGGCCACCACATGTTTTACCATCCTGAAATGGCTAAAAAAGATAATCTGGATGCTACCTGAGTCTACCCAGAGAACCGTAGTCCAGGCATTAATCACCTCAAGACTGGACTACGGTAATGTTCTCTACCTAGGATCCAACAAGGAGGTGACTCGTAGGCTGCAGATGGTTCAGAACTCTGCTGCAAGACTACTTTGCCGGGTTCCTAGGGCCACCTCTGTCTCTGGTCACCTACGGGACCTGCATTGGCTCAGGGTGGAGAACCGAATCAAGTTCAAAGCCCTGAGCTACATGTTCAAAATTAAAATAGGGGCTGCCCCTCAGTACCTGCAGTCTCTGGTTTGCCCCTATGTCCCTCCCCGATGTCTTCGCTCATCCACTCAAGGGAAGTTCTCTGTGCCCAGAATTAGACTATCCCGGATGGGTGGTAGATTGTTTGCATATCTTGGTCACTCACTTTGGAATGCCCTTCCCACAGCTATTCGGAATGAAACGGTGTATGCCCAATTTCGCAAATCATTAAAGACTTGGCTTTTTAACCAGTAATCCTGTAAGCTGTTAGATAGTCTCTGATCTGCCTCGGCG
This sequence comes from Calotriton arnoldi, assembly GCA_963921515.1. Taxonomy (NCBI): domain Eukaryota; kingdom Metazoa; phylum Chordata; class Amphibia; order Caudata; family Salamandridae; genus Calotriton; species Calotriton arnoldi. Next base: position 317,118 of record CAWUFW010014256.1, read on the forward strand.
CCGGGAAACCCTTTTAGGGTATCTGCCGCGCCTTATAAATTCAATAAATAAATAAAATAAATAAATAAAAAGAGGCAAGAGAGGTGCAGAAACAGGCAAGAGAAGTGCACAAAGAGGCAAGAGAATTGCTGAAAGAAGCAACAGAGGTGTAGAAAGAAGCAAGAAAAGTGCAGAAATAGGCAAGTGAGATGCAAAAACAGGCAGGAAAGGTACAGAAAGAGGGAAGACGAGTGCAGAAAGAGACAACAGGGGTGCAGAAAGAAGCAAATGAGGTGCAGAAAGAGGCAACAGACGTGCAGAAAGAGAGAAGAGAACTGCAGAAAAAGGTAAGAAAAGTGCAGAAAGAGGCAAAAGAGGTACATAAAGAGACAGCACGGGTGCAGAAAGAAGCAAGACAGGTGCAGAAAGAAGCATGGAAAGTGCAGAATGAAGCAACAGGGGTGCAGAAAGAGGCAAGAGAAGTGTAGAAAGGAGCAAGTGAGGTGCAGAAAGAGCCAACAGAGGTGCAAAAAGAGGCAAGAGAGATGCAGAAACAGGCAAGAGAAGAGCACAAAGAGGCAAGAGAATTGCTGAAAGAAGCAACAGAGGTGTAGAAAGAAGCAAGAAAAGTGCAGAAAGAGGCAAGTGAGATGCAAAAACAGGCAGGAAAGGTACAGAAAGAGGGAAGACGAGTGCATAAAGAGACAACAGGGGTGCAGAAAGACGCAAATGAGGTGCAGAAAGAGTCAACATACGTGCAGAAAGAGGGAAGAGAACTTCAGAAAAAGGCAAGAAAAGTGCAGAAAGAGGCAAAAGAGGTACATAAAGAGACAACAGGGGTGCAGAAAGAAGCAAGACAGGTGTAGAAAGAAGCATGGAAAGTGCAGAATGAAGCAACAGGGGTGCAGAAAGAGGCAAGAGAAGTGTAGAAAGGAGCAAGTGAGGTGCAGAAAGAGCCAACAGAGGTGCAAAAAGAGGCAAGAGAGGTGCAGAAACAGGCAAGAGAAGTGCACAAAGAGGCAAGAGAATTGCTGAAAGAAGCAACAGAGGTGTAGAAAGAAGCAAGAAAAGTTCAGAAAGAGGCAAGTGAGATGCAAAAACAGGCAGGAAAGGTACAGAAAGAGGGTAGACGAGTGCAGAAAGAGACAAAAGGGGTGCAGAAAGAAGCAAATGACGAGCAGAAAGAGGCAACAGACGTGCAGAAAGAGGGAAGATGTGCAGAAAAAGGCAAGAAAAGTGCAGAAAGAGGCAAAAGAGGTACATAAAGAGCCAACAGGTGTGGAGAAAGAAGCAAGACAGGTGCAGAAAGAAGCATGGAAAGTGCAGAATGAAGCAACAGGGGTGCACAAAGAGGCAAGAGAAGTGCAGAAAAAGGCAAGAGAAGTGCACAAAGAGTCAAGAGAATTGCTGAAAGAAGCAACAGAGGTGTAGAAAGAAGCAAGAAAAGTGCAGAAAGAGGCAAGTGAGATGCAAAAACAGGCAGGAAAGGTACAGAAAGAGGGACGACGAGTGCAGAAAGAGACAACAGGGGTGCAGAAAGAAGCAAATGAGGTGCAGAAAGAGGCAACAGACATTCAGAAAGAGGGAAGAGAGGTACAGAAAAAGGCAAGAAAAGTGCAGAAAGAGGCAAAAGAGGTACATAAAGAGACAACAGGGGTGCAGAAAGAAGCAAGACAGGTGCAGAAAGAAGCATGGAAAGTGCAGAATGAAGCAATAGGGGTGCCGAAAGAGGCAAGAGAAGTGTGGAAAGGAGCAAGTGAGGTGCAGAAAGAGCCAACAGAGGTGCAAAAGAGGCAAGAGAAGTGCAGAAACAGGCAAGAGAAGTGCACAAAGAGGCAAGAGAATTGCTGAAAGAAGCAACAGAGGTGTAGAAAGAAGCAAGAAAAGTGCAGAAAGAGGCAAGTGAGATGCAAAAACAGGCAGGAAAAGTACAGAAAGAGGGAAGACGAGTGCAGAAAGAGACAACAGGGGTGCAGAAAGAAGCAAATGAGGTGCAGAAAGAGGCAACAGACATGCAGAAAGAGGGAAGAGAGGTGCAGTAAAAGGCAAGAGAAGTACAGAAAGAGGCAAAAGAGGTACATAAAGAGACAACAGGGGTGCAGAAAGAAGCAAGACAGGTGCAGAAAGAAGCATGGAAAGTGCAGAATGAAGCAACAGGGGTGCAGAAAGAGGCAAGAGAAGTGCAGAAACAGGCAAGAGAAGTGCACAAAGAGGCAAGAGAATTGCTGAAAGAAGCAACAGAGGTGTAGAAAGAAGCAAGAAAAGTGCAGAAAGAAGCAAGTGAGATGCAAAAACAGGCAGGAAAGGTACAGAAAGAGGGAAGACGAGTGCATAAAGAGACAACAGGGGTGCAGAAAGAAGCAAATGAGGTGCAGAAAGAGCCAACAGAGGTGCAAAAAGAGGCAAGAGAGGTGCAGAAACAGGCAAGAGAAGTGCACAAAGAGGCAAAAGAATTGCTGAAAGAAGCAACAGGGGTGTAGAAAGAAGCAAGAAAAGTGCAGAAAGAGGCAAGTGAGATGCAAAAACAGGCAGGAAAGGTACAGAAAGAGGGAAGACGAGTGCTGAAAGAGACAACAGGGGTGCACAAAGAAGCAAATGAGGTGCAGAAAGAGGCAACAGACATGCAGAAAGAGGGAAGAGAGGTGCAGAAAAAGGCAAGAAAAGTGCAGAAAGAGGCAAAAGAGGTACATAAAGAGACAACAGGGGTGCAGAAAGAAGCAAGACAGGTGCAGAAAGAAGCATGGAAAGTGCAGAATGAAGCAACCGGGGTGCAGAAAGAGGCAAGAGAATTGCAGAAACAGGCAAGAGAAGTGCACAAAGAGGCAAGAGAATTGCTGAAAGAAGCAACAGAGGTGTAGAAAGAAGCAAGAAAAGTGCAGAAAGAGGCAATAGAGGTGTAGAAAGAAACAAGAAAAGTGCAGAAAGAGGCAAGTGAGATGCAAAAACAGGCAGGAAAGGTACAGAAAGAGGGAAGACGAGTGCAGAAAGAGACAACAGGGGTGCAGAAAGAAGCAAATGAGGTGCAGAAAGAGGCAACAGACGTGCAGAAAGAGGGAAGAGAGGCACAGAAAGTACATGAGATTTGCAGAATGAGGTCAAGAGAAGTGCAGAAAAAGAAAGAAACGTGCAGAAAGAAGCAACAGAAATGCAGAAAGAGGCAAGAGAGGCGCAGAGGGAAGCAAGAGTGGCTTGCACACCATTAGTACCAATTTAACACCCACATTTAGCAATAAGTAACACGTGACCATTCTAGGTTTGCAAAGGGCCTTCCATCACGCTGTAACACTTCTCGCTGCATTTTTGGTAACGTTTGACCCGTTTCAGCCAGAAACAAGGCTTTTTTTGTTCAAATCTGCAGATTAGGGTCCAGATGATAAATTATGTGGCTAATGCAGAAAATATATAACTGTGCGAAAGTCAGTGCAGCCAAACAGTCACATAATTCCAGTGGCCCTGCTCATACCTCTGACTAGGTCCACAAGTGCTCCTCAGTGATTCCATCTTTTTTTGTCTCACTGAGTTCATAGTTTAGCTTCTATGGAAACGAGGAAGACTAAACCTGAGGTTACCACTCCACAACACAGACTACCATACCACATAATTACTCTCCATAACACATAATCCCACTCTACATAATTCCTATACACTAAATACCACATACTTTCTATCCACATAATTTCACTGCACAACATACCACATAATTCCACTACACACAACGTACATCCACTCCACTCCAAAAAACATTAGTAAAAAACTTTTGCATTTACAACGCCAGTAGCTCTAATTCTTGCAAATGCGAAACCTATTACATTGCAAACACTTCTTTAACTAGTACTCGTGTTTGCAGAGTGGTGAAGAAAGGGTGCTGGGCCTCCGACCAGCGCTCAGGAATTCTGGTGCGTAGGGCTTACAGGAGGTACCAGTAGGGCTTCTTGGCCCCCAAAGTCCCTCAGGAGTAAATTGGACTTCATCCCCCATCCCGTAGTCTGCAAGGAGGCGCGTTCGCAGAATGGTGGAGAAAGGAGAGCATGGCCTCCGAAGACGTCTTAGCAATCCCACTGTGCGGGACTTACTGGAGGTAACAAGAGGGGTAGTTGGCCCCCAAGGACATCCTTGGGGGCCAACCACCCCTCCTATTACCTCTAGTAAGTTCCACACAGCAGCATTGCTAAGTTCGAAGAGCAGGCCACACCCCCTTTGCTCACCACACTACAAACGCGCTCCCTGGCGCGCTCTTGGATGGGGATTGAAGTCCCCTTCACTGCTGGGGGTCCTTTAGGGGGCCACCTAGCCTACCTCTTACCTCCAGTAAGCCCCACGCAGTGGGATTGCTGAGAGGTAGACAAAGGCCATGCCCCCTTTCTCCACCACTCTGCAAACGCGCCCCCTGGTGCGTTGTTAGTTGGGGAATTAATTCCCCTTGAATACTGAGGGTCCCTGGGGGCCAACTAGCCCACCAGGTACCTCCAATATGCGCCACAGAGCTGGATTGCAGAGAGGTGGTCCGAGGCCACGCCCCCTTTTTACACAACTCTGCAAACGTGCCTCTTGGCGCACTGCTGCTCAGGGGATGAAGTCCACTTTTGTCCTGAGGTCCTCAGGACACAAGAGGACCTCATCGTCCTACCACCAGTGCGCCAAGAGGCGCGTTTGCAGAGTGGTGTAAAAAGGGGTGTGGCCTCGGACCACCTCTCTGCAACACAGCTCTGTGACGCATACTGGAGGTACCTGGTGGGCTAGTTGGCTCCCAGGGACCCCCAGGATTGAAGGGGACTTAATCCCCCAATTTACAATGCGCCAGGGGGCGTGTTTGCACACTTGTCATATCAGGCCCTGCCCCCTCCCTGCACCACTGTGCAAACGCGCCCCCTGGCGCGTTGTAACTTGGGGGATTAAGTCCCCTTGAATCCTGAGGGTCCCTGGGGGCCAACTAGCCCACCAGGTACCTCCGGTAAGCGCCACAGAGCTGAGTTGCAGAGAGGTGTTCCGAGGCCACGCCCCTTTTTACACCACGCTGCAAACGTGGCTTCTGGCGCACTGCTGCTCGGAGGATGAAGTCCACTTGTGTCCTGAGGTCCTCAGGACACAAGAGGACCTCATTGCCCCACCAGCAGTGCACCAGAAGCTGCGTTTGCAGTGTGGTGTAAAAAGGGGCGTGGCCTCGAACCACCTCTCTGCAACGCAGCTCTGTGGCGCTTACTGGAGGTACCTGGTGGGTAACCTTAGAAATTCACTGAAAAAACCATAGGTTTTAGGGACAGTTATAGTTAGTTGGACATTGCACTCGTACAAAACCCGTGAAATTCCCCCGTTATAGTTATTTCAGCTAACTATAACTCGCGCCCCCGCAATGCACTGCTGATGACGTCACATATTACATCACTCATGACATGGTCAGCACCCCTTTTTTAATATAAAAAAAAAAAAAATTGAACGGGGAAGGGGGCCGCGTGGGTCCCCCTGCCGTGGCCAATTCCGGCCCCGGGGACCCCATCCCCCGGGGCATGCCCAGATTTTCTTCTTTTTTTTATGGAGGGGTGCTGCGTGGCCCCCCTCCTGAGGCCTCTACTGGCCCCGGGGACCCCATCCCCCGGGGCCGGCCTTTATTTATTTTTAAAAAAAAAAAAAAAAATCATTTTGGGGAGGGGGGCCGCGTGGCCCCCCTCCCGGGCCACTTGTTGCCCCGGGACCCCATCCCCCGGGGCTGGCCCTCTCCGTTGGGGACCGTGGGGGGGTCCCCAATACCCCCACGGTCCCTCCGGCTACCCGCGTCCTGCGGGAGCCGGCATTGCTTTTCCACATGGGGAGCTGCTGACATGCAGCTCCCCTTGTGGAAAAGCAATGTGCTTTGGATATTGGAAGCGAGAGCAGGTTTCCCTACTCTCTCTTCCAAACTCCAAAGCAGTTTGCTATGACAGGACAGGAGCCGCGAGGCTCCCGTCCTGTCATAGCAAACTACAGTGTCCCGGGGGTAGGCACCCCGGGACACTGCAGGAGCCGGCCCTGGGGGGTGGCGGTCCCCAGGGCCACCACAGGCTCCAGGAGGGGGGCCGCGCGGCCCCCCTCCCAACATTGGCAAAGCCCTGGGGAGGTGGTGGTCCCCGGGGCTCGGGGGTCCGTAACGGACCCCCATATTTAAAGATTTAGTGCCCCGGGGAGGTGGTGGTCCCCGGGGCATGTGGGGGGGCTGGAGCCCCCCCACACAACTAATAATTTTAAAAAAAGAAGCCCCGGGGGGTGGCGGTCCCCGGGGCTGCGGGAGGGCCTTAGAGGCCCCCCACATAAAATATAAACCCACCCCCCGCATGCCCCCAGGACTTGGGCCACACGGGGGCAAAATAATAGTTTTTTTTTATCATCGGGATCCGCGCACCCTAAGCGCATCCCGCCGATTTTTAAAAAAAAATGCTTTTTTCTGCCCAGGGGGTCCTTGTGGGACCCCCTGAGCACACCTAGGGGGTCAGGGTGTTTCTACCCTGCCCCCTTTGTGCGTTTTGCGCACTTATTTCTGTGCCTCGGTTCTACCGAGGGACAAAATGGCTGCCAACACTTCCTGATTTGGAGTGTTGACAGCCAGTTGACAGCCAATTAGCATGCAGCTCGTGATCGGGACGGTGCGCGCAGGGTGCGCTCAGGGTGCGCGGATCCGACGCGGCCATAGATATATATGTGATTTTACTTGTGATTTTCTCAGGAACTACTGAACGGATTTACACCATTTAAGCAAAAGGCACGAGACTGAACCAAGGGCTACCTCTTTGCCAAATTTGGTGTAATTCCGTTCAGCAGTTCGGGCTGTAGCCGCGATGAACGGTTCCTATGGAAAAATGAATGGGGAAAACATGTTTTGGGACCCCTCTTTTTTCTTGGCCCCGCTTGACGAATCACCCCGAGACTTTCAGGATAGGAGCGGACCGGAGCGCCCCAACAAGTTGGAAAATTTCGCGAAGATTCGTCAACCGGCGCCAACGTTATTTCAAATAGAATGTTGCGGATTTCCTATGGAAAATAGGTCCTAACTATAACTATCTACTGGCGACCGCGAGTAGATAATATACATATATATATATATATATATATATATATATATATATATATATATATATATATATATATATATATATATATAATTACCTACTGGCGGTCGCCAGTAGGTAGTTATAGTTAGGACCTATTATCCATAGGAAATTCGTAACATTCTTTTCCCAATAACTTTGGCGCCGGTTGACGAATCTTTGCGAAAGTTTCAAAACTTATGGCCCGCTCCGGTCAGCTCCTGTCTTGAAAGTTTCGGGGGGATTCGGCAAGCGGGGCTGAGAAAAAAGGGGGGTCCCAAAACGTGTTTTCTCCATGTTAATTCCCATAGGAAACTTTAGCCACGGCTACAGCCCGAACTGCTGAACGGAATTACACCAAATTTGGCAAAAAAGTAGTGCTTGGTTCAGAAAGCGCCCTTTTTTTTAAATGGTGTAAATCCGTTCAGTTGTTGCGGAGAAATTCAAAAAATAAGAGTCAGAAAATCAACTTCCCATAGGAAACTTTATGCAAGGCTACAGCCAAAACTGCTGAACGGAATTACACCAAATTGGGCAAAAAGGTAGTGCTTGGTTCAGAAAGCACCCTTTTTAAAAATGGTGTAAATCCGTTCAGTAGTTGCTGAGAAAATCAAAAATAAATGTTTCGATATTTAGAGGCACGGAGGATCCGCGGACCCTCCCGACCACGAGCTTCATGCTAATTGGCTGTCAACACTCCAAACCAGGAAGTGTTGGCAGCCATCTTGTGCCTCAGTAGAACCGAGGCACAAGAAAACAGGAAAACAAACTCGAAAAACAAGAAAAGGGGGCAGGGTAGAAACACCCTGACCCCCTAGGCCTGCTTAGGGGGTCCCACAAAGACCCCCATGGCCCAAAAAAGCATTATTTTTTTTTAAACGCGGGATGCGCGGAGGATCCGCGGATCCGGCAAAGAAAATAAAAAGAATGAACCGCGGGCTCCCGCTCTTCTTTATTAATTAGCCCCCGGGTGGGCCAAGTCCCAGGGGCATTTGTAAAATGTATTTGCGGGGGCCCAGTGGGACCCCCGCAGCCCCGGGGACCGCCACCCCCTGGGGCTTTTATTTTAAATAGGTGGGGGGCCTCCAAGGCCCCCCAAGCCCCGGGGACCGCCACCACCCGGGGCTTTATTTACATATTTGCGGGGGCTCATGGCCCCCCCGCAGCCCCGGGGACCGCCACCCCCGGGGCTTGTTTTTTTAAAAACTAAACTACCTGTGTGGCGGGCTCGAGCCCCCCCACATGCCCCGGGGACCGCCACCTCCCCGGGGCACTAAGAATGCAAATTTGGGGGGGCGTGGCTAAGCCGAGCAACAAGATGGCTGCCTAAGCTGTCGGCTCCGCCGACCGGGCACTAAATCCGCTGAAAATCCGATCAATTTTGCCCAAACTGGGGCTCTAACATCAAATATCTGAAACCGGAGGAGCTGCGGCGCAGATTGATACCTCCTGTGGCCGGGAACGAGCTACTGAAAGACAGCGCCATCGAGACAGAGGCGCGGCCGTGCGGCCTGGTGACGGGGAGTGATCCTGGCAGCGTGCGATCCCCAGGCTGAGCGTCTTTGGGGGCCGGGCTGTTGAGCCGGCGGCACCACGCTGGGTCGGGCGGAGGAGCCCTGGACCGCGCGGCCGTCGTTTGCGGGCCGCGATTTGCAGTGGATGCGTCGCTGACACTCCGGCGCCTGGCCGGGCTGGAGCCGAGTGAGGATCGGAGCGGCCGGATATGCACAGAACCTGTGACTGCATCGACCGCTGCTGCGGTACATAATACCTGCGGAGGGCCAAGGTGAGGTGGTGGCCCCGATCCGGCCGGGAGGGGGGTGCGCAACCTGGCCTCTCGTTGAGCTGCTGGAAGGATATCCAGCGACCCTGTGCTCTGTGCCTCAGAACAGCTCGGGACCACTGTCACAGGGCAGCCACGCTGTAAGAACTACCACACAGACGCGCGCCCGCAACGGACGCATATTATAAACGACGACAGTGCATTGGTGCCACTTCTTGCCTTGGACTGCAACACTTGGGAGCCCGCTCGTTGTGACGCTGCTGTAGCCCCCCGTGGCTACCCACCGACATTGCGTCGCTGCCCTGCCCTCTTGGCCTCAAAGTTGTTGGGCAGACAGACACCCCTCTCACTCTCTTAACGCTAAACCTGAAGTACGGCCGAGACGTGTTCCCGGAGTGGCCCTGGCACGCACGTAACAACACCCTAGTACTGGAGGTTTTCAGAAGAGGGTACCCGAGACGCGTGCTCCAGCTGTTGACGGACGGCATCGCTCAGTGGGGTGGACGTTAGTGGTAACGTTGCTTCTGCCGCGTACAGTACCCCGACCCAACCGCAAGTAAGCCCCATCGGTGGGTTCAATATACATCATGGCCGGGGGTCGCAGTTCGAAGGCAGCGCTCCAGACCAAATTGACGAAATACGCATGGGAGGGTGGCCCGGGTGCGAGCCCCAAAGGAGGTCCAACCGTATCCGACAAGCCCGAATCCGGTGGGAAGCAAAAGGAACCAACGTTGCAGGACATTCTAGAAGCCATCACCACCGTTCGCACATCCTTGGAGTCGCGTATTGACACGGTGTCAACAGAAGTGTCCCTCATTAGAGAAGACATGCGCTCAATGAACTCGCGCCTGAAGGATGTTGAAATCAAGGCGACCTCCTTGGTGGAAGACACGTCCGCGCTCCAAAGAAAAGTGGACGACCTGCAAACACAAGCGGCAAAGCTGGAAGCGCAGTTGGATGACTATGAAGGGCGCTCCAGGCGCAACAATGTCCGCATAATTGGGGTGCCGGAGCGAGCGGAGGGGCCATCGGCGGACCTCTTTGTGGAAGACCTGATCACTACCTACCTTAAGCCGCGGAGACTCTACAACTTCTTCACCGTGGAAAGAGCGCACCAAGTGCCGGGCGGCAGGCCGCGGCCTGGAGCCCCCCCGCGACCACTCCTTGCCAAGATCTTCAATTTCCGCGACAGAGATGTCATCCTGCAAGGTGCCCGCTCCGCCCCGCCAGTGGAATTCCAAAACAGCCGCATCACCTTCTTTCCGGACTTCACCCTCAGGGTGCAGCGACAGCGGCGCAGTTTCTTGGAAGTGAAAAAAGCGCTCCGTGATAAGAACTTGAAATATGCTATGATGTTCCCGGCCAAGCTGAGAGTAGAATCGGAGGGGAAATCCTGGTTCTTCACCACCCTGGAGGAGACCTGGGACTGGTTGGAGGGCTGGCGTACGACGGGTCGCCGCGGCGGCCCTCGTCGTGGCGTAAGAAAGGACGAGGACGCCCGGGCCTCTGGTGGCGGCTCGCCACAGCAGGACTTGAATGAGGCGGCTGGAGATGCTGAATGACTGGTCTGTATATTTTCCCTTTGAATGCTGGAGTGGTCCAGATAGCCGGAGAGCTGTGGGGATAGAGTTCCCTCCGCCAGAGGCGTCAGACTCTGTTCTATTGAGTTCTTCTGTCACATCGGTCCTGGCGGGGCTGATCTCCCCGAACTTTGCCTGTTTCCCGGTTGACTATGTGGGCGTAGTGGGGCGTATTTTAGGCCCGAACTAATGCTCTTAATATAAACATGTTTGATAATCAAGGTTATTGTCGGTATATTAAAACTTTTCACAGATAGGTGCTGGGTTCGATTGCACAACCCCGTACGTTTTTGGAAGGGTGGGCGATAGGCACTCTGCTATTTTGGGGGGCGGGAGGTTTTGTTACCACCAAGCAGGGAGGCAGGGAGGGGGAGGGGGAAGTATTTCGGGTTTATGGGGTGGGTGGGATGGGATCGTTTTTGTGTTTTGTTTTTAGCATTGTTTTTGTTTAGACATGGCATGTTCGATTGGTTTCAGAAGCAAATAACGGCAGGTGCAGTGTTCGTAGCGCTCTCATGGTCCACAATGCTTGGGAATGTCGCAGAACCCTTCCTCACTTTCCACAGGTTGTGCTCCTCTCTGGGTTGCCTCATCATTGGGTCTGTGGGATGGGGGGAGGGGGTTTGTTTTTTTGTTTTGGTTTGGGCATTGTTGTTGTGCAGGCATGGTTTGTATTCTCGAATTCACATGTCAACCGCAGGAGACACAGTATTGGCCACACTCTTATTGACCATACAATTTAGCGCTGTAGGGCACTCCTTACATGTACTCCCCCCTGGCTTGTTCCTCCCCGGAGCATCTTATGTCACTAACCTCAACTGATGGGTACATCGACTAGACAGAAACTTACGTTGCTTTCATGGAATGTAAATGGGTTGGGGGACAGAATAAAGAGGGGGGTGGTTCTCCAATTCCTGAAACGACTCTTACCGGACGTCGTGTTTCTACAGGAGACCCACCTGCTGGGCAACGGTTGTAAGGCCCTGTCTCGATGGGGTTTTCAGATGGTGGCCCATTCTGCTTTTGGGTCAGGTTCCCGAGGGGTGGGCATCCTTGTTCGCAAATCCTTCCCCTTAACGATTAACTCGATCCGCGAGGACCCACTGGGTAGATTTGTAGCCCTGTCTGGAACTTGGGAGGGAGCCATCATCAACTTGATCTCAGTATACATTCCACCGGGCCGCCACACGCAAGCATTTGTTGATCTCGGCGACCTTCTCCTGGGCCTTCCCGAAGGGCGGTTACTGATTGGTGGGGATTTTAACTCCATTGTCTCGGACTCCCTGGATCGCTGGCCCCAGAAAGTCCTACCGGTCTCGCGTAAACGGATTCATAGCTTCTTGGGTGCACTGGGACTGGCGGATGTTTGGAGGTGCCTGCATCCAAAAGAACTCCAATACACACACCTATCGAGCTCCCGTGGCACCATGTCACGCATTGACTATGTGCTTACTCCTACACAACATCTACATATCGTCAAAGAAATACGACAATTGGCCAGGGGCATATCGGATCACTCCCCCATATTGTGCAGAATAGAGGTCGGGGAGCCCTCGGTCGGCCGCGTGGCACCGATCAACTCGTGGTATCTCACGACCCCCCTCATTAGGGATAAGGTTCTGACCGAAACAGACCTATATTTCCAAGAAAACCTGGGATCAGTCAGCTCTTCCGTTTCGCTTTGGGAGGCCTATAGGGCTGTTGTCCGCGGGGTGATCCTGGGGCAAATTGCAGGGCAACGCAAGGAAAAGACGGCCGCCGCGACACGTATCGAGGGCGAGGTCCTGGAGTTGGAACGCACAGTTAGATCGCACGACTCGGAAGAAGTGCGTCAACAGCTTCGTATTAAAACTAAGGAGCTCTCGGACCTAGCCACGGATGCGGCTAAGGCACAGTATCGGGCTACCCTTAGCAGGATCTACGATGTAGGCGACAAGGCAGGCAAATTGTTGGCCTGGCTAGATCGTAGAGACGGGGCACGGCGCGTAGTGGCTGAAATTGCCATCGATTCACATTCCCGAACCACAGCTCCACAAGACATAGCGGATGCATTTGGTAAGTATTACCAGACCCTGTACTCTTCCAGCACGACCCATTCGGAGGAAGAGGCTTCTTCCCTCTTACGTGATCTACGCATGCCGGTGGTCACAGAGGAGGAGAGTCTTGACTTAGACCAAGATATTACAGCGACCGAAGTGGAGAGGGCCATTCACGATCTGCGGGGGGGAAAGCATCGGGCCCTAACGGGATCCCTATAGAACTGTTTAAGCTCACGGCGGGCGTGACCGCCCCGTTTATCACCGCCATGTTCCAGGAAAGTAAAGACCGCGGAATCCTCCCTGAAGATCATAGACTAGCCAATATCATTGTTATCCACAAAGCGGGTAAACCCACCGATCGGTGTTCTTCATATAGACCCATTTCGCTCCTTAATTGCGAGGCTAAGATCCTCGCAAAAGTTCTCGCCACTCGCTTGCTATCGGTTCTTCCCAATTTGGTTCACCCGGATCAATCCGGGTTTATGCCCGCAAGAAATACGTCTCTTAATCTCCACAGACTGCACGCAGTGCTATGTAGACCAGATACGATCAGAGAAGACACGGTTGTGGTATCCTTGGATGCTGCTTCGGCCTTTGACACCATAGAATGGCCATACCTGTTCGCTGTGCTACGCAAGCTGGGATTTGGCCCGGAATTTATCAGCTGGGTACGTCTCTTGTATCGTCAACCATTGGCACAAGTGATTGTAAATAATCGAAAGTTCCCGGTCTTCTCTCTCGGTCGGGGCACCAGGCAAGGATGCCCCCTGTCGCCACTTCTTTTTGCTTTGGCCTTGGAACCTCTAGCAGCCTGGATCCGCCAGGCCCCCACCATCCGAGGCCTTAACTGGGCTTGTGGCAGGGAGGACCGTATATCACTGTATGCAGATGATATCCTGCTCTATCTCGCTTGCCCGGCAAGGTCCCTTAATGCGGTGATGGATATCTTTCACAGCTTTGGCAGGTTCTCAGGCTATAGGATCAACTGGTCAAAATCGGTTCTCTATGTCCTTAGTGGGCAGAGACCGCGACTTCCCCGGGGTGCCAGCTGACGGAGGCTGTTGATGGCTTCAAATATCTGGGGATCTGGGTATCTAAAGATCTGACGCGATTATATGAAACTAACCTCCGGCCCCCACTAGAGCGCCTCAAATCTGACGTTCTACATTGGAAATCGCTTCCCCTGACCCTCCTTGGGCGAGCAGCCCTATTCAAGATGATGTCCCTCCCCCGTCTTCTGTACGCATTACAAAATACACCTCTTCCGGTCACGGCATCCTACTTTAAAGAGTTGGAGGGCACAGTGCGGGACTTGCTGTGGGAGGGTAAACCACCCCGCATAGCCACGCACAAGCTTACACTGGGATGGGTCGATGGTGGCATCGGACTCCCAGACATGAAAAGATACTACTGGGCCTCGCAGCTCGCTGCCATTAACCAATGCACATACCGGCGACAGGATGACCCGGCATTTCAGATTGATCGATGGCTCCTCCCGGGGGGTGGGTTCGTGGGAGCACTCTATACAAAATCCCCGGGGAAAGTTCTGACTGGCCCGACAAAACATGCTGTGCACATATGGCAAGAAGCCACTAAAAGCCTGGGTTGGGAGGGTAAGCTTACACAGGCCACGTCACTTTGGCACTGTGACCAGCTGGGTCGGCTGTCGCGCTCCTTGGGGTTCGACAAATGGGATACCATCGGTATCTCCAGAATTGGAGACCTTTGGAGATCCGGGAAAGTCATATCGTTTGCTCACTTACGTCAAGAATATGAAATGGCCAGCACCGAGCAGTTCAGATACTTTCAAATTAGGCACGCGCTACTATCGGCTCTCCCCAAGGGTGCAGCCCTCCCTGATTCCTCCCCACTGGAAGACAGGATTCTTGATGGGGACCTGCCGGATCGGGCCATATCCCTTATCTACAAGAAGCTAATCAACAACATGACCGATCCCTTAATGCGGCTCAGAACTAAATGGGACCACGACGTTGCCGGCTTGGAGGATGAGGAGTGGCGGGCCGCGGTGGCTTCCCCCGTGAGGTGGCCATCTCCTCCAGACTCCGACTGGTTCAGCTAAAAATCCTTCACAGGACGTATCTGTCTGGGCCCTCCTTGGTTCATATGGGATACGCCCCAGACGGTGGGTGTACACGTCAGTGCGGCCAAGAGGGCACCTTCATCCATACACTTTGGGAATGCGATATAATTCAGAAATTCTGGGAGGGGGTGGTATCAGTGATAGAGGAAGTGATGGGGCGACGGCTACAGTGTAATATAAAACTGATTTTGTTGAACATATGGGCCCCCCTGATCTTACAGCCAGAGAAAGGACATGGGTCACATTGGGCTTTATGGTGGCAAAGCGGAACATTGCACGTTTGTGGAGGGCTCTGACTTCACCGATCATTGCGGACTGGGCCAAGGACATGGACTGGTGCATGGTGACTGAGATACCTATTTACGTCTCCAGGGGCTGCCCGAAAAAATGGTCGCAAATTTGGGGACCTTGGAACACTTTCCGGGGAGAAATATGTGAACCACCAGAGGGCCAGGGGGAAGAAGCTATTGAGGTCGATTAATGTGTTCTTCCCGACATCAGTTATGCTGGAGTGGGGGAAAAGGATCTTTGATGTGCTATAACACTGTGTGCCAATGTCTACATGTGTAATGCTGTGTCTCTGTTATTCCACATGCCTTTTTTCAATAAAAAGAGTTTATAAAAAAAAAATAAAAAAAAGAATGCAAATTTGGGGGTCCGTTACGGACCCCCGAGCCCCGGGGACCACCACCCCCCGGGCTTTGCTAATGTTGGGAGGGGGGCAGTGCGGCCCCCCTCCTGGAGCCAGTGATGGCCCTGGGGACCGCCACCCCCCAGGGCCGGCTCCTGCAGTGTCCCGGGGTGCCCACCCCCGGGACACTGCTTTTTGCAATGACAGGGCGGGAGCCTCGCGGCTCCCGCCCTGTCATTGCAAACTCTGGTTTTGGTTTTGAAAGCGAGAGCAGGAAACCTGCTCTCGCTTTCAAAATCCAAACCACATTGCTTTTCCACACGGGGAGCTGCATCTTAGCAGCTCCCCGTGTGGAAAAGCAATGCCGGCTCCTGCAGGAGGCGGGGAGCCGGCGGGACCGTGGGGGAATTGGGGACCCCCCCACGGTCCCCAACGAGAGGTACCTCGTGGGATAGTTGGACTCCAGGGACTCTCAGGATTCAAGGGGACTTTATCCCCCAACTCAAAACGCGCCACGGGGTGCGTTTGCACAGTGGTGAAGGGAGGGGGCGGGGCCTGAGGTGACATGTGTGCAAACACACCCTGTGGCGCGTTTTAAGTTGGGGAATTAATTCCTCTTCAATCCGGAGGGTCCCTGGGGCCAACTAGCCCACCACTTACCTCCAGTAAGCGCCACTGCGCTGCGTTGCAGAGAGGTGGCCCAGGCCATGCCCCTTTTTACACCACTCTGCAACGCAGCTCTGTGGCGCTTACTGGAGGTAAGTGGTGGGCTAGTTGGCCCCCGGGGACCCTCAGGACTCAAGGGGACTTAATCCCCCAATTTACAACGCACCAGGGGGTGCGTTTGCGCAGTGGTGAAGGGAGGGGGCGTGGCCTGATGTCACAAGTGTGGAAACGCGCCCTGTGGCGCGTTTTAAGTTGGGGAATTAAGTCCCCTTGAATCCCGAGGGTCCTTGGGGGCCAAGTACCCCACCAGGTATGTCCAGTAAGTGCCACAGAGTTGCATTGCAGAGAGGTGTAAAATGGGGCATGGCCTCGGACCACCTCTCTGCAACGCAGCTCTGTGGTGCTTACTGGAGGTACGTGGTGGGCTAGTTGGACCCAGAGACTTTCAGGATTCAAGGGGACTTAATCCCCCAACTTAAAACGTGCCACTGGGTGCCTTTGCACAGTGGTGAAGGGAGGGGGCGAGGCCTGAGGTGACATGTGTGCAAACACGCCCTATGGCGCGTTTTAAGTTGGGGAAATAAGTCCCCTTTAATCCTGAGGGCCCCTGGGGGCCAACTAGGCCACTAGGTACCTCCAGTAAGCGCCACAGGCCTGCGTTGCAGAGAGGTGGTCCAGGCCACGCCCCTTTTTACACCTCTGTGCAACGCAGCTCTGTGGTGCTTACTGGAGGTACTTAGTGGGCTAGTTGGACCCCAGGGACCCTCAGGATTCAAGGGGACTTAATTTCCCAACTAAAACGGCCACAGGGCGTGTTTACACAGTGATGAAGGGAGGGGACGGGGCCTGAGGTGACGTGTGCAAACACGCCCTGTGGCGCGTTTTAAGCTGGGGAATTAATTCCCCTTCAATCCTGAGGGCCCCTGGGGGCCAACTAGCCCACCAGGTGCTTCCAGTAAGCGCCACTGAGCTGCGTTGCAGAGAGGTGGTCCAGGCCATGCCCCTTTTTACACCTCTCTGCAACGCAACTCTGTGGCGCTTACTGGAGGTACCTAGTGGGCTAGTTGGACCCCAGGGACCCTTAGGATTCAAGGCGACTTTATCCCCCAACTTAAAACAGCCACAGGGCGTGTTTGCACACATGTAACCTCAGGCCCCCCCCTCCCTACACCAGTGTGCAAACGCGCCCCAGGGCGCGTTTTAAGAGGTAGTTTTAATCCCCCTGCCCTATTATGTACTAGGTGCAAAAGAAACAATTGATGGACGGAATGCTGGACAATGCAAACATTCACCCCCAGTCACAAGGATCTGGGTTAAATCCATCATTCTTTGGCTCACCACACCACCCCAGTTTGGACCCAGCCATATGCAAATCAGTCTTGACCCTGTTCCTTGTGGGAACAGTCCAGCCCGAACTGCCAAGCCAGGTCCTCCCTGGACCGGAAACAAGCATCCTAGGACCGGTTTCAGGGCATCACCCTTCTTCAGCCAGGCTAGCTTGAATCCAGTGGTGTAGTGAGCACGGGACCCACGTCTGGGCATACCCTTCCCACTTAGGGCGACAAATGCAAAAGAAACAATTGATGGACGGAATGCTGGACAATGCAAACATTCACCCCCAGTCACAAGGATCTGGGTTAAATCCATCATTCTTTGGCTCACCACACCACCCCAGTTTGGACCCAGCCATATGCAAATCAGTCTTGACCCTGTTCCTTGTGGGAACAGTCCAGCCCGAACTGCCAAGCCAGGTCCTCCCTGGACCGGAAACAAGCATCCTAGGACCGGTTTCAGGGCGTCACCCTTCTTCAGCCAGGCTAGCTTGAATCCAGTGGTGTAGTGAGCACGGGACCCACGTCTGGGCATACCCTTCCCACTTAGGGCGACAAATGCAAAAGAAACAATTGATGGACGGAATGCTGGACAATGCAAACATTCACCCCCAGTCACAAGGATCTGGGTTAAATCCATCATTCTTTGGCTCACCACACCACCCCAGTTTGGACCCAGCCATATGCAAATCAGTCTTGACCCTGTTCCTTGTGGGAACAGTCCAGCCCGAACTGCCAAGCCAGGTCCTCCCTGGACCGGAAACAAGCATCCTAGGACCGGTTTCAGGGCATCACCCTTCTTCAGCCAGGCTAGCTTGAATCCAGTGGTGTAGTGAGCACGGGACCCACGTCTGGGCATACCCTTCCCACTTAGGGCGACAAATGCAAAAGAAACAATTGATGGACGGAATGCTGGACAATGCAAACATTCACCCCCAGTCACAAGGATCTGGGTTAAATCCATCATTCTTTGGCTCACCACACCACCCCAGACGTGGGTCCCGTGCTCTCCATGCCACTGGAATCAAGCTATCCTGGCTGAAGAGGGGTGAAACCCCGAAACCGGTCCTAGGATGCTTGTTTCCAGTCCAGGGAGGACCTGGTCTGGCTGTTCGGGCTGGACTGTTCCCATTGGGCACAGGATCAAGACTGATTTGCATATGGCTGGGTTCAAACTGGAATGGCATGGTGAGCAAAAAAACGATGGATTTAGGCCCAGATCTCTGTACTGGGGTGAATGTATGACATTGTTCTGCATTCTGTCCATCAATTGTTGTTTTTGCATTTGTCACCCCGAGTGGGACGGGTATGCCCAGACGTGGGTCCCGTGCTCTCCATGCCACAGGAATCAAGCTATCCTGGCTGAAGAGGGGTGAAACCCCGAAACCGGTCCTAGGATGCTTGTTTCCAGTCCAGGGAGGACCTGGCTTGGCAGTTCGGGCTGGACTGTTCCCATGAGGCACAGGGTCAAGACTGATTTGCATATGGCTGGGTTCAAACTGGAATGGCATGGTGAGCAAAAAAACGATGGATTTAGGCCCAGATCTCTGTACTGGGGTGAATGTATGACATTGTTCTGCATTCTGTCCATCAACTGTTGTTTTTGCATTTGTCACCCTGAGTGGGACGGGTATGCCCAGACGTGGGTCCCGTGCTCTCCATGCCACAGGAATCAAGCTATCCTGGCTGAAGAGGGGTGAAACCCCGAAACCGGTCCTAGGATGCTTGTTTCCAGTCCAGGGAGGACCTGGCTTGGCAGTTCGGGCTGGACTGTTCCCATGAGGCACAGGGTCAAGACTGATTTGCATATGGCTGGGTTCAAACTGGAATGGCATGGTGAGCAAAAAACGATGGATTTAGGCCCAGATCTCTGTACTGGGGTGAATGTATGACATTGTTCTGCATTCTGTCCATCAACTGTTGTTTTTGCATTTGTCACCCTGAGTGGGACGGGTATGCCCAGACGTGGGTCCCGTGCTCTCCATGCCACAGGAATCAAGCTATCCTGGCTGAAGAGGGGTGAAACCCCGAAACCGGTCCTAGGATGCTTGTTTCCAGTCCAGGGAGGACCTGGCTTGGCAGTTCTGGCTGGACTGTTCCCATGAGGCACAGGGTCAAGACTGATTTGCATATGGCTGGGTTCAAACTGGAATGGCATGGTGAGCAAAAAAACGATGGATTTAGGCCCAGATCTCTGTACTGGGGTGAATGTATGACATTGTTCTGCATTCTGTCCATCAACTGTTGTTTTTGCATTTGTCACCCTGAGTGGGACGGGTATGCCCAGACGTGGGTCCCGTGCTCTCCATGCCACAGGAATCAAGCTATCCTGGCTGAAGAGGGTGAAACCCCGAAACCGGTCCTAGGATGCTTGTTTCCACTCCAGGGAGGACCTGGCTTGGCAGTTCGGGCTGGACTGTTCCCATGAGGCACAGGGTCAAGACTGATTTGCATATGGCTGGGTTCAAACTGGAATGGCATGGTGAGCAAAAAACGATGGATTTAGGCCCAGATCTCTGTACTGGGGTGAATGTATGACATTGTTCTGCATTCTGTCCATCAACTGTTGTTTTTGCTATTATGTACTAGGGACTTACAGAGGAGGTCATGCTAATCACAGGGGTACCCCAACGCATAGTGTTCCCTAGTGTATGTAGGTGTTTTCACTGTATTCTAAGTGTCTTTTAGCATAGCACTGGCTCTAGGCCTGGTTAGTCAGAGTCAGTTACCACCAGTACCCGTCTGAAAAAGTTGTGGGCACAGGATGATTTTGCAACAAGGCCTCTTTCTGCTCCTCTGTTGGTTCTTTCTGCACATGTCTTGCTTCTTCCTGCATTTTTCTTCGTCTTTGTGGACTTCTGTTTCTTTCTACATTTCTTTTGCTTCTTTCTGTGCGTTTTTTCTTCTTTCTTCACATGTCCTACTTCTGTAGGCATAGTTAGAAACTAGCATTTGAAAAACCTTTGAAATTCACTGAAAAAACCATAGGTTTCAGGCACGTTATAGTTAGAAATTAGTATTTAAAAAACCTTTGAAATTCACTGAAAAAACCATAGGTTTCAGGCACGTTATAGTTAGAAATTAGCATTTAAAAAACCTTAGAAATTCACTGAAAAAACCATAGGTTTTAGGGAAAGTTATAGTTAGTTGGACATTGCACTCGTACAAAACCCGTGAAATTCCCCCGTTATAGTTAGTTCAGCTAACTATAACTCGCGCCCCCGCAATGCACTGCTGATGACGTCACATATTACATCACTCATGACATGGTCAGTGACATCACTGATGACATCACTGATGACATCGCAAAAAAGCATTTAGATTTTTTAAAAATCGGCCGAATTCGCGCTGGGTGCACGAACCCGGCTGAAATTTTTTTTTTTTAAATGAAGCGCGGGCTCCCGCGCTTCGTTTTCTATAAGCCCCCGGGTGGGCCAGGTCCTAGGGGCACTGCCCAATCAATTAGCGGGGCCCGCGGGGGCCCCCGCAGCTCCGGGGACCACCACCTCCCCGGGGCTTTTTATTTAAAATGTGTGTGGGGGATCCTGCCCCCCCCACGCTGCCCCAGGGACCGCCACCTCCCCGGGGCATTTGCATTTTTGTGCTGGGGGCCTCGCGGGCCCCCCCAAACTCCGGGGACCGCCACCTTCCCAGGGCATTTAATATTTTAGGGCGGGGGGCCACGCGGCCCCCCTCCCGGGAAAAATTATTTTTAAAAAACGAGGCCATGCCCCGGGGGATGGGGTCCCCGGGGCCAATACTGGCACAGGGAAGGGAGGCCACGCGGCCCCCTTCCTGTTTTAAAAAAAAAAGAAAACAATGCTCAGGCACTGGGGGATGTGGTCCCCAGGGCCCAAAAAATACTAAAAGAAGGGGTCACACAGCCCCCCTTCTAAAAATATTTTTAAAAAAGAAAAGCCGGCATCTCGCAGGACGCCCTGCCCCCTCCCTGCACCACTCTGCAAACGCGCCCCCTGGCGCGTTCTAAGTTGGGAGATTAAGTCCCCTTCATTCCTGAGGGTCCCTGGGGGCCAACTAGCCCACCAGGTACCTCCAGTAAGCCCCACACAGTGGGATTGCTGAGAGGTGGTCCGAGGCCATGCCCCTTTTCACACCACTCTGCAAATGCGCCTCTTGGCGCACTGCTGGTGGGGCAATGAGGTCCTCTTGTGTCCTGAGGACCTCAGGACACAAGTGGACTTCATCCCCCGAGCAGCAGTGCGCCAGGAAGCGCGTTTTCAGAGTGGTGTAAAAAGGGGGCGTGGCCTCAGACCACTCTCAGCAATCCAGCTGTGTGGGGCTTACTGGAGGTACATGGTGGGCTAGTTGGCCCCCAGGGACCCTCAGGAGGCATGGGGACTTCATCCCCCAACCAAGAGCGTGCCAGGACGCGTGTTTGCAGAGTGGTGGACAAAGGGGGCATGGCCTGTGTCCACCTATCAGCAATCCCACTATCTGGGGCATACTGGCGGTATCAGGTAGGCTAGTTGGCCCCTAAGGACCCCCAGCAGCGAAAGGGACTTTAATCCCCATCCAAGAGCGTGCTAGGGAGTGCATTTGCAAAGTGGTGGGGGAAGGGGGCATGGCCTGCTATGACAACTTAGCAATCCCGCTGTGTGGGACTTACTGGAGGTAATAGAAGGGGTAGTTGGCCCCCAAGGATGTCCTTGGGGGCCAACTACCTCTCCTATTACCTCCACTAAGTCCCACATAGTGGAATTGCTAAGAGGTCTTCGGAGGCCACGCCCCCCCTTTCTCCACCACTCTGCAAAAGCATCTCCTGGCACAGTACTGGTTGGGGGATGAAGTCCACTTTACTCCTGAGGGACTTTGGGGGCCAAGAAGCCCTCCTGGTACCTCCTCTAAGTCCTACGCAGCGGAATTCCTGAGTGCTGGCCGGAGGCCCAGCCTCCTTTCTTCACCACTCTGCAAACGCGACTACCAGTTAAAGAAGCATTTGTAATGTAATAGGTCTCGCATTTGCGAGAGTTAGAGCTATTGGCGTTGTAAATGTAAAAGATTTTTACTAATGTTTTTTGGTGTAGAGTGGATGTACGTTGTGTGTAGTGGAATTATGTGGTATGTTGTGCAGGGAAATTATGTGAATAGAAAGTATGTGGAATTTAGTGTATAGGAATTATGTGGAGTGGGATTATGTGTTTTGGAGAGTAATTATGTGGTATTGTAGTCTGTGTTGTGAAGTGGTAACCTCAGGTTTAGTCTTCCTCGTTTCCATAGAAGCTAAACTATAAACTCAATGAGACAGAAAAAAAGAAGGAACCACTGAGGAGCACTTCTGGACCTAGTCGGAGGTATGAGCAGGGCCACTGGAATTATGTGACTGTTTGGCTGCACCAATTTTCACATAATTAAACATTTTCCGCACTTGCCAATTATTCCATCATCTGCTGCCTAATCTGCAGATTTGAACAAAAAAAGCCTTGTTTCTAGCTCAAACGGCTCAAATGTTCCCAAAAATGCAGCGTCACGTGTTACAGCGTGGTGGAAGGCCCTTTGCAAAGCTGGAATGGTCATGTGTTACTTATTGCTAAATGTGGGTGTTAAATTGGTACTAATGGTGCACAAACCTCTCTTCTTTCTGTGCCTCTCTTGCCTCTTTCTGCATTTCTCTTGCTTCTTTCTGCACCTTTCTTCCTCTTTTTGCACCTCACTGTCTTCTTTCTGCACTTCACTTGCCTCTTTCTGCACTTCTCTTGTCCCTTTCTGCACCTCACTTGCCTCTTTCAGCACCTCTGTTGCTTTTTTTCTGCAGATCTCTTTCCTCTTTCTGCACCTCTCTTGCTTCTTTCTGCAACTCTCTTGCCTCTTTCTGCACCTCACTTGCTTCTTTCTGCACTTCTCTTGCTTCTTTCTACACCTCTCTTGCCTCTTTCTGCTCCTCTCTTGCCTCTTTGTGCATTTCTCTTGCCTGTTTCTGCACTTCCCTTGCTTCTTTCTGTACCTCTCTTGCCTCTTTCTGCACCTCACTTGCCTCTTTCTGCACCTCACTCTCTTACTTCTGCACCTCTCTTGCCTCTTTTTGCACTTCTCTTCCCTCTTTCTGCACCTCACTCTCTTCCTTCTGCACCTCTCTTGCCTCTTTCTGCACTTCCCTTGCCTCTTTCTGTACCTCTCTTGCCTCTTTCTGCACTTCTCTTGCCTCTTTCTACACTTATCTTGCCTCTTTCTATACCTCTCTTGTCTCTTTCTGCACCTCACTTGCCACTTTCTGCTCTTCTCTTGCCTCTTTCTGAACCTCACTCTTCTTTCTGCACCTCTCTTGCCTCTTTCTGCTCCTCACTTGCTTCTTTCTGCATCTCTCTTGCCTCTTTCTGCACCTCTATTGCCTCTTTCTGCAACTCTGTTGCTTCTTTCTGCACTTCTCTTCCTTCTTTCTGCACCCCTCTTGCCTCTTTCTGTACCCCTCTTGCCTCTTTGTGAACCTCTCCTACCTCTTTCTGCACTGCTCTTGCTTCTTTCTGCACCTCTTTTGCAAATTTCTGTGTCCCTCTTGCCTCTTTCTGCACCCCTGTTCCCTCTTTCTGCACGTTTCCTGCCTGTTTCTGCACCTCTCTTGCCTCTTTCTGCACATCTGTTGCTTCTTTCTGCACTTCTCTTGCCTCTTTCTGCACCCCTCTTTCCTCTTTCAGCACCTCTGTTGCTTCTTTCTGCACTTCTATTGCTTCTTTCTGCACCCCTCTTGCTTCTTTCTGTACCCCTCTTGCCTCTTTGTGCACCTCTCATTCCTCTTTCTGCACCTCTCTTGCTTTTTGCTGCAGTTCTCTTGCCTCTTTCTGCACCTCTTTTGCTTCTTTCTGCACTTTTCTAGCCTCTTTCTGTACCCCTCTTGCCTCTTTCTGCACCTCTGTTGGTTCTTTCTGCACTGCTCTTGCTTCTTTCTGCACCTCTTTTGTAAATTTCTATATCCCTCTTGCCTCTTTCTGCACCCCTGTTCCCTCTTTCTGCACCTTTCCTGCCTGTTTCTACACCCCTCTTGCCTCTTTCAGCACCTCTGTTGCTTCTTTCTGCACTTCTATTGTTTCTTTCTGCACCCCTCTTGCTTCTTTCTGTACCCCTCTTGCCTCTTTGTGCACCTCTCCTTCCTCTTTCTGCACCTCTCTTGCCTTTTTCTGCTGTTCTCTTGCCTCTTTCTGCACCTCTTTTGCTTCTTTCTGCTCTTCTCTTGCCTCTTTCTGTACCTCTCTTGCCTCTTTCTGCACATCTGTTGGTTCACTCTGCACTGCTCTTGCTTCTTTCTGCACCTCTGTTGCAAATTTATGCATCCCTCTTGCTTCTTTCAGCACCCCTCTCCCGTCTTTCTGCACCTCTCTTGCCTCTGTCTGCACACTTGTTCCCTCTTTCTGCACCCCTTTTGCCTGTTTCTGCAACTCTCTTGCCTCTTTCTGCAATTCTTTTGCCTCCTTATGCACCCCTGTTGCTTCTTTCTGCACTTCTCTTGCTTCTTTCTGTACCTCTCTTGCTTCTTTCTGTCCCTCTCTTGCCTCTTTCTGTACCTCTGTTGCTTCTTTCTGCACTTCTTTTGCCTCTTTCTGCACCTCTCTTGCTTCTTTCTCCACCCCTGTTGTCTCTCTCTGCACTCGTCTTCCCTCTTTCTGCAACTCTCTTGCTTCTTTCTGTACTTCTCTTGCTTCTTTCTGCACCTCTCTTGCTTCTTTATGCACCCTTCTTCCCTTTTTTGCATCCCTCTTGCCTCTTTCTGCAGTTCTCTTGCCATTTTCTGCACCTCTCTTGCCTCTTTCTGCACCTCACTTGCCTCTTTCTGCACTTCTCTTGCTTCTTTCTACACCTCTGTTGCTTCTTTCAGCAATTCTCTTGCCTCTTTCTGCACTTCTCTTTCTTGTTTCTGTACCTCTCTTGCGTCTTTCTGCACCTCTGTTGCCTCTTTCTGTACCTCACTTGCTTCTTTCTGCATCCCTCTTGCCTCTTTCTGCACCCCTCTCCCCTCTTTCTGCACCTCTCTTGCCTCTATCTGCACCCCTATTCCCTCTTTCTGCACCTTTCCTGCCTGTTTCTGCACCTCTCTTGCCTCTTTCTGTACCTCTGTTGCCCCTTTCTGCACTTCTCTTGCCTGTTTCTGCACCCTTTGTGCCTCTTTCAGAACCTCTGTTGCTTCTTTCTGCACTTCTCTTCCTTCTTTCTCCACCCCTCCTGCCTTTTTCTGTACCCCTCTTGCCTCTTTGTGCGCCTTTCCTACCTATTTCTGCACCCCTCTTGCCTCTTTTTGTACCTCTGTTGGTTCTTTCTGCACTGCTCTTGCTTCTTTCTGCACCTCTTTTGCAAATTTTTGCATCCCTCATGCCTCTTTCTGCACCCCTCTTCCCTATTTCTCCACCTCTCTTGCTTCTTTCTGTACTTCTCTTGCTTCTTTCTGTACTGCTCTTGCTTCTTTCTGCACCTCTCCTGCAAATTTCTGTATCCCTCTTACCTCTTTCTGCACCCTGTTCCCTCTTTCTGTACCTTTCTTGCCTGTTTCTGTACCTCTCTTGCCTCTTTCGGCACCTCGGTTGCTTGTTTCTGCACTTCTCTTGCCTCTTTCTGCACCCGTCTTGCCTCTTTAAGCACCTCGGTTGCTTCTCTTGCTTCTTTCTGCACCCCTCTTGCCTCTTTCTGTACCCCTTTTGCCTTTGTGCACCTCTCTCCTGACACTTTCTGCACCTCTCTTGCCTTTTTCTGCAGTTCTCTTGCCTCTTTCTGCACCTCTTTTGCTTCTTTCTGCAGTTTTCTTTCCTCTTTCTGTATCCCTCTTGCCGCACCTCTGTTGGTTCTTTCTGCACTGCTCTTGCTTCTTTTTGCACCTCTGTTGCAAATTTCTGCATCCCACTTGCCTCTTTCTGCACTTCTCTTGCTTCTTTCTACACCTCTGTTGCTTCTTTCAGCACCTCTGTTGCTTCTTTCTGCACTTCTCTTCCTTCTTTCCACACCCCTGCTGCCTCTTTCTGTACCCCTCTTGCCTCTTTGTGCACCTCTCCTACCTCTTTCTGCACCACTCTTACCTCTTTTTGCACCTCTGTTGGTTCATTCTGCACTGCTCTTGCTTCTTTCTGCACCTCACTTGCCTCTTTCTGCACTTCTCTTGCTTCTTTCTACACCTCTGTTGCTTCTTTCAGCAATTCTCTTGTCTCTTTCTGCACTTCTCTTGCTTGTTTCTGCACCTCTCTTGCATCTTTCTGCACCTCTGTTGCCTCTTTCTGCACTTCACTTGCTTCTTTCTTCACCTCTCTTGCCTCTTTCGGCACCTGTGTTGCTTCTTTCTGCACTTCTCTTGCTTCTTTCTGTACCTCTGACTTAGAGGTAGTTTTAATCCCCCTGCCCTATTATGTACTAGGGCCTTACAGGCCCTAGTACATAATAGGGCAATCACAGGGGTACCCCAACCCATAGTGTACCCTAGTGTATGTAGGTGTTTTCACTGTATTCTAAGTGTCTTTCAGCATAGCACTGGCTCCGGGCCTGGTTAGTCAGAGTCAGTTACCACCAGTACCAGTCAGCAAAAAGTTGGGGGCACAGGATGACTTTGCAACAAGGCCTTTTTCTGCACCTCTGTTGGTTCTTTTTGCATATCTCTTGCTTCTTTCTGTACCTTTCTTTGTCTTTCTGGACTTCTGGTGCCTCTTTCTGCATTTCTCTTGCTTCTTTCTGCGCTTTTCTTCCTCTTTCTGCACATGTCCTACCTCTGTAGGCATAGTTAGAAATTAGCATTTAAAAAACCTTTGAAATTCACTGAAAAAACCATAGGTTTCAGGGACGTTATAGTAAGGAATTAGCATTTTAAAAACCTTTGAAATTCACTGTTTTTTTCACTGACGAAGGCCAGGGTGCCGGAACGCGTGTGTTAGTCTTTTTCGTTCTCCTGGAATTGGAATAAATGAATCGATTTAATCGAGCCCGAGTGCGCAGCCCTGTTTCTTGTGTGGAGACTTTGTGATGCCAAGTATTTTCGTATGTCCGCCTACACGAACTGCTGCACCCGCACCGCCGAGAGCGAGAGGAGTTGGGCGGTTTCTGTGTTTATTTTTTTATATATAAACTTGATGAAGAGTAAATTGAATTTACTTTCTCCATTTGAGGGAATACAAAAATTGATAAATGGAGAGTTAATGCCCACCAGAGGGCAGATATACTTGTGGCTAATTATAATAAAGGTTTAGATATATAGCACACTATTGTAAAAATAGAGATATGTAATAATGTCAATCTAAACCACAAGTACCAGAATGCCGAGTGTTTCTTCTTCACCTCTTTTCCACTTTTTTGTTGTGTCTTTTTAAAAAAAATTGGTTTGTTGCAACAGGAAGTCATGTGACTTGTTTTTTAAATAAGTATGTCGGGTAAAATCTAAAACTCAACCGTGACCAAGGTCTCATGGAGACCGAAACGCGTTGGTTTTTGCTGTGGATTGCCCGTGTAAATTACCGGTAAAGGAATAAACCTGCTGTAAAAGTCTCCCCGTGAGTGCGCTCCGTTTATTCTCTCAGAGTGGGAGGATTGTTGTGGAATTTAATTACGGCTTGGCTCAGCCGAGGAGTTTAGCACCGTTCTAAAGAGCGCCGCACATGCAGCGAAAAGCGAGCCTCGCAACGAAGATTAATAAGGCTGCAGTGGTGATCGCCGGTAAAGAATAATTGTTACCTCGCAAGACGTGGATACATTGTTGCTAGTCGGACGGCTACAACGCTGTGAGAAGAAGACGTCGGAGGTAAGAAGTGAAAACATTGTCAATTGTGAATGCCGGTTTTTTCTGCTATAACCTGTGTGAAACCCAGAATACTTGCCAATAATATTCAGCATTGACTGAAGGCTAAGAGTGAAAGGGACTGTCAATTCAGGTTGCAAAGCAGACGGGGGTTTCAGCGTCAATTGTATTTACACAATAACGGAGCAAAAATGGCCACAGCTATGGAAAAACGGGAAGCGAAACGTACAGAGTTGATGGACTCTGCTTTTTTCGAACAAATAGATGAAAGTAACGTCGATACTGGCAATAAGACCACTCACCAAAAATCGGATGTAAAAAGTAAATGGTGGGAAGTAGTGTCTTTAAAGAAATATATGGAAGTACGACGAGTACCCAGAGGTCTGAGAATACATCTGATGCCTAGTCATCAAGACACGAGTAACGAGTTGCTTCAGGAATGGGGCGAATATATTTTGAATTCATCTATGGGACTAATGACAATTTTAATAAAACATTTAGAAATAGCATTGGATAAAATCAAAGGACAAGTCAAAATTCTGGAAACAAATAGAAAAATTGGATTTGAATCCTGATATGTTAAAATTTAAGGATGAGTTGGAAAATCAAATAAACAAACATGAGGACAGCGTACAGAGACGCAAACAACTGAAATTTCTAAGGGATAAAAATGATTATTCAAGTGGAAGAATTTTCACATATGCAAAAAAATTTGACATGTTGAGCCAAATAGGAAAAATGGATGAAACCTCTGTAGCATCCACGAGTCAATCCTCGCTAACATCGACAGAGGCAAGTGAAGGGGAACAGGAACAAAGTAGTGGAGACAAGTCAAAAATCTCTTTTTTAGGAGATATGCGGTTGGTACTCCAGCAAAGACAATGGGAACAAACTATGAGCAACCAACCGCACAGCTACAGAGGAAGAGGAAAAGGTCCAGCACGAGGCCAACGCAGACAAAAGGGAAACCAACAAGGAGAGGAAAAAAGAGTAGACGAACAAGAACAAGTGGGAACTCGGACACGCAGCATGAGACAAAGGATATTGTAAAGGATGAATTACAAATTATAAATCTGTCTAAAAGGACAATGACACAAACAGAAATCAGAGTATTGAAACATGGCTTGAATTTCTGCCCTCTGAAACGGATGGATCTAGCTCAGACACGTATAGACATATATCAATATGTCAGAAAGATAAAGTTAGCAAAGTTATTTGCAGAGAATAAAAAAATGCGGGAATATAAAAAGCCACTATTATTACCCACAGAGAAACTTACAGCAAGAGATACAGAACCTCTGCTTACCCTCATAAATTTGGAGAATACTAATCCTGACAATGAAATAGCCTTAACCTCAGTGTGTTAACAAATTGGTTCTGGTCTAAGTGGAATGAAACCTAAATCTAAATTTTATCCTCAACTACCTCCAGGAAATAAAATCGATATATTTCAGGAAGCCGTCACGCAGGATATTTATAAAATCAAACCATCACGATATAAAGATAATTTAACCAAAGAAGAAAGAACGGCTATACAGGATTTGACACAAGATGACCAAATAGTAATAAAAATCGCAGACAAGGGTGGCAATATTGTTATCTGGGACAAAAAAGACTACTCTAAAGAGGCACATTCTCAATTGAATAATCCAGAATATTATGCCAAACTTAAAAAGAATCCTACAACAGAATATAAAAAAAATTGGGATGAACAGCTCAGCAAATGGCAAAATATGAATCTCCTAGATGAGGATGAGGTCAAATATCTCAGAACGGAATCTCCAATCACGGCAACAATTTACTTTTTGCCTAAAATTCATAAACATGCCACAAAACCACCAGGACGACCGATAATTGCAGCAAATGGCTCATTATTGGAATCAACAGCAAACTATGTAGACTTCTTTTTATTGCCATTCGTTCAAAATTTAACATCTTACATCAAAGATACAAGTGATTTACTAAGACATTTACAAGATATTCCATGGCAAAGTTCCTATAAATTGATAACAATGGACGTGATTTCGCTCTACACGTATATCGATAATCACATAGGAATTAAAGCTTGTAATTACTTCTTGGGGAAACGTAACATCCAATATGAAAAACACAATCAAATGTTGATACAGATGATTGAAAGCTGCCTCACGAAAAATGTATTCCTATTTGGAGATGAAATATACGTACAAACAAAAGGTACGGCCATGGGATTTTCCTTCAGTCCAAGCTACGCGTGCCTGACAATGGGCTGGTGGGAGCAGCACCTTCCTGGCACCCAGATCATGATGAATATGTTAACAAGACCGTGAGTTGGCTCAGATTTATCGACGATCTTTTTATAATCTGGGACGGTACTGAAACAGAATTTCAAAAGTATTTTGAGATATTAAACAACACAGAGGCTAATCTACGGTTTACTTATGAAATCAGCCAGGAAAGAGTAACTTTTTTAGATACAGAGATCTATGTAAAAGCTGACAAAATACATACAACATTACATCGAAAAAAAACAGCCACCAATGCAGTGTTACATGCTCAAAGCTTCCATCAAAATTCATTGATCCAAAATATCCCCTACGGGGAATTCTTGCGTATCAAGCGACTATGCTCAGAAAAAGAAGAGTGGCACAAACATCGTGACCGATCAACACAAAGATTCAGATGGAGAGGATATAAAGAGGAAATAATAACAAGGTGCCGAAATAGGGCAGAATCAAAATCAAGAGATGAGATACTTAAAGAAAAACTTCCAGTGATGGAAACAAATAAAATTCGATTGATCACTACATTATCTCAAGAATCAAAACAAATAAAAAATATCCTGAAGAAAAATTGGAGAATTTTACGCTTGGATCCAACAGTAGCAACATTTATTGGTGATCATCCAGATATCACCTTCAGGAGGGCCAAAAATCTTAAAGACACTCTAGTCCAAAGTCATTTTTGGGAAAAGAAAAACAAAGCTTCACAATGGCTACAAACCACGGGTTTCGTCAAATGCCATAACTGCAAAGTTTGCCAAATTGCACGTAGTATCAAGGAGATAACTTGGGCAAATAAAAAGATATGGAAAATACAGAAGCTAATAACTTGTAAAACTCAATTCGTGGTTTATGTTATTGAGTGCCCATGCCACCTCAAGTATGTTGGGAGCACAATTTGTGAGCTCAAAAAAGAATTCTGGAGCATGTTAGAGCTACCATAGCAAAGGACCGAAGTAACTCTGTAGCTAAACATATGGAACAAGCTCACGACAGCGACTGGAAACAGCTGAGATTCTACGGCATTGAAACTGTGGAACAACATGTGAGAGGAGGAAACCGTGAAAGAAAATTACGACAAAGAGAATCTCGACAAATATTGGCACTACGAACATATATGCCACACGGTCTTAACCAGGACGAAGAACTTTATGTACATTTATAAATCAAGAATAAGTTAGTTTCGCTGACCTAGTACTTTTTGGTCATAGACCAAATTTTAAGTCACTAATTTTGTTAGGAGTTATAATTTTCAAATTAATTTTTATTTTGGTAAACTTGATCAAGAGTAAATTGAATTTACTTTCTCCATTTGAGGGAATACAAAAATTGATAAATGGAGAGTTAATGCCCACCAGAGGGCAGATATACTTGTGGCTAATTATAATAAAGGTTTAGATATATAGCACACTATTGTAAAAATAGAGATATGTAAAAATGTCAATCTAAACCACAAGTACCAGAATGCCGAGTGTTTCTTCTTCACCTCTTTTCCACTTTTTTGTTGTCTTTTTAAAAAAAATGGGTTTGTTGCAACAGGAAGTCATGTGACTTGTTTTTGAAATAAGTATGTCGGGTAAAATCTAAAACTCAACCGTGACCAAGGTCTCATGGAGACCGAAACGCGTTGGTTTTTGCTGTGGATTGCCCGTGTAAATTACCGGTAAAGGAATAAACCTGCTGTAAAAGTCTCCCCGTGAGTGCGCTCCGTTTATTCTCTCCGAGTGGGAGGATTGTTGTGGAATATATATATATATATATATATATATATATATATATATATATATATATGTATATATATATATGTATATAAAGGTTACAAAAACGTTATAGTTAGGCTCAAATTTCACTCATACAAAACCAGTGAAGTTCATCAGTTATAGTTGCCTGAGCTAACTATAACTTACGCCCCCGCAATGCACTGCTTATGAACTTACATATTACATCACTCATGACATGGTCAGTGATATCACTGATGACATCTCAAATGATATCACTGATGACATCACTGATAACATCATCCAATGAGTGTAAGTATTTTCTAAGAATTTATGATTGTTAAAAATATATACTAAGGTACTGCAAAAGTTAAATTAAATGCGTGAGTGTCTAAGTGGGTCTCTGACTGGATGCGTGAAAGTCTGAATGGGTATGTGAGTGAGTACATGAGTCTCTGAGTGGGTCTGTGAGTGAGTGCATGAGCCTGAGTGGTTCTGTGAGTGGGTGTGTGTGTCTGAGTGGGTGTGTGAATGAGTACATGAGTCTCTGAGTGGGTCTCGGAGTGGGTCTGTGAGTGGGTGCATGTGCTTGAGTAGGTCTGTGTGTGGATGCGTGAGTCACTGAGTGGGTCTGTGAGTGGGTGCATGAGTGTCTAAGTAGGTCTGTGAGTGGGTGCATTAGTGTCTGAGTGGGTGTGTGAGTACATGAGTCTCTGAGTGGGTCTGTGAATGGGTGCTTGAGCCTGAGTCGGTCTGTGAGCGGGTGCGTGAGTCTTTGAGTGGCTCTGTGAGTGTGTACGTGAGTGTCTAAGTGGGTCTGTGAGTGTGTACGTGAGTCTCTGAGTCTGTCAGTGAGTGGGTGCATGAATGTCTAAGTGGGTTTGTGAGTGTGTCATTTGGTCTGTTTGTGGGTGCATGAGTCTCTGAGTGGCTCTGTGAGTGGGTGTGGGAGTGTCTGAGTGCTCTTTGTTTTGCCCTCTTCTGCTCTGTTTTGCCTTTTCTGCTTGTTTTACTGCCATCTGATTTGCCTTTCCTGCTCATTTTCTACCCTCTGTTTTGCTTTTTTCCCCTCGTTTTTCTGCCCTCTGTTTTGCCTTTGCTGCTCATTTTTTGCCCTTTGTTTTGCATTTTCTGCTTGTTTTTCTTCCCTCTGTTTAGACTTTTCTGTTCATTTTTAGGTTTTATATATATATATATATCTCTCTTGCAATCTTTGAATTACTATAACTTTCTATATAAGACACTCTTCTTCTCTGTCTCTACCATTTTTTTTCTATAACCGTCTCCCTCTCCTTCCTTCATTCTCTCTCTTTTGGTCTATCGTTCTGCACTCCTCTCTCTCTCTCTCTCTCTCTCTCTCTCTCTCTCTCTCTCTCTCTCTCTCAATATCTCTCTGTATTGTTTCTTTCTCTCTCTCTTTCTCTCTCTCTCTGTCTCGCTCTCTTTCTCTTTCTCTCTCTCTCTCTATCTATATATATATATATCTCAAACAAACTCCCTTCTGGGAAGCAAGGGCTCAATCACCGAAGTGAATTAAAAAAACGTAGCTTTATTGTGGCAGATGCTTCTCTATGCGTTTTGGCCAATACTAGCCTTGATCATGGTAAGAAGTAATTTTCCCTCAGTGCACAAAAAGGGGACAAGTACTTGGATCTAAAAGTGGAGCACTGTGTGCGAATTCTTCGTGCCTCACTGATCCGTGAGGCACCATGTTTACAATATATACATATATATGTATATATGTGCATATATATCTATAGCAAAAGAATGAAATAGATATGCATATATGAAACATTTGGTGTCTTTAATTTACTATAACTTTCTATATCAAACACTGTCTTTTAAGTCTTTCATTCCTTTTCTGTTTTCCTATAACTGTCTCTCTCTCTATAATTTGCTTTTTCTTTGTCTATCCATATACCTCTCCTTGTCTCTTTCTCTCTATCTCTCTTTCTATCGCCTACGTTGCTCTCTGCTTTCTCCACTTTGGAACTAGTACTCTCTTGTTCTCTCTATAACATTCTCTGTTTTTCCTAGGATCATCTATCTGAACCCCGCTCCCCGGCCAATGGCGACTACAGATCCAGCGGGATGGTCCTTGTCAATCCGTTCTGCCAAGAAACCCTATTCGGCAGAGACCACGTTTCTGACATATAACGCCGGCTTCCGCTTCTGCTCCTTCCCTTGTGTTGCAGTTCAATGTCTATAAATTATCAAAATACTCAACATTATACGCATACTCTCTTTGTGTAATCCTGGACCTGTCAGACACTTTCTCTGCTTTCTTTTCCTAAGAATTGTTGACATGTTTTTTATAAGTGTAGTCAGACTTTACAGGACACAATGTGGCTTTATAAGAAATAAAGGTATTTCTAAGCAAAACTGCAGTTTGACTTATTTTCTGCGCATTTCTCCTTCAATAGTAATAATCTTGCCTATGAGCTTTCTTTGATAGTAGTGATGAACAGCTACTGCAATGTGCAACCCTATTAATACTCAGTCCTCTGCCGGTACAACTCTCTCCTGAACCGATGGACTCCGCCTGACGTCCAAACCAAATCATAGGTCCTAAGGACTAGGGCTGGACTAATCTAGAATGGGATATTCTAACTCCCCTACTAGTAACTGACCATCCTCTGCTACCATCCGATGGAGCACTGGGCCCGTCTTACCATTTATCCTGCGAGGGACCTTTTATAGTTGCCTGAAAGGTAAAGAGGAGTTAACATCAATCAAACATTTCATTTCACAATGTAACCTATTTGGCCACACATTAAGGACCAGGAAACGATAAGTAAAGTTAAATGAGTTTTATTACAAATGCAGGACCAAACTGATGAATATGAATCTCAAGAACATAGTATTAGTAAAGATGCAGAATCACCAAAGGTAAACCGATACGTTAAATAAAATTAAGTCTTAGTAGCATAAGGCATACCAGAAATTCGGTGACAGCAATACAAAAGATAAGAAATAGAACTGGAGGATCAGTGTACAGGTTTTGATTCTCCCGTCTATGCATGAATAAATCTAAAGTCGCCTAAACTAGTCCTAAACTAAAATTGAAAGACTAGGGAAACCTAGTTAAATCAGGGAAAGCAGGAAGATGTCAGCATAGTTGAGACTTCAATGAGGTTCTTCAAATCAGGACAATGTATAGCATAAAGCCCCACAATGGAAATATGAGCAGGAAGGTCTAAATCGTTCAGAGTTCAAAGGGTATCTCCTCTAAAGACTATAGTGTGAACACCAATTAAACCCTTAGAACATTCAAGAATTCCACGTCATCAATTCCAGTAGTTTTCCACCTTTTCACAGTATGAATTGGCAACTTCACTTGATTTTCCCATCCTACAGTTTGATCATCAAGACGACCTTGGAAGTTTCCCTGCTCCTGATATGACATGAATAGGAGTCTTCTCTTAGTTCGTTAGTGCCAGACATTCTTGCCAAAAGTTCTCCTCCCGAACCTCCCTATTTCAAATACACAATATGCCTTTCACTAGCTATGAAATCATATGAACGCACCTGCAAAAAGAAAGAACATTACATTGCAAGCATAACTTTCACGTTGAGGGTTAAACATTAGGGACCAAATGCTTAAGGCCTTAGGTTAAGCTAACTTAGTAAAACAGTCCGTGGGCATGCTAAATACATGATTATTTATGCACCTATGATTATAGAATAAATATAAACATTAATAGATACGTACATAAGAAATGCAATTTCAGTAAGAGCAGTATAACACAAAGTACACAAGTATAAGTGTAAACGAGAACTACAATTTGTACATTATAATGGAAATATTAGAGCACACACCTACATGAATGACTACTTTCTACAGTGAATACAATCCAGCAGTATGCTTGGTGCTTCACTTTATACGAATGATGTTAAGGCACACAGTAGATAATTTGTGTTAATGTAAGTAAGTATTGCTTCTTTGATGAAGTATAGGGGTGGAGCTTAAATTGTACGTCTCCAGTAGTCTGATTGCTTGCAGAATGCAACTCAATGTTTACAACATAGCTTATAACTAGAGATGAGTAAAATTTTAATTTAGCATTCACAGTTTCGAAAAGTTTACCAAATATTTGCAAACTTCATAAAGCTCAGCTTAAAGAAGAATTTTTGTTTAAAATCTTTTAAAATACTATTTGTGCACTAAAACCTAGATATGCAGAGATCTTTTTCTGCAAAAACCTACATTTCCAGACAAAATCTCCCAATTTAAAGTGCACATCTTTTGCACCGCTTGCAAAGTTTTGAATTAGGGGGGCCTATGCACAAGCCCCTATTGCCACCACAACGTCACTTTTTACGACGTTGTGGTGGCGATAGGGGCATTGCCTTATTTACAAGGCAGCGTTAAGCCACTTAACATGGCTTAACGCTGCCTTGTAAATAAGACCCCTTTTAACGCTATGCTTAGTGTGAAAGGGGTGGGAAGTGGGTGTTGCGGTGGTCATTCCACTGCAACACCCATTGATTTTGCCACTGCCCCCTATTTACAAGGGCAGCGTAAATAGGAGGCAGTTCCAAAATTAAGACTAGGGAAAACCTGGTCTTAAGTTGGCGTTTTTGCTTTTTCCATGTGTGCTGCCTTGTGCAGCACACATGGAAAAGTCAAAATGCCTTGGATTGTTTATGTACAGGAAGGTCCCCCTTCCTGTACAAAAACAATCTTTTAAAAAAGTGCCATTTTGTGACTTCCATGTGTGCTGCATTAAGCAGCACACATAGAAGTGACACTTTAGGGTATAAATACACCACATCTTGCCACGGTAAGACAGAGGGAACCGAGACTTCCATGCCAACACACTGACCAGAGACGCAGAGGCTCCTGCATGCAGTCGCTCCAGCTGACATCGGTCTAACACAGCCCTTGCGGGGTGTCCAATTCGAGACCAGGACGGGGTCCCACACTCTCTCTATTCAGGTAATGGGGTTCGACTAAATCCTAGAAGGATTCTTGGCTCTTAGGCTTTTAGACCTACACACATGCTAGGTACACTTAGGTACATCTAGTTAGGCATCGTAGGAGTACGTGCACTTTTATAATGCATTTCATATATTCATGTATGTAACCATCATTATTCCAATATGGTAGAATTGTACTATCCTTTCACTTTTATCGTACTGCTGATAATATATCTCTGCTATTGTGTGCTGGTTGTTGCAGCACATATATTCTACACTAGAATAACAACTGTTCAATAAATACTTATTGAAACGCCCAGACTGTTTATTCTGTGTAACTCTCTGAGACAAACCGAACAAGTAAGCACGAATGACTGAGCGAAAAGTAGTACATTGTTTCCATGATTCTGAGGGATCAGGGTTGTCATGATCTAAGGTTGCCAGAAACTAATCTCTCCCCGATAAGAGGAGATTCTAGTGGCACTGTGAACTAGCTAATGCAAATCAGGCTAACATACGCGGTAGGGGTGCACAGAGCCAGTCTACCACCAATCCCATAGTTTATGTTATCCAAACGCGCAGGTCCTGCATGGGTACTATAGGAACTACACAACATGGCGCCACCAACGTTGGTTGGGTACTTATTTATCAGTAGAATCTGAGTAGTTCAGTCGTGCTATTCTCAGAGAACCTACTCACAAAACCCCAGAGACGTCTGGAGTGGGTGGGCACAAAATCCGCCGCAGCTGAGTAGTACAAAAATACTATTTATTGGCTGTTGGTTATTCAAGCTTGAAAGGACATAGTGTTCCTAAAATTGTGCCTAAAACCTTATCATAGATTCTTTGAAACATTAGTCTGTGTTCTATACACGATGACTACCACGGTCTTAGATCCACTACGAATGCCACTGCCCCTGTCAGACGAGGAAGAAGATCCTGCGGATGCAATATAGATTGCACCAAAATTCAGAAGGACAGTCACACTAAGACTATTAGAAAATGGTTTACAAGCTAGGGGTGGCATTGCAGTTTTCGTGATTGAGGCACACAAATCAAATAAAACAGAGGTATTCTATTCATGGGTTACACTCCCAGCAGCAAATGCAGTAACAAATACATTTCACTACTATATAGAAGGAGATGCACCACGGGAATATTGTCCGTTTGAGGACATAGAGATTCCACTCACTTTCTAGGAACATTATTACTGGTTTAATGGCGCCCTACCCCACGTACAAGGAAGAGTAAGGTTAGGCCCGCTCGGAGGAGACGGGGCCACATTGCCGATACTAGCGGCTTACACACCGCATCCTGACATTGACACAATGCCACCAGGAGACTTACTCGTACAACACAAAGATTTAATTAAAATCTACAGAAACCTGACACAATTTGTCATGAGGACTTTAACACTCCATCCTGCACCAGGTGCAGCAAATAGTACTCCAGCTCAGGGTACAGGAAATAAAATTACTCCTCAAACATTACATGCGGTAATGGGTAAAATGCCCGCAAAACGTGAACAAATACCTTTCTGGATTGCTCAGAAAATAACTCAGCTTGAGGCGGTATTCCCGAATACTACCACCTGTGATATACACAGAATACTAACAATCTGCTTGCCCATGGGGATCACACCACAATGAGAGGACTGCACCTCTTGGGGTACAGTCTTTGCTGCCATATATACCAGAATGCATGGTATCCCGTCATTAGCAGTAGTACCTGATGTATTGAGACAGATACAAAATGAGTACGGAGCAGAGCCTGCCCTTAACTTAGGGATGAAGTTACTAGGTAACTACGAACAGGTATCAGCCATAATACTAGCTAACATTAAGGGGGAAGCAGCTTCAGTGGCGATCCGCCAACGCCTAAGGGAGTTCAGTCCAGTAGATCAACAACACAAACTACCCAAAATAATTGAAACTGCGTATGCAGAACTAGGCAGAGACAGTTTAGGTGGGAAAGCATTAAAACCACAGCTGGTGGGAAGTCCTGAAAAGGACACTACAAAGCAGACACCTACTTCTTCTAAAAAGAAGTGGGAAAATAAAAAGCAACAAAAGTCTAAAGACAGCAGATCTCAATCCAGAGGTAGGTCTCCTCAACAGGAGCCCTCTGAAAGGAGGTATAACCTCCGGAATAGGGATAATATTAAAAAACCTGACAGGTATCAGGATACTGATACACGTTCCTCTTGTTCCTTTCAGGGTTCATCAAAAAACTCTGAGAGGGAAGGACGGTCAGAACAAAGACGAGGAGCGTACAAAGTCC
Organism: Calotriton arnoldi; assembly: GCA_963921515.1. Lineage (NCBI taxonomy): Eukaryota > Metazoa > Chordata > Amphibia > Caudata > Salamandridae > Calotriton > Calotriton arnoldi. Next base: position 356,175 of record CAWUFW010014256.1, read on the forward strand.
AGAGACACGCAACGCGCTGCGGACTACACACCTAAAAATGAAAATAAACAAAAATCAAAACCTCAGTTCAAAGAGAAAAAGGTAGCAGGTCTTAAGATCAGACATGCCCAGAATTCTGAGGACACAGCTTCTGAACGGGGAATGGGCTCTGACGATGCTAGACAGCATGGCAGAAGTAACAATAGCTCGCCAGAACCTGAAGGAATTTCTGGTGACAGCGGAGTTGAGTGAGTATATCACGGTGGAAACACCTGATACTCGGGTAAGCATCCCACATAAGTTACATGAAATAACACTCCAGATGGAGGGGGACAAACCCAGAAAAATTAAAGGTCTATTTTGGAAAAATCTGTCATCTGGATACGACATTCTATTAGCAGAACAAGACTGGCTGCCAGCATTCGTCATGGAGTGCCCTAAGGGAGAAAGTGTAATTTTTCTAGCCTTTTCCGACCTCGTTCCCATACATTTAAAACATGCATATGCGCAGGAGTGGGCAGTTGCCCTAGCTCCAGCATTATACAAAAATCATGTTGGTTGGGATGAGGATTCAACGCACCACGTGATCCCGTTAAAAGTTTCCCCAAATGCTCAAAGGCAATACCCTATAAAGCAGGAAGCTAAAAAACAAGTCAGGGAGATCCTAGATCAACTAGAATACCAGGGAGTGATTGTGCAAGTGTGCCTGCGTTGGCAAGTGTAGCACCAGCGCAGGGGGAAATGCAAGGCTGCTCCATATCGTTGTAAATATGGTCTAGCCTTGCGTTTCTTAAGTGGCGTAGTGAGGCGTTAAGCCATGACGGCTAATGCCTCACACCCCCACTTCCTTGAACATATGCCTCTGAGTTCGTTAAGTTTACTCAAGCAAAACTTTGCAACTTGGCTTACACCTATTAATAATCATGGATATGTATCCCCCTCCTTCACTAAGGATGGTGTAACTACATGCACACTACATTTATAAATCCAGTCTAGATATGTATTTTGTAAACCTTGGTAGTCCCTATTAATGACGCATGATAAGCTGGCCTGGAATGGTGGGGGTCTCAACCCTCCGCACAATTAACCAGTCATCTTGTTAACACCGGACCAGCTGGCAGTCTGCCTCATTGACTGTAGCTCAAGAAGGTTTCTTAAAATTAAAGAAAACAATAAGTAGTTGTGCCAGAACCTAAACTGTAGGTGTATGAATTCAGATCTGCTTCTTGAACTGAACCTTTAGGGTGGTGCGGATGAGAAGACTAAAGCTAAACAGCTAGAGGGTGACTGTATCTGTGTCTGGCAAGCAGACTCAGTAAACAATGAGCAGGCATTGTCAATGCACTTATTGATAATGCAAATCATACCTAAGAGATATCCAACATGAAATAAGGGATGTAGGTGAATCCCCATCTAATTGTTCCAAGGTTATAACTCTTTAAAGATTGTTTATAAATGTTTCCCAAAGTTAACATTTAATTAACATACTGTGGTTCTCCTGCAAGGAGAGGTTACATCCAACTGATATTGATGAAGACTTGAATTGCATATAAAAAGAGCCACAGTTGACCATTGGACGATCGATAAAGCAGTTCCCACCAGAAGAACCAATGGGTCAATGTTAGTTCAAGACAAGCTGAGATGTCCCAAAGAGTATGAGTAGATATCAGTCCCCACCAGTAGAACCAATGAGCCAATATTAGTCCCTTACAAGGTCAAATGTCCTAGAAAGTTTAGGTAGACATCGGTCCCCACCATTGGAACTAATGGGCCAATATTAGGCCATGACCAGACCAGATGTCCTAGACAGTCCATATGGAACCTCAAATTATCCTTAATAGATGCCAGGTCTCTTGACCCATGGAGCAAAACCAACTTCAGCTTAGCTTTGGGGATGCATACAAGGGAAGGTCCCTGCAATCAAGTGCCTTCACTGACACTGTGGGCTGAGTCACCCTTTTTTATGTCATCGAAAAGAGGGTCTAAGCATGGGGTGGCACGCTGACAATGCTGACTGATGCTGGATTCTTCATTGCCTAGAAGCTACTTTCATTTTCAAGGATGACCTACTCATACCCTTGCAGGAGGGAGCTCAAGTTTGGTGCTCAGTCTCCGCAGAGGAGCTAATCCACCTCTGTGAACTGTGTTAATGTCTCCCCCACAGGTTGTCTTGCATGGTGATGGCCAAAAGGGCACATGATCCCTAGTCCTCTGCCTGCAGGCTGATGGACACATATAACATGAACCCTGCCACCCTAACCTCAGGGTCTCATGTGGGCTGCCGCTGAGAGATGTACATGCGTCCTGATTTCCATCCCCCTCCTCATGGTCTCCTGAGGAGGGGGATGTCAGAGGTGGACATCATGGCTGGTCCTCTTCATTTCTCATCACTCTGGATCGAGCACAGTGACCAGGAGACTGACGAACGGAGACACTGATGACACACACCAGCCTCACGGTGCAGGGGCGGAATATCCATCAGCAAAGGTGATTGTGGTCCAAATGGCTCCGGTTGGGCCAGAACCAAGCTTTGCCCACTGAAATATCAAAAATTAAGAGTTAAGAAAATAAGGAATATCAAAGTAAAGGTACTGACCTTCTTAGGTGACAAATAGCACAATGTTTCAGCGAGGTATCTTTGTGTTACAAGAACTTATTGTAATAATGGATACTGGGTACACTTATAAATCATATTTATAATCAATGTTAAGAGCAAAAAATAACTGCAATCATTAAGGAAGGTACACTCGGCAAACCATGGGAACAATCGCTGTAACAGAAGCTGTAAGGAGTTATGGACATTGCAATGATGTCACTTCCTTTCAATGTAGTTCTACTATATTCAAAAGATGTTATTGCAAAAACAGTTCATACAAACACAACAATGTGCTCTGTGCAATAAGGAGTCACTCAATGGATGTGATATTAATAAGGTTGCCCAAAAGTGCATACGTAAAAACACAAGGTGTCAGCCTGTTCAAATTTTGTAGAATATGATGGAAATAGTGTCTGTTATTATATATGTGATCTACAATGTGAGGTATTTTGAGTCAAGATAGCTGGGCGCGGTGATGGCGTTTCCACCCCTTCATGAATGGTGGGCCATCATCAGGTCTGGAAAATGTCAAGTCTGATCAAGAAGTTTGGGCAAGTGGCGAAGAAAACTGAGGCTGCGCTGGATGTTCAGGAGGCAGCGTGTGTCATGAGCTGCAAGTGCGAAGTGGAAAACAGCTTTAGTTGCAACAGTTGGTTGGAGAAACAGTCTTAATCCAGAGTAAAGTAAGTGCCATGAATTGCAAAAGTTGCGACCTACCGCTTCAGACACTTACACTGCATCCTAAGGGATGCCGGCTCTCTTTACTTTACCAATACCTCTGTCTGAGATGTTCCCCGTGGTGAGCCGCCTTCAACAAAATATGCATATTTTTCAAGTTATAAAAGGCATGATTTACGGCAACTTACAGATTCTGCTTTACTGAATTGTTTCTTTTTAAGATTAATTGGCACACATCTTAAATCATTTATTTTTTATTAACTTTTTGGGGGAGATTTACAAAAAGTGCGTGCAACGCAGCACAGCCCTCCACGAGGCTGCGCTGCGTTGCGCGACAGGGAGGGAGCAGGGGAGCGCCATATCTTCAAAGATATGGCTCTCTCCTCCCCTTTCCCTTGCACCGGCACTGATTTCAGCAGCCCTGCACCATCGACACACCTTAGCGCCGCAGCGCTAAGGTGTGTGCATGAGTCCAGCATAGGTTTTGTACAGGAAGGCTACCCTTCCTGTACAAAATACTATGCTAGGCACAAGGGAAAGCTATTCCCACTTTGCATGCGTGCTGCACAGTGCAGCACGCATGCAAAGTCGGAAAAGGAAGGAGAAATGAAAGCATTTCTCCTTCCTTGTGCCTAGTTGCAAAGGGCGCAGTTTTCTCACGCTAAACTCAATCTACTGTTTTCAGTAAATTGGGTTTAGCGTGAGAAACCTTGGGTGGTTGCATGGGAACGCCCATGCACCACCCTTGGCACGCCCCCACGGCGCAAAGTAATGCGAAGCAGCGCAATGTGCTGCTTCGCATGACTTTTACGTTATGTCCACTACTAAGCTTTTGCCGTGTTTGCGTCACAAAAGTGACACAAAACAACGCAAAAAATTTTTTTGTAATTTACTTTCCAGTGCTAAATTTGTTTAGCGCTGGAAATAACGTAAAATTAATGCGAAGCAGCGCATTGCGCTGCTTCGCGTTACTTTGCGCCATGGGGGCGTACCAAAGATGGTGCATGGGCGTTACCATGCAACCACCCAAGGTTTCTCACGCTAAACACAATTTACTAAAAACAGTAGATTGGGTTTAGCATGAGAAAACTGCGCCCTTGTCAACTAGGCGCAAGGAAGGAGAAATGCTTTAATTTCTCCTTCTTTTTCCGACTTTGCATGCGTGCTGCACTTTGCAGCACGCATACAAAGTGGGAAAAGCTTTCCCTTGTGTCGAGCATAGTATTTTGTACAGGAAGGATACCCTTCCTGTACAAAACCTATGCTGGAATCATGCACACACCCTAGCGCTGCGGCGCTAAGGTGTGTGCATGGCGCACAGCAGTTGTAATCAGCGCCGGCGCAAGGGAAAGGGGAGGAGAGAGCCATGTCTTTGAAGATATGGGGCTCCCCTGCTCCCTCCCTGTCGCGCAACGCAGCGCAGCCTCGCGGGGAGGCTCCGCTGCGTTGCGCGACTTTTTTGTAAATCTCCCCCTCTGTGTCTTCAAGCCAGCTATACGTAAGTGCCAACTATAGGATGCTATTGACGGACTCTCGGTTTGCCTCACCTATTGCATTAGATTTTCATTGCGATTTTTTAGTTCAGATTCTTTTCAGTTTGATTCTTACCTGTCGCCCACCGTGAGTAGCCCATTGGTGCAAGTCCCCTTTTTAACACCTATTTTGCTTGTTTACTATTATCTTACACATGTGTCATGTGTCATTTTTGACAGTCTTTGGTTCGCTGCTTCCCTCAAATGTTGACAGTCCTGACCCATTAAATAACCAGGCTCGTACTCAGTAAAAGGAACCCATCTGGACTCATCCATGTAGTGACCAATAATATTGCATCTTCAGTAGCACTATCGCTCAACTCCTGCGGCCCCATTGCCGGTGTATTTTGAGCTCCCTTTATGTGGACCACTTATCACATTGTGAGCATCTATGAGCACCGAGCAGCTTCTTCTTACATTTTCTGCAGCAGTAAATGTTGCATTTTGCAAACTCTGTGTTTTCTCTTTTTTATTGATTACTGTGTGATTAACTTGGTAGAAGCAGTGGTTGTGTCCTAATTTGCATAGTTTTTACCACGTGCGATCATTGTTTTACATATGTCCTCTCGCAGGAGGCACATATAGACCCTAAGAAGCCTACTTCTTTCGTCTCAAAATGAGGACACTGTCACTACTTCTCCTCATCCAGCTTCAGTGCCAGAGGAGCTGTGACTTTAATCAGAAAGATGGCACACTACTCTTCTGTGCATGTGTTTTCTGTTCCTGATGGTAGACTATTTGCAGTGTCCGTCCTACTCCGTGGACAGCATTGTGTAATTATAAATGTACATGCCCCTAATAATGAGGGAGAGGTGTGGCGCAGCCGCCAGAGCAGCTGACTCCAGAGAGCAGGGTTCACAGTTCGACCCCCGGCGACAGCTCAGCTCAGCATTATGTGACTCTGGGCAATGGCTCACTTAATCTCCCCAACGGCCCCCTGCGCCTTGAAACCCTTAAGGGGGTGATCTGTTTACACTTTACAAATAGGAATTATAAAATAGGAATTATAACCACCCAGCGGCGTAAGGCAAAAAGATGGGACCCCTACAGAATGTGATGAGGGCCCCCAAGTCTCCCATATCTCACAGATAGACTTTGACCTTGGGTTTAATGGGGCCCCCTTTGATGGGTTGAGGGCCCCCTAGAGGGCTGCAGTTCGCCCTGAGCTTCAGGGGCCTGTGTTACGCTCCTGGGACCACTACCTGAGGTTAGTTTATCCTAGATATGAATGCCTTGCTTGATAGATCGGGCCTGAATCTAACAAGTCATTCTAGACAGGTGAGGCCCCTCTCCTGAATATTAGATGTACGTCATCCCTTAGACACGTAGCAGCTTACAAGGGGCTCCGAGAAGGTCTTCTTATTTTATCAATCCATGACAGCCATATGAGGTTAGACCAGTGCTTAATTTGAGCCAGTGGTTTCCAGTGCTTAGCACCGGCACTTAATTGGTTTCCAGTGCTCAACACCGGCACTTATGACAGTCTGCCACATGGTGGCGCTGCTCATCTAATTTAGAAATGAGCACAACAATGGTTGTTTATGAATATAATATACATTAAAAATAAATAATGCCTGCCTCCCCAGCCATTCCTTTAGCTTTGGAGACCCTGAATAATCTGTACTGTTGCACTTGCAGGTGAGAGAAAGGGTTAGTAGTTGTTTTGGTGCTGACATTAGCAGCGATGACAGGGGCAATGGGTGGTGCAAGCTGCAGTGGCCTCCTGGTCTGGGCCCTGGTATTTATTATGTTACAAATTAAGCACTGGGTTAGACTATTGTTTCGTTAGCTCTGAGATTACACACTGGGTGCCGAAGGTTGAGTAATTACCACATACACTTTTGGATCATTCCCCGGTGGTAATGGATCTAGAAATAGCACAGATACTACTGTTTATGTGGACTGGAGGTTTCTCTCCCAGGCTTTCATGGCCAAGTACTTAGTGAGGAGCTTCGGATTCAGATCACTGAGTTTTTTAGACATAATCTGGCTCTGTTTTCCATGGTTCGCGATGCCTTTAAGGTGTACATATGGGGGATCGCGATGGCTAAGCACTATGGGGTCCTGAAATAGGCAACAAGTACATAAACAAGAGGATAAACTTGAAAACCAGCATTTAGACAAACCTAAGCCCCCCCCGTCTACCCGCACTGCTCCACACATTAGGCAAGATAAACAAGTTGCTCTTATAATATAACGACTTGGTTGAGAAAGAGGTCAAAATCCTCTGCATATGTGTCCTGGCTCAACAATATGCGGAGGGGTAGCATCTTGGAAAGGTCTTGGCAGAGTTACTTAGTACAGAGCGTTATCGCCCACCAGCAATCGCTGTTTTACACACTCAGGAGAGGGTGAAAGTCTCATCCAGGGAAGAGATACTTGATGTATTTGTATCTTATGTTGAATTGTATACCTCAAAGGCCACTCTGATACCCAATGAAATATGAGCCTATCTGAATGATGTCCCTCTGGACTGGGTAGGTGATGAGCTTAGAGGGCCTCTCTAGGCCCCTCTCAGTGACAGTGAAATTATTATAGCAATTGGAAGCTTTCTAGGAGGGAAGGCTCATGGAGCCAGTGGGATCACTGCTGAGTTCTATCAAAAGACATCCTGGATCCCATCAGTAGGATGTCTATAATGAAGCACTTGAAGTAGGCCAATTTCTGTACTCTCTAAGCCTAGCAAAGATGACACAAAGTGCCAATCTTATTGTGCTCTGACTTTGCATAATATGGAGAATAAAATACTTGCCAAAGTTATTGACCCAAGGCTGCCCCCTTACATGGATAAGCTAGTGCTACCCGAACACTCAGAATTCAGAAAGGAGAGAATCAAAATTGGTAAACACTTTGCGCAAGAATACAACAAATTCATTTTGAGGTCAAGGTGGTCTTGGCTTTCTTGGATGCTGAGAAGGTCTTTGACTCTTTGGAGTGGCCCTTCCTTAAAATCATTTGATAGAGGGTGGTCCTGCAAAGGTACATCAATAGCCTGGTGCGGTTGTTCAATACAGAACCCAAGGACAGGTTGCAGGTGAATAATACTCCTTCCGCGTATACCTCCCGATCAGTAGGGGCAAACTACAAGGGTGCCCTCCAGCCCCATTCCAATTTGCACTGACAATAGTGCCTCTGGCTTGCAAGGTGAGGCACGGTCACTACCAGCGAGGGATTTTGTTCTCTCCAGGAAGATGTTACTATCACTTAACAGGGCTAACATAATGCGAGTCATCACAAGCCCCAGTGAGAGCCTGCCAGATGTTGAGGAAAATTATTAGGTGTGCTATATATTCAGAGCTCTCAATTAATTAGGACAAAAGAGAGCTGTTCTCTCTTACTCCAAACACTGCCAGGCTTGATACAGAATGTCCCTTGAAATGGTGCCCCTCCTCCATGATGTATCTGAAGAAAAAGGTCCAACGGGATGTACAAGGCTTGATCCGAGATAACTATGGCCCTACGGTTGACAAGTTGAAGTCTCAGGTAGAAGTGGCTGCATCATCCATTGTCTAAGGCAGAAGGTGGATCGCAATCATAAAAATGGCGATATTACCAAAATGTCTTTATCCATTCTTAAACATACCGCTTCAACTGAACTTACAATAAATAATGTAATAAAACAATAGACGATCAGTTGATGCATTAAATTACATCACATATGCATATCGAAAAAACTATTTCTAGCAATAGATTACTCAGATTACATAATTATGTCTTATGCTCAAAGACCAAACACCGATCCTAACCAAAAACAAAAACGTTCATAATTTCCTAGAAGATAATTCATCTAGAAAGGAAAACGTCTTGGAAGTCTCCAACATTCATGAATGAAAGAAATCAAATGCTTGCTAAATTATGCTTGCAAAACTAGTTATGGAAGAGTTTTATAGATTGAACCCTGATGACAAAAGCATGTGCCCAGTGCAATTTGCCACATTTGAAATCATGCCAACAGTGAAAAGATATCTTCTCCTAGTGGCCAACTCATGCGCTACTTACTTATTTATGCCTACTACCCCTCCTGGGGTATAGGTCATCAAACAGGACTGTCCAGCCATCCATCTCTGTCCTGGGCTTTTATTTCAGTCTAACTCCAGGTGTAACCCATCTCCTTGCAGTCAGCCTCGAGGCCTTAGCACCATGAGTTTCTTAGCCTTCCTCTTTTCATTTTTCCTTGAGGGTTCCAGGTCAGGGCTTGCCTGGTAGTGTTTGATGCCAACTCATACACACAGTGTAGAAACTTTATTTTTAAATTAAATGTCTTCCCTCCTCCTGCTGCTCCAGGGCAGCTGCCTCTCCTCTTCTCACCCTCACGCCGCTCCCAGTCAGCACTTCCAGGAGGGGAGCTCCTCTGCAGCCTGGAAGGGGGAGGGGGCAAACAGGTGTGCGGAGATGAGGGAGTGGATAACAGCGCCATTTCATCTCCATAGGCTGAGAGAGGAAGTGCAGGCATTCATGCTCGGGGACTCTTTGCGATGTGAGCGGAAGGGTACACTTTTGAGCACTCATAGCAATAGGTTCTTCAGTATGCCTAACAACCTTCCGCATGCCCATATTTTGCTTGACTCACAATAGTTTTCGCCAGTGCACATCAATATTGTAGCAAAACATGATTTGGGTTCTCAAAATGGAGGCAGGCCATGGACTTGTCCTCACACTAAAAACAACCTAACAAAAAAAACAATTATTTATTTTTAGACTTAGATTCCATGCCCACCTTTCCAATCCTTCCGCCTGCCTTTACACTTCCTGTTGTACCAAGCAATAAACTCAGACCACTTGTAAGACAATAACCATCAAGGCATATATTGAAGTAATGAACATTAACTGAAGATTAACTGTATGTAAATAGGATGATGTTTTTACTGAGTTATACTACTTCTTGGGTTCTAATTTTCATGTTGTTTTTTCAGTGTGTTACTTTGTTTTTACTTTCTTGCTCAGTCTAGCGAATTTAGCTCTTCACAAGCACAGATTGTATTCATGTGACCCGCTGTCCTGCAACCCCTATGCCAGACATGCAAAATAACACTGCAGTGGACTGGTCATGACGCATCAGCCCCAACAAGCTGGCCCTGTTTCCTGCTGGACTCCGAAGGTCAGTCCTGCCCCAAAGCAAGGGCGGTCCTCGCATACATCTATAATCCACACACCTGCAATGTTCACCATGGGATTGGTTTATGACGCAGACATGGCCCTCTAGTGCTTTGTGAACATCAGAAATGTATATGTAGGACTCAGCTCACCTCTTGCTACCGAGGGGGCAACCCGGGCCTGAGGCTTCTCTGGAAGCACTGAATAGTGCCCCTATGTCTGAGAGTAGCAGCCCAGCAAACACAGTCCTGCATGCGACCAAAGCAATGGCGTCACTTATGCATGCAAAACAATAGAAACAGCCCATTTAAAGCAGACCATATGCGGACCAAGCACAACAGGGGGCATATGTACAAGCCCCTATCGCCACCACAATGTCACTTTTATCGACGTTGTGGTGGCGATAGGGGCTTAACCTTATTTACAAGGCAGCCGTGGCTTAACGCTGCCTTGTAAATAAGGCCCCCTTTCACGCTATGGTTAGCGTGAAAGGGGTGGGCGGTGGGCGTTCCACCACAACACCCATTGATTTGGATGCTCCCCCTATGTACAAGGGTGGTGTACATAGGCGGCAGCGCCAAAATAAAGACCAGGGAAAACCTGGTCTTAACTTGGCGAAAGGAGGAGAAATGCATTATTTCTCCTCGTTTTTGCTTTTTCCATGTGTGCTGCCTTGTGCAGCACACATGGAAAAAGCAAACTGCCATGGATTGTTTATGTAGAGGAAGGTCCCCCTTCCTGTACATGAACAATCTGTAAAAGAAAATGCAATTTTGTGACTTTCATGTGTGCTGCATGAAGCACACATAAAAGTGACAAAATGGCATTTTAGGATTGTTTATGTGCAGGAGGGGACACCTTCCTACACATAAACAATCCTCCCCTGCACGCAGATACCCTTGCACAACGGTGCAAGGGTGCCTGCGTTGGCGCTACACTGCTAAGTGTAGCGCCAGCGCAGGGGGAAACGCAAGTCTGCACCATATCCTCATAAATATGGTGCAGCCTTGGGTTTCAGAAGTGGCGTAGTCCGGTGTTAAGCCATGACGGCTAACTCCTCACTCAGCCACTTCACTTGTACATATCCCCCCAGGTAAGGAAAGGACAACCACACCAGGCTCCCAGATGACCTTGAGGGCGAAGGTCTATGGCAAGATTCCCACAAACATTTTAACATTCACCATGCAGTAACAATAACAAAAGCCAGCAGGCCCAGCAACCAAGCATCAAACAGTCCATGAATCTCAGCATTACACGGTATTCCGTGCAACCCCAAAGACAGGCACACACCTGGTCCTATTAGACCTCGAGCACTGTCAATCACCCAGGCCAACAAGTGGGCACAGGGGTGGAGGGCTCTGGCAGAGCGTCCATCATGAACTGGGTGGGATATGTACAACAGAAGTGGCGGAGTGAGGCGTTAGCCTTCCTGGCTTAACGCCTCACTCCGCCACTTCAGAAATGCAGGGCTGCACCATATTTACAACAATATGGTGCAGCCTTGCGTTTCCCCCTGAGCTGGCGCTACACTCAGCAGTGTAGCGCCAACGCAGGCACCCTTGCACCATAATGCAAGGCTGTCTGCGTGGAGGAGAAAGATTTTTTATGTACAGGAAGGTCCCCCTTTCTGTACAATCAACAATCTTGAAAGGCCATTTTGTCACTTCTATGTGTGCTGCTTAATGCAGCACACATGGAAGTCACAAAATGTCATTTTTTTTAAAGATTGTTCATGTGCAGGAAGGGGGACCTTCCTGTAAATAAACAATCCATGGCTTTTTGCTTTTTCCATGTGTGCTGAACAAGGCAGCACACATGAAAAAAGCAAAAACGAGGAGAAATAAAGCATTTCTCCTCGTTTTGCCAACTTAAGACCAGGTTTTCCCTGGTCTTAATTTTGGCGCTGCCTCCTATTTACACTGCCCTTGTAAATAGGGGGCAGCGCCAAAATCAATGGGTGTTGCGGTGGAACGCCCACCGCAACACCCACTGCCCACCATTTCACGCTAAGCATAGCATGAAAGGGGGCCTTATTTACAAGGCAGCGTTAAGCCACGTTAAGTGGCTTAACGCTGCCTTGTAAATAAGGCGAAGCCCCAATCGCCACGGAAACGTCACAAAAAGTGACATTCCCGTAGCAATAAGGGCTTGTACATATGCCCCTGGGGGTGGGAGCATTTGTCGCCCCCCTCCCCCTGCCTTGTCAGATCTGGGGCTAATGTGGGAGTGCAGAAGGGCAAAACTGCCCACCACAAGTTGGGCCACTTCTCTCCAGTTATCACACCAAGACGTTATGCTCATCCAGGCTCTGAAAATCCTGGCCCACGATGACTGACTAGTCCCCACTCATTCTCCAGGACACAGAGGGGTGTAAACCACTCACCTGCTCACAGCGGTCCAATTGTGTGTTCACCATGCTGTTACAAATTAAAGAATATCCTTATAGAACACTGAGTCGCCCCTTTAAATTTCACACATTTCACGTTTCAATGAATCTATTTCCCATCTAATGGCTATGGATGGACTCCTTAAAATTATGTGCTACTTGCTATCCAGGTACACGCCAGAGTTTGAAAGGGTTCTTCCGTAAAATAACCATCACCGTTGTCTAGGACTAACATATTATTACGTGTCACGAAGACACTTAGGGCCTACTTACTCTTTAACTACGCCTCGTTTACTACTGCAATCCAAAAGTAAGCCAGGAGCACCACTGAAGTAAGTAATACCTACTAGCAGCCAAATTTTGTGAGCCAGGCCCCTTGTTTCAAGTCCTATGCCCAGGGCACAAGTCCTAAAAAAAGAAGTGGGGGGACTAACCAGGTTAGGCAGTATGCAAGTGAAATCATGACACATGACATCACAGTGCATGATGTCACGACGTGTGACATTGCATGTGACATCACAGGAAGTGACCTCACTGGAAGTGACATCACAAGAAGTGACATCAGATATTAAGACCTCACACATATGATTATCAGGTACATCACAAGTACATTTAAGCGCATTATGAGATTTAACAAATGAGATTTGGCATCGGAGTTGAGCCAAAAAAGTGGCGCAATCCCGACACAAAATCTGGGCCTCAACTAATGCATTTATTTTTTTAAGCCCTGCCACAAAGAAATTGGCAACAAGGAGAAGCATGGCAGTAGATCTGTTATGCTTACTTAATTGGTTGAAAAGTCTACGGGGCATATTAGCAAGGGCCTTATCGCCGCTTTAGCGGCACTTTTTGCCGCTAAAGCGGCGATATTTCTATCGCCCTATTAGCAAGCTGTCGCTAACAGCTGTTAGCGACAGCTTTATGGCGAACGCGACCGTTTTGGTGCCGCTTTGTAACAGCGATATATATCGCTAATGACATGCAAAGTAGGCGTTCCCAACTAATAGCGACTGAAAACAGTCGCAAACACAACTTCCCCCTATTAGCAATGCCCGCGAAGCGATAAATAAATTAGCGCTAACCGCGATTATCGCTGGAATCTAACACCTGCTAAAAACCTGACTTAACCATTCTAGTCAATGGGAGGTGGATTGTAAGGTTAAGTCCTCACCTGCCTATTAACAAGCTTTTCATTAGCGCGTTGAATTTATCGCTGGATTTCTTGCGCTATTGCTGGGTTTCGCCGCTATCGCTGGATTTTTTATCGCCTTGGAGATAAGCGTTGATAATAACGCGTTATCTCCGCGATGAAATCCAGCGATAGCCGGCGATAAACAAAACAGCGCTAAGCGCGCTTTGCGATAATTATCGCAATTCCTTGGTAATATCCCCCCAAATTTTAAAATATTTGATTGGGTTAAGGCATCTGCTGTAAAGGTGCCCCAGTAAATCTCAGGTAATAGTAATGATGGTGAGATAACTCTGGAGTTTAACACATTTGTTGGAGAGATCTGTGATTTGTGAAGTCCCAGATTTTAATCAAAGTAGTATAAGGCTAATGTGTCTCCTGCAAAGCATATCACGTAACATGCAGATGACAGATTTTGATTTTATGTAGATAGTAAAGTGGGTGACTGCTTTTAACACAGAGATCCTTTTGTTTCCTGCAGTTCATAAATTGTAATCCTTGTAATATAGCACAGTGAGCTATGAAGGACATGTGACTCCTACACCTTGTAACCCTGTCTCATGTAAGTCATCTTGTACATTGATTTACATATGTACATGATTTATTGTCAATGTATAATTTGTATGTTACGTAAAGAGCTCTGACACCCTGCATTGGGTTGTGAAGCACTATAAAAGAAATAAAATAGTGCTACTGAAATTGTTATTTGTGTAAATACTGGGACAGACCAACACATCTGACATTCGACACACCGTCAGCGGTAGTAAGCACTATATAAATGCAATTACACTACAATTACAGTACAATACATTCTTACAGTGCCTGCATCTCTTAAGTAGAGGGACTGAACAAAGGCAAAAGCTCGCCTCTCTTAAGTACCTGTGAAGAGATAACAAGCTGTGTGCCTTTGTTTCCCCTCTGTGGCATTAACATTTAAGTGCGAGGTTCCAGGCCGCCTCAAGTCAGGATATTCAAACAAAAGGAGGCCTGATGGTCCCTTAACTTCGGCCCAGCTGGAGGTGGAAAAAAAGCTCCCTCGCTGCCTGCACGTTGCTGCTGGGAATTAAAAGCAGACAATTTCTGCTGAACGTGTCCTGGTGTCTTACACCGGGACAAGTTCAGCATATTTCAGTGGGGCCCAACTTCCTGGCAGGGGGGACGGCGTCCACCCTGTGAAAATAGTGGCTGGACGCCGTGTACCTGCGTGTACCCCCAACGTGTGCCCAGCCTATGCCTGGGCGGTCTATCAAACAAGAAAACATTCATGTGTAAAAGGAAAGTTCAGAGCGATTAAAGTTGTGCCCGTGACATGGAGTCACACTGTAACCTAACAAGTGCCAAGCTTTTTGGCCCATCCACAGTCTAAGCAGAGAGTCCAAGAACTGACCAATCACAGCGCCGCATCTGTCTACAGATCGACTTTGTGAGTTGAGGGACTCACAAAAATTATCTGTGGTCCCTGGGCACACAGGGGACGTCATTTCCGGTGCGTTAGAACTAGCACCTTTGCATGACCCCGAAACCCACGATCAATCCAAACATTGAAGGAATTCTGTGAAAGCGTCACAGTGAACCTTTCACAGAGCGGCTTTAAAAAAAAAAAGCGTTGCTTTCGTCTTCGCATAGTTGGCCACGACAGTCCTTAAAGCCACGAGAGCAGACATCTCCATTGAGCTCTAAACTGTCGAGAAATGTACTTTCTGTCAGCTGTTACATTGCAGCTCATCGCTCTCTCGAAAGTCTGCACATTTGAGGCCCGTGATTGCTACATTCCGAATAACTGATGCGCCACATTCTTTGAACATTTGACTGGAGCTCAGTGTGATGTCAAAGGGTCCTTTGTTCTCATTGGGCAGTGAGGCGGACTGCCAGCGCCACGTGACGGGCACGCGGCAGACGGATCATTCCTGAAACGGGAATCTGCTGAGACAGGAAAAAGAACCACACAATACAGTGAACCCCCCAGTGATAATCACCGGCATCCCTGGGAATCGTTCTAGAAACGCAGATGACCAAACAAAGCTCAAAGTAACAAAAAAAACAGAATCTAGCCATCTTTATCAAAGCTATGGTGTGAGTGTGAGCAGAGCATTGCTAACGAGTGGAGGGTCAACCAGCTCAGTGAGGTTGAGTCAGGCTTTGTGATGCCTTTACCCCGGCGTAGGTCTTCGTTCTTTGGGCAACAGCCCTCCTCTTCGACAGAGAGCTCTGGGGCATCCAACCGTAGGGTCAGCCTTGGCTATGCCACAAGTACTTCCAGGTCCCCCGGTGTTTATGTCGGGAGTGTTCCCGCTGGGGGCATTAGCAGTTTAGGGACACGCGTTTCCCGCCGGGCCCTTGGTATCAGCAGCGTCTTCATGCAGGGCCTGCGCAGCACCTGCCCGGCGCTGCCCTTAGCCCAGAGCCTGGAGAAGGGGAGAGGGGCGACCTTCGAGAGCCTCAATGGGTGCCTGGTTGAGTACATTGAGAAGGTAAGAGCGCTGGAAGAGGTCAACCGGGAGTTGGAGGAGCACATACGCGTCTACCTGGATAAGAAGTCGTCAAGTGTCGGCAACTGGGGGTCCTTGAGAGAAAATTGGGAAGGTTTTTACCACCAAGTAAGTAACCATGTCTTTTAGTCAACCAATGTTTAAAGGTTATAGTTAAGAAGACCATGTCAGTGCCATCATGTGATGTAAAAGTTTGGTGATACAAAAAAGTCCTCCTGCAGCCAAGCTGGTCCTGAGGTCTGCCCTGGTCACCCATCCGCTTCTTCTTTCTTTTTAGTAGAAATGGACTATTTGTTTAATAGTCAACCTCACAAGCCAAAAACTGGCATGACAAAAAATCACGAATCAATAGCTGAAAACCACGATAAGGATTTGGATGTGATAGTCTATTTGGGTCACAACAAAAGTAACAAAGGTTGTGTAGTATCTTCATGTCATGTTTATAATGTTCCCTTTTACCTTGTTCCTAGCTGCTCAGCCAGTGTGAGTGTTCTGTATGGAATGTTGGTGTGATGGACATGTGTGGAATGCTTGGGTGCCTGGTGTGAGTGTTGACTGTTGGAAGATGGACTGAGCAGCGAGCAGGCTGCTCCTGGTGGGGCTGTTACCACAGATCTTATGGACTCAATAAACATCCTTCTAAGACACCACTTGGCTACGTCTACTATGTCACCTCTACGCATGGTGCAATACCACTACAGGTCGCATATTGTGGACTATTGTAAGGGAAAAGGGGGAAGGTTGATGGTGGCAACCATGTTATCCATAGTTTGTATTGGGGAAATCATTCTTCCTGGTTGAATCTTGCAGGGAAAGATGTGCAAATAAGTACATTTTTCAATCACAATGACAACTCTACATGCAGGCATTAGAAGCCAACTCTGGATTTAAAGGTTCTTGTGTTGGCTGAGGTTTGTGCCTAAGGAATAATTTGACAAGACCATTGACGACTGGTCATGTTTGCCCTGAACCTTGGGTATGAGTCCTCTAGTCGCCTGAGTTCCACTTCTCATCCTTGTGACAGTCCTGAACTTTTAAGGTTGCCTAGATGTCCTGTGAATGTGCATGCCACTGGGGAATTGCTGGTGGGGTGAAGGTGGAAGAGACATGCTAAGAGTGTCCTACAACGTCTGTGGACTTGGGCACTTGGTTTGAATTTAAAACTTGGTTCTCTCAATAAACTTTTTCAACATATATAAAACATATGTTCTTAAATATCTTTGTCATGCATACAGCTGGTCTGTGGCCAATCCACTTGCTCTTATAATGTCATAGACAGGGAACACAGCCCTTTGTTGCCAAAAGCTGGTCTTCTGACAACCCATCTACTGCTTGTGATGTCACAGACAGGGAAAACTCTGCTGGGATGGCAAGATCGATCTACTGATAAGCCGCTTTTTGCCGGTGATGTCATAGATATGGAACACCATCCTGTGATGATGACAGCAGGTCAAATGACATTCCTCCAGCTTCTTGTGATATTGTAGAAAGAAGAACACTGTCCAGTGTGACCGAGAGCTGGTCCACCAACATGAACTCTGTCCTTTGTTGCAAGGGTTAGTCTACCAACAACCCACTTACTGGGCAAGAACAGGTGGGATGGCAACTCACTTACTGCTTGTGATGTCACATATAGGGAACACTGTACTGTGATGGCAGGTGCTGGTCTATTGATGTCCCACTTGCAGCCTGTGATGTCACAGACAGGGAGCAGTGTCCTGTGATGACGAAATCTGGTCTATTGACAACCTACTTATTGACTGTGATGTCATAGACAGGGAGCAATGTCCTGTGATAGCGATAACTGTTCTACTGACAATCCACTTACTGCTTGTGATATATTTGATATGGAGCACTGTCCTCTCTTTCCACCTCACCTTTCTTTACTTCATCTATCTCTAACTTGTTGTATCTCATCTCGCTACATCACCAATCAGTAAATCTCCACCCTTCTCTCTATTTAAATTCTCTGTCTACCTCTCTTTCTGACAACAGCTATGTCACCTCTCTCGAAGACCTTGTACCTATTTTTCTATGCCTCAACTATCTTTCTGTCCCATGCTTCTCTCCTTATGTCATTCCACCTCTTCTACCACACCCCTTTCTCTACCTTTTGCTACATCTCTGTGTACCTATTCCAACTCTATCTTTACTCTGTCTACCTCACCACTGTGTTCTGTGTGTACCTATTCTAACTCTATCTTTACTCTGTCTACCTCACCTCTGTGTGCTTCACCTCTTTCAAAACACCTCTCTCTACTCCACCTCTCACTATCTCTTCTCTCTCTACCACTCTCCCTACTACTCTCTGTGCCTCTCTCTACCTCACCATCCTTCTATACCTCAACCCTACCTACCCTCGTCCACCTCACTGCTCTGTTTGCATCTCATCTCCCTGTATATGGCCATCATCTACTTCACCCCATCACAAACATCTCACATCAACTTTCTGCCTCTACCGCTCTTTCTTCCTTTGCCTCTCTAACATACCTCTCTCTCTCTACTATACCCCTCAGTGTAGCCCACCTCTCTCCCTCTCTCTATATGTCCTACTTCGTTTCTCTATCTCTTTCTCTACCTCTACTTCCTTCTAAAAGCTTACCTATCTCTACCTCTCTTTCTATACCTCTTTCTACCTCTCTGTACCATTATTTCTGACTACCTCTGCGTTATCTCTTTAACTTATGTCCCTCCCTCCCCTGATCTCTGCCTCTGTTTCACCTGTCTCATTACACCATTCTCTTTACCTCTCTGTCTCTCTCCTATTTCCTTCCACTCTCGATTTTTCTTACTCATAAGAATTGGAGGTCGCTTTTTTGCAAGAGACGTGTACTCATAGACAAAGAGGAGAGAGAAGGCAGGTGAAGAAAATGAAGAAGAAAATGGTCAGATTTCACATGATGCGGTCATGAAAATCCTCAGAGAAGGGCTTCGATTTTCCCGGCTGCAGCAGAAATGCCAGGCGTGACTCACGATTTACTTGTATTAACAAATATGTGGCAATTAAAGCTATAATTTCAAATCAGCATCCACTCAAAATCCACCAATTCTTATTTACCTAGGTGGCATATTACCAAGCCCCTATCGCCACCACAACGTCACTTTTGTGACGTTGTGGTGGCGATAGAGTCAGCGCCTATTACCAAGGCAGCGTTAAACCACATAACGTGGCTAAAAGCCACGTTAAGTGGCTTAACGCTTCCTTGGTAATAGTGCCCTTTCACGCTAAACTTAGCGTGAAAGGGGCGTGCAGTGGGTGTTGCGGTGGGCGTTCCACCGCAACACCCATTCACTTCGACGCTGCCACCTATTATCAAGAGAGGCGATAATAGGTGGCAGCGCCGAACTTAAGACCAGGAAAATCCTGGTCTTAAGGTGGCGATACGAGGAGAAATGCTTCATTTCTCCTCGTTTTTGCTTTTCCATGTGTGCTGCTTTGTGCAGCACACATGGAAAAAGCAAAATGCCAAAGTTTGTATATGTACAGGAAGGTGTCCTTCCTGTACATAAACAAACCTTTTTAAAATGCCATTCTGAAACTTACATGTGTGCTGCATGAAGCAGCACACATGTAAGTTACAAAATGGCATTTCAGGTTTGTTTATGTGCAGGAAGGGAGACCTCCCTGCTCCCTGGTTCAAGGGTGCCTGCGTTGGGGTTAAGTCGTGAGACTTAGCGCCATCGCAGGGGGAAACGCCAGGCTGCACCATATCCTTGGTAATATGGTGCAGCCTTGCGTTTCCGAAGTGGCGATGAGAGGCGTTAAGCCAAGGAGGCTAACGCCTCTCACCGCCACTTCCTAGATAATATGCCCCCATGTCTTTTCTGTAATTGTAGGAAAGGCAGGTTATTTACTGAATTCAATCTAAAATATTGCTGTTGCAAGGCAAAAAAATATGTAGATTCTTGAGCAAAAGGCATGGCTTTATTTATGCTTGTTCAAGGTTTCTTGAACAATGTCTTACAATGTGGCTACCGGTACCTGGCAGCTCGAACTTTCAGCTGTTTTTCTTTTTTGTGCCTTTGTTTCTGAAAGCTTTTCAAATAATTTAATGTTATTTTGCATCATGAGGGCTTGAACTCGATTGAAATTGGTAATAAATGTGTAGTGTTCGGAACAGGGGGCCACAAAATATGTCTTGCGCAGGGCTCCAAAAATCCTTAAGACAGCACTTTGGGGTTGCTTGTGTTTTTGGTCTGGATGGGACCTTGCCTGGCAGTTCAGGCTGGAGAATTCCTATTATAGCAGGACCAAGGATGCTGTGCATCTGGCTGGCTCATGTCTGAGGTGGCAAGGTGAGGAAAACAATCATGGATTGGGATGCGTCTCGAGTAACTACCAATGGTTGAGATTAATTCAAGCATTCCATCCATCAATTGTACTGTTTCCCTCAGTGCAACGCATTGAGTTTAACCGGTATGCCTAGATGTCGGTCTTGTATGCACTGTGCCCCAGACCTGAACCTATACCTCGTTGACGTTGGAGAGCGAAAAGGGATTGACTTCAATGCAGTCCGAGTAATCATCATTGACTCACATTAATCCAAGCATTCACTATTTTAGATTTTCTAAAAAAAAGTTACAAAATCCAGAAGTCTAAGGGGCGGCATATTTCGTTATGGGCATTTTGGCAGACAGAAAACTGGGTAACATTAGAGTGGAGCAAAACCATGTAAGATGAGTACAGCCATCAAAATCATAACTTGGGGGCATATTATCAAGCCCATTATCGCCACTTTAGCGGCCGTTTTCGGCCGAAAAGCGGCGATAATTTCATCGCAGTATTATCAAGGACACGCTAACAGGCTTTAGCGCGTGTTTCCTTGTGCTAGCACCCGTTTTACTAACGCCTAGCATCGCATCGCTAATGAGATGCAAAGTAGGCGTTCCTCACATAACTTCATGGGAATACATCGCTAACGCAGCATCGCGATATTTACAACGATGCCCCGGACCCGCGTAGCGACAATTAAAATCGCGCTAAGCCCCCATTAACGCTGGAATCTAACGTCTGCAAAATTCCTGACTTAGCTATATTATCCTATGGGAGGTGGATTGTCAGGATAAGTCCACCATGGCTTATTATCAAAGATTTCCCTATCGCTGCTTTTTTATCGCTGGATTTCCAGCGATATTCAGGCATTTCGCCGCTATCACTGGATTTTTTATCGCTTTGGAGTTAAGCGTTGATGATAACGAGCTAACTCGGCGATGTAATCCAGCGATAGCCGGCGATATTTAAAATCGATTATCGCTGCCTGTTGATAATATGCCCCCAGGATTGGAAGTGAGAAGGGACGGTGCAACAGGTACAGATATTTTTGGAACCTTTAACCTCCACTTGCTGGCCTTAGGCTCGCCTGTAGGTGGTCAGTGAAAGAGTGAATGACAATCTGAAGAGCCTCGTGAAGTACTAAGAATGCCAATGCTGCCAAACGCTGCTGAAAGACCCTTAAACCAGTGGCGGCTCCTCCGCTAAGGTGGAGGAGCGTCGTCCCACTGCTCTTTGAGCAGTGCAAAAAAAAAAAAAATGATAATAACAAGACATTATTATAATTTGATTTTTCTATGCGGGACTTGGAGCCAGGTCTGGGTGGGGCATGGCTGAGCTCGCCAGAGCAGAGTGATGAGTGGTTTGCACTCCCTAAGTGCGCATGACTGTTGGGCCGGCCCTCTTGTGCACTAAGCATGTTTTCCACCTGGCTGTGCTGCTCAGCCCAGTGGAGAACAAGCCCAGGCTCCCAGGCACCACCTGAGCGGCCAAACAGGCCACTCAGACCAATCACCACGCTAATTGGCTGGGAGAGACCGGGAGCCTGGGTGCTTCTGGTGCTGAGAGAAGAGGACGGGGAGAGGCGGCAGTGAAGGTAAGTTTATTTTATTTATTGTTTCATCCTCCCGCCCCACCACCCCCGTTCCAAGGCAGCCATCACTGGCCTAAACCCTCTGCGATCACTTTACTTTGCTCACCTATTCATCACTCTATCACCCGCTCAGAGGCATAGATCATGAGGGGTTGCACACTTGTGATGCAATGCTGTTTCAGCGCTGCACTTGCATCAAATTTCAGTGTAAAAATCTACATGTATGCGTGAAAGTTCCGACCGCTTGGCTGTATTAGATCACGTAAGACGTCTTTTCATTACACAAGGGCTCAGACTGAACTTCCCAGTAAATCTGTAACTGATGAGCTACTGCTGCAGAAGCATCAGAAGAGTCAATCGACCAATCAGTAGATTTGTAGAGCCCTACTTGTCACCCATGAGATTCAGAATATAGTGAGGTTCATATCCACTTCACTGACTCCGAAATATTCTGGAATAGTGAGAGCTCAAAGGGAAACATGGTGAGAGCGAGGGACTCAGAGTCAAAGATGCATGAGGGTGTAGAGCAAGCACAGAGCTGGAGGCCACGTGAAATCTATGTTGTTCTCATTGCTGGAGACATGGGCAGGCTACGGGGGCTTGGCAGTCCTCATCTGCTGGCAGAGTCTAATGTAAGATCTGGAAACAGCATGTTCATGGCTTGGTCTTCGACGCTGTCCACAAACAGATAAAGGCTACAACATAGGGCCTGGTTATGATGTCGGTGACCGACCGTTGGTTGCGGTCTGCCCAACATCTGCCATTGGGGTCCACCCGCAGCATTACGACGGGCGGGCGGAGGCATCGGGCGGAGGGACTGTCCGCTGCGCTTCCGACGGGCTCAAGGAGCCCATCGGCGCGTCAGAAACAGACATAGTCCCATAATGACAGTGGAGCCAGCCTCGGCTCCGCCATCAGGTTTATGATGTCACTTTCCAACAGCGTTTCCACGTCAGCCTTTCCGACATGGAAAGGCTGTCGGAAAGTGACTTTGTGGGCTCCTAGCAGGGCCCATTCCCCCCTGGTCCTCCACTATGGGCCTGGGGGGCACCTAGGGTGCCCCCCCTAAACATCCCTGCACCATGTGGAAGGCACCGCATGGTGCCTGCCACACGGTGCAGTGATGTTTAAAAACATCCATTTTTCAATGGCAGCTTGTGCTGAGGGTCTTTTCCACTCACCGCACAAGCTGCCATTGAAAAATTGATGTTTACGACTGATCCAAATTATGCGTCAGAACCGCCGACCTATGGTTGGACCATTCCAATCAGCAATGGTGTCCACCCGACTTCGTAATCAGGCCCATAATTCTTAATTCACCCTCATTTAGGTGTACCCTGCCTTGCTATCATATGCACCCATCCACAATGCCGAAAGCTGGAGATAGACTCCAGTATCGTCACCCGCCCTGCAAACTTCCTCACCCTCAAAACAATTGTTCACCTCCATTGGCTTCTAAGTCCCACGCCAAAAACATGCACCATAAGGCTTTTTTTTTACCCCTGCTGACTGGCCATAAGTCCAGAGGTGATATTCTATCACAGTGGCTTTCTAAGTGATGTCCACCATGACAAATAACCATGAAGAATGATCTCTCTTGTATCCAAGGGCGTTGTCCTATCTTGAGAATTCTAGAAGGTGTTAGAAGAGCTTGCTTCCAACATACAAATAAAAGCAACCCGTGCTCAGTTGGGTAAGCCTTACTGAGGAAGAGATGTTCTTTTGCACAAAATAGTGACTTTAGGAACAATGTCATTGTCTATTTTCAGGTGAGCGATGCTGTCCTGGACAATGCCCGCCTCATGCTGCAGACAGAGAACATCCAAGCCTGCGGTGAGGATTTCAAGGACAGGTAGAGTATTGAGTGAACATGTTCTTCACATTGTTCACCATTTCATGAGGTTGTATGACAGGTTTTTAAGCCCCTACAAAAAGAAAGAATACAAAGGCTTTATACAAATAACTACTAGAATAGTTCTAGATTTTCTTGCACTGAAGTGTGAGAAATTGTACAAAATCTAGATTTTCTTCCCTAGATGCACAAAACCTTCCGTAAGACAAATAACTAAAAGAGACTTCTGGAAGGTTACATGTCAATGTACATAATGACAGACATGAATAATCCATGAAAAATGCACAGATTCTGTCAGTTTTGTAGACAAAATGCAAAAAGAAGCATACATGTCTCCCCGGAAAATCCTACACATCATATTGAAGTTATTTTAAATTTACACAGCATCCATGAATTTGAAAAGCAATAGCTGCTAATTGAGGAAAATGTGAATGAGTCGAATATTTATTTTATTTTAACAGATGCCTGTTCAGGACTCAAATGTATTCAGAATTATTGTGGAAATGATACATAATGCTAAATGCTTTCAAAAATACACTTCATGAAAGGTGTATAAATATGTAAAATAATGCAAACGAATACAACCCGATTAACAAATCCATTTATGCATCGTAGCTCAACTTGCACATGCAGAGAGCTTGGTTTATGAAGGCAGATCCCTTCATTAACTCACATCATGTGAATTAGCACGCATAAATAGTTTTTTTTTTGTTGCATGATTTACACTAGTTTGGGGTAACATTTTCTGGGGTTATAACTGCTTAAAGTGGAGGGGCGAGGATGCTCTGGAAAGTTTGTGCACACCCAAAAAACGTATGAGTTTGTATGCAGTAATAAACTTCTTCTCAGCCAATTCATACACTGGACAAGCTTGTAGATTTAATTCTGCCAAGAGCAGGAGTTAATTTGCAACCATTTCCAAGGGTGGGAATAGGAATGGAACACACTCAAAGTTAACGGAGGTTTTGGGGAAGGTGTTCTTCATGGCATACATCTTCCGGTGACTAAAAAAGGGGGTGGGAGTTTTGAAGTACATTTGTGCTCACACAAGACATTTTCAGGAGTGTAATTGTGCACAGGGCCGGACTGGCCGTAGCGGGCACTGGGCGTTTTACCGGTGGGCCGGAAGGGTGGGGGCCGGTTTTCAAGTGGTGCGGGCCATTTTGTTACTAGGGGCCGGTTTCGCCCCCCTGTAACAAAAGCGGCAGTAGTGCTAACTAAAGCGGCAGCAATGCTGCTTCTCCCCAGCACCGTGACACCCCCCTCCCCCCACCCTCCCACCCCCTGCACTCCAGCAGAATTGCCAGGACTGGTTTGTGCTCCCAGTCCGGCCCTGATTCTGCAGAGTGTACATGTATGCATAAAACAATGCCTTTGCATAGTGTAAACTGGAATTCACAAAGGGCTTCCAGGAGTAAACCTGCAACCTGTGGGTGTTGCAGCTTCCCATGAGTGCTCCTGAAGACCATTTGGGTCCCACAAATTAAAAATCTACTCTGAAACGTAGGTGTCAACCTGCAAGAAGATTTTAAGTTGCTTTTGTGAACCTAGGGGCATATTTACCAGTGGCGGCTCGCATAGGGCGTGCTGCGGGGCGGTAGGGCGGGGCAGGGTGGGGGGGTAGTAAACTCGGACATACGACGGAACGGAGGAACGTAATAATTACTTTCCTCCATTCCGTCGTATGTCTAAGTTTACTACCCCCCACCCTGCCCCTCCCCCGCCCCGCCGCCCCGCAGCACGCCCTATGCGAGCAGCCACTGATATTTACTAACATTTCACGCAAAACAGCGCAGCAAGTGAAGTTGCTTTGTGGTACGTAAGGGAGAGAGCAGAACTTCACAATATTTTAAACAATATGGCGCAGTTCTGCTCTCCTCTAGCCCTGGCACACTTGTGGCTGACTTGTGCCAACACAGGCAACCTTGCATCATGTCGCAAGGGTGCCTACGTTGTGGTCAGGATAGGTTTTGTGCAGCGAGGGATACCTTTCTGCACAAAAAACTATAATTTGAAGCTATTTCCTCTTTGTATGTGTGCTGCAGAATGCAACACACATGCAAAGATGAAAACACAATGAGAAATTAAGATATTTCCTTTTGTTATGAAAGTCTCAGGTAGGCACACCATTTTGGCACACACCCATGTTTACAGGTCTTTGTAAATATGGTGTTACGTCCATTACGTGGATGCACCGTAACACCCTTGCACTACCCATGTAAAGGCTACCTGATACAGGTAACACAAGGCAGCGCTATGTGCAGCCTTGCAATACTTCTTTTTTTTTTTTTTACAAAGCCACGCAAATCGGGACTTGTGTCGCTTTGTAAATCCAAAAATAGATTTTATGTTGGGGTGTGTAAAAAAAAGTGAGGCAACCCAATGCAAAATCTTTGCATATTTGGGCCTGAGCCTATGGAGCATAGGAGGATACAAAGCTTCTGTGGAAATAGCATGGATTTTTTTTAAATGTAAAGTGTGTATGTTTTTTCACAACACTGTGCATGAATCCCAATGCAGTTCACACAGCCTGCATTCTCCATTTTCACACACCTGATAGATTACATGTCTTAACAAGATAAATCACTGGGAGGCTGTCTTTCTCTGTTACAAATTCGACTTGTGCTGCATAGCATCCACCTGAGGGCAGATCTAAGAGGAATGGCATTGAGAAATGATTGCTGGTGCCCCGAAGGCAGGCAGGGTCATGGCTGTGGTATTGCAGATCATGCATTTCTTGACATCCTGTCCTTCCAGATATGAGAACGAGCAACCTTTCCGAAAAGCAGTGGAAGAAGAAATTAACTCCCTCTACAAAGTGATTGATGACGCTAATTTGACAAAAATGGACCTGGAAAGTCAGATAGAGAGCATGAAGACGGAGTTGGCTCTGCTGTCCACGAATCATGAAGAGGTGCGTTATACACACTTTTCCTGTTCGGCTCCAGGGATAGTCTTTCTTCTATGTTCATGCCAGTGGGCGAATTATGTGGAATATATACTCACGGATCAGCATCATTTCTAGTAAAGGTTTTTTTAGGGGGGGGGTACGCGATGCTCTACGAATATCGATCATCAATTCAACAGGTTCTATCTAGGGCATTTCAATTGAAGGCTAAGACTGCAGATGCTTTTTTTCAAATAAGTCTAAATCTTTGCATGGAATAAATGTATGTTCACGTATCCCACACATACTGAAAACTGAATTTCTTATCAGCACTATCAATTTTATAGCAGATAAGGAAACAGAGAGCAGAGACGGAGTAGAACTCTGAGGTGGCATGTCTAGGATCACACACATTGGTAAAGTGGGAAGTTGGGTTTAAAAACCAGCAGACGTTTAACACTGTGGAAGTTGGTTGATAAGCCTCAGCTCCTCCCCACAGAATCACTAATGTCATCTCACAGTATTTAACATTCAACGCACAAGTTGGAGAGATTTCAGTAATGTACAGAACAACAGCTGCAAATAAATAGTTATATAGGAAAAACAATGGTTCCTGTGAAATAATATACTATGAGGTTATGATACATAAGCACAATCGCGATATAGAGGGTTAGATAATGGCAGAGCGCGAAGGAACCACTAACACACCGATTCCAGTGTAGTATATTTTATGGATTTTTTAAACAATAAAGTTAGGAGTAAACATTATACATCAAAACAACATTTGTGCATAGTGTCCCAAGTGACAAAGGAAACCTAAACCTAAGTGACAACGTGAATATTAAATACAAGGTTTCCACAGTTTGTACAAGTCGACCATTTTCAAAATGATTCCATGTGAACAGCAGCTATATACATTGATATGTGCTGGGGAAATGGTTCGCTTCTTCTGTTTGTCGACAGCGTTTCGACCCTCAAAACAATGTGGGTTCTCTTCAGGACTATTGATGAAGGGACATCTGAATATATGGTTGCGCAGCCTTGTGAAAATGATATGCCACACGTGAAGAAAAGAGGAAAAGGTTTACTCACATGAGGACCCGTCCGGGTACTCAATGTGAGGACAGGCTGTCAATCCAATGGGGTATGTAGGTGGGCCAGAGGGGCTCAATTAGTTTTACGCCACAGCCGTAGCATTGTAGAATCCCTTTGTGGATTAACAGTGACAATGCACTTAGAGTATTTCTCGGTAGAAGAATGGAAAAGCGGGACAGCGCTCCGCGTGTAGATTCAGAAAAAGCAGCGTCAGTCAGCTTGATCGGGTACAATTGTTCAAGAGACCCCATATTGTTTTGAGGGTCGAAACGCCGTCGACAAACAGAAGAAGCGAACCATTTCCCCAGCACATATTAATGTATATAGCTGCTGTTCACATGGAATCATTTTGAAAATGGTCGACTTGTACAAACTGTGGAAACCTTGTATTTAATATTCACGTTGTCACTTAGGTTTAGGTTCCCTTTGTCACTTGGGACACTATGCACAAATGTTGTTTTGATGTATAAGGTTTACTCCTAACTTTATTGTTTAAGAATCCATAAAATATACTACACTGGAATCGGTGTGTTAGGGGTTCCTTCGCGCTCTGCCATTATCTAACCCTCTATATCGCGATTGTGCTTATGTATCATAACCTCATAGTATATTATTCCACAGGAACCATTGTTTTTCCTATATAACTATTACCCTAGTTCCTTAGTGAGTAGGGTTCCCCTGTTCTTTCTTAAAGCAAAGAAATAGTTTGACAGCAGGCTTTTCCCCACAGGCTGCACCATAAGTCAGCTGGGGTGTGAAGGATGTACATTTAGGGGAATATTTACTAATACTTTTTTACAGAGCAAATATTAATTTGTGTTGGAAAGAAGCCCTAAAAAAATGCAAAGTAGCTTAGTGCTAATTTGTGCTACTTTGTGTCAAGGGGGTGTTCCATGTATGATACATGGGCATTTCGATGCAACCACTCATGGCTTTTGATGCAAAACCCTCTGTACTAAAAAGAGGCAAGATTTGCCCCAAAATCTAATGTCTCCTTGATGCAGGCATAGAGTTTGCAAAACGTTTTCTTTCACATTTTCAACTTTATGTGTGTGCTGCACTGTACAGCACACACACACAAAGTGGAAAAAGTTTTAAACTCATGGATGTCATTTAGGGGTCACCAAAGGGTCACAGCTGCAACCCCAGGCTTGCCCTGTGCTACCCCTAGCACTGCCTTTGCGACCCCTGGCCTCAGAGGTGGCAAATTCAGTGCCAGGAACACAAGGGCAGCTGGGGCTCCACTCTCTTTATTTTCTGTCAATTGTTTATTACACTAATAGTGAAAAAATAAAATATATTATTGTAGGAGAGTAGGATCTGCTTCATATAGTTACCCCCACTTTTTGCTGATGTTTCACTGTTTTCGCCTTAGTCTGGCTTTCTCCTCTAAATTGACTGCATGTACTTTAGGTACACTCCAGATTGGATTCTGGGGTACCCTTATAAGTCCCTAGTATATGGTATACTATGTACCCAGGGCATAGGATATAGGTTCACTATATCTATCCTAATCACTGCACATATAAACCTATCAGTTACCCCTATGGGAGGCCTTATCAATCCTGAAGGCAGGGTGCTGGGTTTTATGTGAGAGGGTGCCCATGCATGAGCAGAGCCCCTCTGCAGCCTTCGGAACCTATTCTCCGGGGTTGTTTGTGATGCAGCCAACCATATATACTTAAGTGCATTATAACCTCGCGGTAAATGCTAACTTTAAAACAGCTGCATGGAAACATGTCGTGTTTGGTGTCAAACACCTTGGAATCATGCCTCCACACCAGTAACTGGTGTGGGAGGTATGATTCCACCCTCCTAGAGGGAGAAATATGACAACACCGGTACACCCGGTACCAGCTTTCTTGACCCTGGCATCACAAAATGGATGCTGCCAGCCACAGACATGAGTCTGCCCTCCTGCTTTGATGTCTGCACTGGGGGCACATTTGGTGTCCCTGTGCATAGTCCAGCTCAAACCGGTTGCAGGAGCCATTTGCTCCTGCTCTGGCACAAAACTGGACAAAGGACATGGGTGTAGCCACCCCTTTGTCCTGACCCTCCCATAGGTGGGTCCCCAGAGTTTGTCCCACCCCTTCCTTGGGTATAAAAGAGGAACCCCTGACTACAGGATTTTGGATTTACCTGGACTAAACTCTGCTACAGAAACCAAGTACTTTTAGCGATCTACACTTCGTTGGACGACAGAAGAATCTCCCTTGGAGTAAAGGAGTTACTCCCCTGCTGAGCAGGCACCTAAACGCATCTGACCGGTTTGCATCTACGATGCTCCTGAAGGACTCCGAAGATTTCTGCAACACAGGAGGTGGGTTCCCGAGGTCTCTGAGGTCGATCTGTGTTCTCAGCAATTTTGAGGCCCATATCCCTCGTGGGGACCGTGAAACCCGTACCCCTGGGCACCATGTACATTTGCAGCAGCATATGCTTTTTGGCGACCCCTGAGGCTGTGCTTTGGGTTACTTATAGTCCTGACCCAAGCAGTAGATCCACCAAAGATTTCCAGCTTACACTCCACGAGTGTTCCGTGGGCTGGTATTTACTGATTCAGCTTGAGGTCCCTTCGCAATCCCTGGTCCGTTGGCCTGTGGGTCCCTGTGAAGGCAACTTTAACTTTCAGTGGGCTTCCTGGTTGCTCCAGACGTGCCCTGACTCTCCATCGCTTGGAGAGTCCCCAGGACCTTGCTGGTCCTCACAGAAGCATCTTTCCTCTGACCGCGTGGGTTGCAGTGGCCAAGGCTTGTTGGTGTTCAATCCGGACACTGACCCCCCAGCACTTGACATTCTTTGTGGGACAGCTCGAATCTGGACTTTGGTTGTCGTAGACGTCTCCTGGTCCCCGTGGCTACAGAGTCAAGCTTCACCTCTACTCACCTGAAGCACCCGACATCGGTGGGCATTCGATTGCTCCGCTCCTGGTCACGTGAAGTGACCCAGACTTTGTCCCCTCTGCTTTCAGGTTCTTCTCATCTCTGACCCAGGCTTGGATCACACCGGACACTTTTCTTCTCCACGGCAGCAGTACTTTTCCGCATCACGCCATTGAAAACGACGAGGGTTTCCGACACCACTTGACCTCTATGCACCCGGCTCCTCTGGGATAGGTAACTCGGGTACCTCGGTACTGTCAAGGGTTCTGGCCTTAGAACCTTCTATGTTTAGCTGGGTTTGCTTAAAGGCCTCTCCTAAGTGTCCTTAATCTTTAAATTTCCAACCGCGACTTTCCCATAGAGTTGTACGGAGCTCGCATCTGTGTTCCCACACTGCACCCGTCCTCCGGGGGTCCCCTGTGTCACTACCATGGGTGGTTCCTTGGGGTCCCAGCGATTCTACGTGCTCTAGGCACTGTGTCTAGTCAAGTCGTGGTTGTTATACCACTTTCTTAGTATATGGTTTGGTCTCCCCCTGGAGCCCACTGTGTATTGTGCTATTTACTGTTGTTGTAGTGATTTAATATTGTGTGCTTTGTTCTCTAATCTCATAAAGAGGTTAGTAGAGAGTGTTTAGTAATAAATACATATATTTTATATATTCCTTGTGTGGTTCTCCTTTCATTTGGTCATTCAGGAGGTTATAGACTGGTAATACAAGCTACTTTACATTCCTTCAAGACTTAGCCTGAAGGCTGCTCTCCATAGCTACCACTAGGATAGCTTTCAATAAAGGTTGTCTTTAACCTAATCATCAATAAAGGTTGTTTGGACTGGTGCAAGGTTCCCATTTTAATTAGTGGACAGCATATACCAGGCCAACTTCTCACAATTATTCACTAATAGTGTAATAAAAATGGAGTACTATAAGCTGGAATATGCCCTTCCATGGCAGCTGAGGTAAGTAAAAATGCTTTTAAATGTATGTTGTGTGCGTGTTTGCGGGTGAGAGTGTGTTTATGTGTGAGAGCGTGCATATGTGTGAATTTGTGTGTATGTGTGTGAGTGAAAGTGGAGGTCATATGGTGTGTAATGTCACTTCCGCTACCCCAGGCATTTCAGTGAATTGACGTCCATTGTTAAACTATGTCCAAGCATAAGATTTTGTACTGAAAGGGTATCCTTCCAGTACAAAACTTATATTTGACATAGTGCACATAGCATTGCAGTACACTGCAAGCGTGGGTGCATTGGATCATGGCAGCCTAAAGTGCACCAGCAAAGAGACTGTGGAAAGCAAAACCATATCCTAGCAGATAGGATCTCTCCCTTTCACACAATTAGGCAAAGCAACTTTTATTGCTGCACTGCGTTGTGTGCAAACTTAGTAAATCTGCCTCTTTGTGTCTATAAATCTGTCCCTTTGTGTCTATAAATCTGCCCCTTTGTGTCTATCTTTAATCAATTTGTCACTAACATTTTATCCACCAGTAACATCCCTGCTTTTGGTTGTATTCACTAACATGAAATTAACTGCATTATATTTTTCTGGGGAGGCAATGGCTAAATAGCGTTTCATTAATCATTCCTGTGTAAAGGCCTGATAATTCAAGTTACCGAGCTCTGAAGGATGGAAGGCTGAGTTGGCCTACTTACATGCCAACTCACAACTTGGATATTTTATACTGCTGTCAGGATTGAACATTGCACTCACTGAGCTGTCTTCTCAGTACTTTTACATTTAAATTGCCATTCCTAATGCATGTCTACATTGCAATGCTGTTTGCTGTGACGGTGGAATTGTTGACACGCTGATGTTTTATGGCAGCAATGGTGTGCGTGAAATTTCATGTTGCTATGGAGCGCATTGTCGAAGAGGAAGGGGGAATCTACCTGTTTTTGTAGACGTCAGAGCACTCAAAGCCCTGCAATCTCCTATATTAGTCTCACACACACACACACGCGCTAGAATGTTTTTCAGCACTGGCTCACAATGAGCAAACACTGTTTACAGTTTTCATGAGTGCAACATTTCAACCCCCGCTCTATGATTCCCCTGTGTTTATACCTCTCCGTTCATATCAGAGCCTCATTGGACATTTCACTCTTAATTTGTGCATTTGTGTTGATTACTTCTATATTTCATGAATGTTTTTACAT
The DNA here is from genome assembly GCA_963921515.1 of Calotriton arnoldi. Taxonomy (NCBI): domain Eukaryota; kingdom Metazoa; phylum Chordata; class Amphibia; order Caudata; family Salamandridae; genus Calotriton; species Calotriton arnoldi. The sequence goes on from CAWUFW010014256.1 coordinate 388,861, forward strand.
TTGAGGTGCATACATTCAATTGCTTAGAGTTCTCACTGTGATTTGGGATTATTGGATTGCATTCAGATATGCAGAGGTCAACATTTACCCTTGCTAGGATTATTGTGCTGAATGTTATGAGTTACTAATTTTACCCTTAAATAACTCGGCAGGGAGCGCTTTTCATTTCTTATTTCCTTCCATACCTGGAAACATTTGGTTTTGCTTTCTCTGAGATGTGGGCACGACTGAGAGATTTTATAAAACTGTCTTTGATGATGGATTATAACCACACAAAAAAAAGTATTACATTGTTTTTTTTGTTTTTTTTACAGTTGTGGGCGCTATTGCTTAGACAATCTGTATGATAGTCAAAACACTCATAGCGCCCAGATGTGGGGGCGGGAACGGTGATGTCCTCAAGAACAGATGAGGGAATATGTCCCTAAAGACAAGATACAAATCAGCGTTTCAGAATACAGTCATTTTTGAAGAATGACTCAAAAAGTGCGTTTGAGATCAATAACTTAGAAAACTATGAAGGTTTATTAAAATATTAAAGTGTAATGCAGGAAAATGAACAATGTAAATGAAGCAGCAGTCTCATTGAGTCAGTTAAAATGCATAGAAATCTATTACTATGAAGTCTCTCAGAATCTAGGTAAACAAGCATTGGCATAGCCAATAGGTCTCGCTTTTGGGACCTTATAAGTATTTAGTTATGCAGCACAATATCCTTGGAGCAACAACATCAACTGTTGCATCATGGCTAAACACTTATAAGGTCCCAAAGGCGAGACCTATTGGCTATGCCAATGTACTTGGGGACTTGAGTATGGCTTAGACAAGAATTCCTTATTATATGTCTAACGTTTCTTTGGCCATGTTCCTTTCAGAACACTCGCCAGCTTTTTTCATTTCACATGGGGGGGATGGTAGGGGTTCAGTGTATAGAGCCACAGAGTTCTCTTCACCGAGCCATTGCATCATTAACCATCACATACCGGCCTTCTAGAATCTTCCTGTGTTTAATATCAACTGAGTTTTTGATACATATTGTGACTTCTTTCACGAGATGGCCTTTTCAAAGCACAGAGAGAGGCATCGGGAAGCCATGACTTCCATAGCAGCCCCGTGGCTTTAATGTGGCTGCAGCTTTGTGATCTTAAGATGTGAACCCTGAAAAGCCTGGCAAGCTGCTTCAAAGCATGCTACCCAAGGACACTTTCCTTCCACTTATCCATGTAAATACTTGTAATGAGGCCACCCTGTAGATTAATGGAACATTGTTGTTTTCATCACTGGCAATGTGGCACGCTTAAATACTCCCAATTAAAAGACTATCGGCAAAACATCCATTAGTGCCTTCCAAATGAAGAGGGGAATCAAAGCTAGTTTGGCAGGAAGACAGCGGCAGGAATATTGCATTTCCACACCCTTAAAGGACAAGTATGCTCACACAAAACAGAATTCATACATTTGACTGGAAAACGGGGTCAGGAGGTCAGACATTCTAGGCAATTGCACACACTCGCTTAAAGTTAACACCCAGAAGTCTCGCTGCCCCCCACCCCCTCCTCGAAAAGTGCATATCGAGGGCCCCAGGAGAAAGGAAGGTAACGGCCCTTTCTGCCCAGGGTTCAGGCAGGGGAGTAAGCGTTAATTCTTGACAGCAACTTCACATGCAATCAGATGAACCGCCGCTGCACGAGCACCTCATTTTCCAAACGCTTATGTTATAGTTTGATCACTGTTTACTTTCCCTTTTCTCTACCTGCCTTTATTTCCCTTTTAGTGTTTAGTTTGCAGGCCTCTTGCTTTACATACTATGTACTGTCCTTACTGAAAAGGCACGGCAGTCGAAACTGCTAAACTAAAACAAAACAAAATGATTCTGGTGGTGTTGTCATGGATATTTGCTTGGCCAACAAGACAGGAATGCGTTTTGCGTGATGTCTATATTCCTTTTGGGAGAGAGGCCTGCACCAGTGTGCCTGGCTACAAGGGGGGGAGGAGGGGGGAGGGGGCGGGCTTGGACTCTGTTGGTATAATTATTCAAGGCATGCGATTGGAATGCATTTGAGCCACGTTCAAGCTATATAAAACTTCAACAACAAAAAACAGACAGGGGAGTCGTAGGTGTAGGTGAACATGTAGGGGAGAGCAGGAAGCATTAAAATGCTGATGCTTCTAAACTGCCCCCTACGGCTGAGAAGTCAACCTTGCGAGGACGACCTTCAGTGCGCTGTAAGTGCGCGTGCTTTACTGTTGGACTCGGGTTCTTAGCTATATCGACCGACCTGTCACTGCCTTTTTAAGAGCGCGTGCTTTACTGTTCCAGAATGTTCCAGAATACATCAAGCAATCCTGTGATTAAAACACAAATATCACGTTAAACTGTATCAAGTGCAATTTTCTACACTAAACTTACATTTGGCGTTTACAACACGGTCAGTTTTCGTTACTTTCATTTGCCTCCTTTGAAATGGTTCCCTGCAGTCATTTCGCAGAAAACTCGATCCATGCTACAATGTGGTGCGTGATTATATTTAATTTAGCCAAAGGCATGCACGCATCTAGCTCGGTTTCAAAATCAAACTACTTAATTACAACGCGTTTATATTTCATTGGAGACCCGAAGGGTCCAACAAATTAAACTGCTCTAACTGGCCATTCAGCGAGGAAATAACGTTTCTGGAACCTACTGAAATAAATGACTTTGGAGGGATTCATCCTGCTAGTGAAATACGCAGAAGTGTTTACGGAATTAAATGCCTTCTGTGTAGAAGGGTTCCGATTCTAAATGTGCCACCAATGACCTCGTCAGATGCCACATTACACCGTTCAAGAAGCAAAACTCCATTCCTGAAGCATGGCGCCTGCATACCGAGCTACTGGCTCAACCAAGCGCAAAGCTGACAATACGATAAAAGCTGGATAACGGAGTCTTATGTCACCAAAAGACTAGGGAACGATGACATCCACAAGCGCCATTCACTAAAACAAACCCTAAACAAGTTCAGCAGAGAGGCCGTGCACAGGTCAAGTGCAGCTTGAGCGCAGTCTTACCAGGACAAGCATTTGAAGGCACGAGCGGGGAGGAGGGGGGGCGACGCGAGTGGTGCGCGCGCGCCACAGCGAGCGATCTGTTTCCAATTATCGCGCCCGCGTCTGGGCACGATAATTGGAAACAGATGTCTGCCGCGCGCGTAACCGCAGGGAAAAGGCCATGACGCACGAGCGTCTGGTCAGCTTTCGAAACCTCCTAACTTAAAGTCTCGCAGGGCAGCGCTTGCGCGCTACTCGAGGCTCGACCTAAAAACAGCATTAAGCAAAATCTGAAAAATAGACTAAGGGCCTCATTACGAGTTTGTCAGTCTATGGACTGCCGTCCCAGGGGTGGCGGTCCCACGGCGGTGAGCCATCCGCTGTATTCCAATTTGGGAGTGTTGCCTACACAGGGACTGACGCTGGACCACCGGCACCGCCAGCACACCGCCGAGGTCACTGGCGGGGGATGGCAGCCTCCATCGGGCGGTACAGAGGCACAAGACCGCCATCTGTATTACAAGTTGGCTTTCCCACGAACTGCCGCAGCAGCGTAATACAGGTAAGTGCATCGGTACCATATACCCATTACCGGGACTGCCCACATAAGGCTCGGACTGCGGCAATGAAAAGGTGGTATTTTTCAACATATATCATGCATATGTGTGCATCCGACACATATGCAGTTGGAATGTACACACAGGCATCAATACATATTGAAATACAGTGCCCACCTCCGTAAGACCGCTGCAGTCACACTGCCGGCCCCTGAAGAAACTCATAATACGACGGTCGGATGGCCAAGTGCAGCGGTCTCCTAGTGGTCACAGACACGGTCCAACAGCGCTCAGACCGCAAAACTCGTAATACGGCCCTAAGTCTCAAAAGGCGCTGCAAATCAATAGAGAATCAGACAGCATCCTTAGTAGAAGCCCAAAAGTCTCTTGCTCACCCCCGAATTTGATGGTTTATATAGCAAATTTCACCATAGAAAATTATAGAAACTACACGGTCAGCATGGTGCAAGCAACAGTTTCATTATTTTCACAAATCACATTTCAACATTTTAAAACGTCATATAACCCTACCATGACCTAATGTCATCCAGAGGTGTCGGAACAAACTAGTCAGATAAACAATAGAAAAGAATGAGGAGTGAATGCACTACAGTGTGCTAGCAATAAGAAGCCTTGGAAAGTAACAAGACGCTTCCTCCAGAGAGGACTTTGAGAACAAAATGTCATGAAAAATAAACAGTGCACATTTTATTATTATAAAGATGCAGTAGAGGTCTAGCTAGAATTAGGCCATGGAAACAGTTTTACACATCACAATTTTTTGGTTCAATTGCATACAACTCATATTATTAAACACATATATTTCTAGTTAAAGAAAACGCCAACACAGTGCACGTGACATAAAGCATTATAATCTGCTGCAGAGGTCAAAGGCCCCGAGCCACAGTCACCAACCAAAGCCATAGACAAGAACCTATAGAAGAGTAAGAGGGCCTTCAACAACCGGTTTAGCCAAAGGCAGAAGGGCTATAAAGCTATTAGAACATTCCCGTAAGGGTAGAATGTTTTATATTAAAAAGGTAAAAACAGAAAGAAAATATTGGAATGTTGGAGCAGAAGGTCTATGCCAGCCATTATTTTCCCTGCGCTACTCTCAACATTCCAATGTTCTACTATAGCCTTATAGACCATCATAACGGGCTATGTCAGCAATGAAAAGCCCTCTCCAGTGTTATAGGCCCGAGCAGAAGGTGAGGGCCCATAACAAGGGAGCGGGCCTTTAATGGCCAATATAGCCTGCTAAGGAGGGCTCTAAGGCTATTAGAACATTCCGCCCATTAAGCAGCCTCCTGGGAGACGTAGGGGGTTTATAAATGTTCACGCCACTGAAGCTTGAGGGCCCTTCACATCTCTTGCTGTGTGCGTGTACCTGACAATTGTTAGAGCGCACACAGCAGGAGCTGTGAAAGTGGGCAGCGATTAGCCCCTTATTCTCCTTGGGCTGTCAATGTTCTCTTTGTGTGGCTGAGATGAGGGAGACAGGAGCCTGGGAGAATTTCCCCCTCCCTCCTTCTGAGGCTCCAGTGACACTAAGAGAGATGGTAGGAGAGAAGCAGAGGTTGTAGAGGACCTCCTCTACAGCCTCTGCTTCTCTCATTCCTTTGCACAATCCACATAACCTGAGGAGAAGCAGGGGAGAAGGAGAGTCAGGGGGTGTAGATTAGGAAATTGGAAAGTTGACAGCAGTTGACCTATTGCAGTGTTTATAGCCCCTTGCTGTTCCCTTATCATCAATAAAACTGCCCAAATTCCAATTGTAAGAAATACCCACCTCAAGGAACAATCACAACCCTTGTGAGGGTGAACCCTTAAGGTCAATAAATTAACCAGAGCTTAAACCCCTGATAGCTATCGCACAGAGCAGACAGGCTTAACCTCTGGCAATGTGTAAATTATTTTTGAAGTGCCAAACAGTAGCAAAGTCAAAATGCAAAACAATCAAATTTTAATTTCTAATAAACAAAATGACACCAAAATGACAAAAATCCAATGAAGGGAACTGGAGATATGAATTTCTAAAGTTTTAAGTAGGAATAGAGCCAAGAAGCTTAAAGTACCAATGATAGTCAATAATCCCAGTAGTTCTGAACCTAGGCGCAATTTGACGCTGACAACAATGGAGGGCAGGTTGAAGCCAGGTTAGTCCTGGACAAAGATTTTACCTTCTGACTTTAGTCCTTTAAGCCTTAAACCACCATAGGAGTACACTTCTAAAGCCCCCCAGGTTTAGTTGCCACTGGTCAGCTGGGCAGATTCAGGAAAAGGCCTCCTGTAGCTTGTTGTGTCCCTGTAGCTTGAACAGAAGGTCAGCCTTATGACACTTGGTGTGCACTTCTTTGTACTGGTTAAAGAGAAAGCAAATCCACCCCTTTAGGGCTCTTCTCAGTTTTCAGACAGCAGGTTCAGTCCTCTTCTGATGTTCGTCAGGTCCAGGAGTGCTCTGAAGTGGGTGCCCAGAGATGCCACATTTATGCGTGGCATGAGCTAGTGGGTGGGAATGACTCCTGCGCATGCTCCAAGCAGGGCCGGCTCTAGGGCGGTGCGTTCGGTGCCACCGCACCGGGCGCTGACTTGGGGTGGGGCGTAATCTTTGCAAGTATATTATCATTTTAAGAGCACCTGCTGTCCCTTTCCTTGCCTCCAGCAATTTTCAGGCGTCGATTAAAATGTCAAGATAACTCCGGTGATTAATAGTCTTCCTGGAAAGAGACCGGAGGTTTGTTTAGTGGAAGTTTTGACTAATCCTAAGGTAGCGCAGAGGGTTAAAATGCCTGCTGCCAAGAACGTGTACCACGCAGCTAACAAAGTGCATATAATGTAAATTGGTCAGTGGGTTACTGCTCCTGTAAGAGAGCTCCTTTTGTTACTTGTCCTTTATAAGTCAAAATCCTAATATAGAACATTGAGTTATTCACTGTCATCAAAGAGCTGCATGCAAGCTGCAAGGTATATGTTAGAGCTATATGTTTTTTTGCCTAGTCTTTCATTATCTTAATCTTGCCAAAAGGGTTCATTTGGGTAGAAAGCAATTCTTATTATTAAAGAGAACCCCTAACAATGGTGTTACGTTTTAAATTCTGAATTTGTGCTTTAAAGTATAAGGACTCTTAAACTATATTGCCTACCAGTATTGATGACATGTCACTCCTACATTACACCTTGTAGTCCTGTCTGATGTAACATTTCGTATACACTGATTTACTCACATATGATTGTCTTTGTGCAATGTGTGTGTGGTGTAAAGTGCTCTGACACCTTACACTGATATGAGTGGTGCTATAAAACTAAATGAATCTGAGAGACAGTGGATATGGACACTTGAGTGGCACTGTTAAAGGGTGCTAGTGAGAGAATCTATGGCAGAGGTGATCATTGGGGGGCCGCCAACAAGCATTGTCGCACAGGGCGCCACCTGTGTTAACCCGTTTGCTGCTGCTGTCGGCCAACGGCCGTCGCGAGCACTACCTCGGTAGTGCTGCGCACGTCCGTTGGCCGACGCGGCCTTGCCCGTTTAATAGAACGTTCCGCACTGGCGCGGAACGTTCGAAGCAGCAAACGGGTTAAAGCCGGCCCTGGCTCCAAGCCAATCGGGTAAAAGTTCCTGGGGCCAACTCTACCCACCTTGGGCATTTTCAAGATGGCAAATGTCTTCGGCCACACGAATCTTGGGCTGTAAGGGCTGGTTGTGTGTGTTTGTGTGTGTGTGTAGAGTGTACTATGGTAACCCTAGTGTTCTCCCACCTTTAACACTAAAGTCCAGTTTGGGGCAGCCACTGTACCCCCAATAAATTCACAGGCAGAAGTCTGGTATAGCTAAGCAAAGTTTTCTAGCAACCAGAGCGGAAAAACAAGAATTACTTTGGCATCCTGTTTCCCTTCTTTTCAAGCGAATTCCCAGTGTTATGTGTGAAAAATCCAAACCTGTCAAGCATGGGATGACATTCAAGCAGGAATTGACACTGCAATGTCAAAAAGGATGTTCAAGACCCACCCTGCATATTTTTCCATGTTCAGAGGAGTCATTTCTGCCCATTCAGGTCAACATATTGTTTGCTCCCAGGAAGCATTTCACACCTTTTTCACGCCTATTCAAATACTAATTACTGGCTAGCAGAAATAGGAGAGCAAATGCAAATTTAACCTCCTGGAACTTAAAGTGGCTTTTCCTTTATATTCATTAAAAACCGACTTCACCATTGAATTGGATTTTTAATAACTATTAAAATAGTTGTTTAATTATTTTTCTAGTTAGCTCCATTCCCAAGATGCAGTATTAGGATGTTAAACTGTAGTCTGGTTTTCTACTTACAACTGCTATGTCAAAGGGTTTATTTTGATAAGCCGAATTGCAGTGTTTAAACTGCCATAATCATGCTACAATGGTAGGCCTGAAGCCATGTTTTACATTGTCACTGTAGTTGATGGTACAATAGGAGCAGAAGTCCACTAGTGGCATTTAACTTACAGGCCAATGCAACATTTTGTACCATATACTAGGCGCTTATAGATAAGGTAAACATACGAATTAGGAATTTGCCAGTTCCACCATGTTTAAAAGGGGAGCACAGGCACTTTACCACTGGTTAGCAGGGTGAAAGAGCAAAGAGGTCAAATGCCAGCAAAAATATAGGGTCTACCAAAAGGCAAAAAATCCAGGGCAACCACGCAGAAAAGCAGTGGCAACTATTCCGCTAAAGCGAGTAGCGTCGCTCCACTGCTTTTTGCAGTGAAAAAAAAAGGAAAAATAAAATGGAATAATAACTTGCGTTATTATCATTTATTTGTTCCTGCTGCGGCGTCTCAGCAGGGCAGGTGGATCTGCTCTGCTCTCAGAGCAGAGGGAGGAGTGGTGGGCACTATGTAAGTGCGCATGAATGTGTTACCGGCCCACTCTGGCCGGTCAAACATTCATGCACACTTTGCCTGTTCTCCATGCAGGCTGCATTACAGCCTGCGTGGAGAACATGCCCAGGCTCTCATTCCCTGGCTGAGCGCCGAACGACGGCACTCAAACCAGCGTTGCAGCGTTGTGATTGGTCATGGGGAGCCTGGGAGCCCAGGTGCTTCCTGTTTCCCCAGAAGAAGCCAGGAAGAGGACCGAGGAGAAGCGGCTGCGGCCGGCAGGTAGTGTTATTATTTTTTAACCCTCCTATCTCTCTTCCCCCCTCCCCGCCCCACTGCTGCTTCCCGGGTGCAGCCGCCACTGCAGAAAAGACAGATTTCCTACACCAATGTTCTAATTAAACAATATTTTCCATAGTGGAGGACACTCCCAAGCAGTTATTGACCGGGGTAGAGTCAAAGGGCCCAAGGCAAAGGTGAGTGCCTTACTCCTTTCCAGTAAATACATGGGAGTACACTCACTGGGATAATATTGCTGTTATGAACCAGACCATTAAACTTTGGAGGGAAATTCACACAATTACTCATTCAATGGTGTGTTTTTTCTGGAAGTATTTAGGTGGAAGGTTCCAAGATGCATAATTGTTGGATTTTCTTGGTGATAAGGCTCCTCCATTTTGTTCCACTGAAATGCATTGTAGTAAGTGACTGGTTTTTGGGTCACAAAAAGGAACAAACATAAACAGTGAAACAGATTCTAATCAGAACAAAAACCCTTTGTTGGTGGTATCATACTAATGTTAGGAATTATGGTGAGTTCAAAGGTGAACTTACTGTAGAAAAATGATGAGTATTTGCTGGGATTTAATGAACCGTGTTGAAGAAAAAATAGTTTTCTCTCATGATTTTCTCTTAGAAGTTAGAGAAGGTGCTCCAGAAGCTAAAATGAGAACACATTTTCTATAAATTCATAAATATCTTCCTCAGCTGTGTGAGTGAAAAGCCTGACATGATGGGTAAAACATGTAATTCCAACTACTTGTACTTCCAACTGCAGCAGCAGTTTGTCAGTTGATTCCCCAGGGTTGCACTCCAGTTTCTCCAAAGAATTCTAATGAACAACTAGAACTCTACATTCTATATTCATGACAAGTATGAGGCACACCTGAACGCCATGTTACTGAAACCAGAGCTGCAGAGTTGAAAGTATTTCCTATGAAGGACGCTGCAGTAAATGAGCAAATTGAATAAACATCTGTTATTCAGCGCCAAGATGCCCACCGGTGAACATGCGCTTTATAAATACACATTATGTTATGTTTCATTATGTCATCGAAATTATGGTTAGTGGTCTAGGTAGCTAAAATGAGGACATATTTTCATTAAATTCTCAAATATCTTCCCCATCCCTTTCAGGGGAAAAAAAGTCTGGCATGCTGAGTAATACATACTTCCAACACCAGCAGCAACCTGTCAGTTGTATCGTAGCTTCACAACAAAGTTCTAATGAACAATTAGAACCTGTTTTAAAATAAGTAATATTATATTAAATCAGACTGGTCAAAGAGGCTGCTACTGTAAAACAGTGAAAACTGTCATGGACTACACAATTTTCAGACTCAGGCCAATTTAAATATCTAATCCAAACAATAGAACTGAATGAATTCTAAAGCTGTCTTCTCCACCAGTATGTGTCCTAGTGCAGGCACATTCTGTGAGCCAGGCGAACATTCTAGTTCATTACTAAAACTCTGTGATCTTCACAGGCATTATGGGAACAAGGCATAGTTGGTGATACTGCAGTGATTACTCGGGCACTATATAGGAATCCCATGGGTAGGTATTGAACGGCTAGAAGCCAATCAAAAAGTAGCATTTTTGTTAGTGCACAACTGTCTGACTTACAATTAAATACACATTCTGCGTGAACAGTCCAGCAGGTTTCCAAAGCTGCAAAGAAGAGCTGAAGGCAAAAATTCAACAGTTTTTTTGGTGTTTTTAAGAAAATGTCAGGGACCTTAAAATAATGTCCTCTTTGCCTGAGGCTGGACCCAAATCCTTAACACTCCGGGTCAGTTCCTGCGAGTTCCCAGCCATGTCCATTTCAGCTCGTCTTAACAAAGCTCATCCAATCCTTACTCAAAACTGAGCAATGCTTCCATCAAAAACCACCATCCACCATAGTGATAGTTGTTCATTAGATCTCTTTGGAGAAACTGCTATCGAAGGAGACGAAGACGAAGCAGAAGGACTTCTTTCAGCGTGAGCGTATTCCTTTCAAATCCTACAGGCTGAAACACCAAAGTCACAAACCCTGGTTTAAACATAAAGTAAATCAGTCCCTGAACACTGGTCTTTTCCAGGAACTTGCAGGGAGTCTGAGCTGGAATCCTCAAGTAATTGCTTCTAGACTAACTATTGAGTGAACCTTTGTAACTGTATCTTTGAGATGTGTGTTTCAGCCCCAGTGCCTCATGACAAGGCTTTATTCACAAAGCTATTCTAGCTAGGCACATCCTGTTTCCTGTAGCTGCTGTTTCTCTGCACCATGTTTGAAAAATAAATAAAAAAGTAAATTAAAGAAAAATGTCATTACGATTTCAAGCTTGATGTCGCCCATCAAAAGAGTCGACCAGGTCCAGGTTCTCTAAATTAGGCAGGTTCAGGTAGAATTTGCATTGGTGCATCCATCCTGGAGACTGCACCGGGGAGGGCCCCGCTTCAGTCTCGTCCTTTGATGTACTGCAAGGCAAAGAATCTTTCGGCTTTGTGCTGATATGCAACTTGACATTCACCTGTCTCCCATTATTGACTATCTATGGATCCCTAATCACTGCAGATGCTACATGTAGGACTCTTTCATATAATATGTCAATCAACCATAAACCCGCCCACTGGATCTGATAGGAAAGGCCACTTGCTCGACCTTGTCTTCCTGACATTACCAATCTTCTAATGCAAACCTCTCGTACCTCTGGACTGGTCCACCCACCTTGTAATCCCCGTCTTTCTGGCTTGAAATGTAGAAGAGCTCGAAAAGCAGCAGGAAATTTCAATAATTAAAAGAATCTGTGGGGAACAATGAAATCAGCATTTTCAATTAAAAAAGCTGCACTACCAGTTTGGACTGTTTTTAGCCATATGTAACTAGGCATGAAGAGACGCTAAGCAACCAATAATTTAAAATAATGGTGTCCAACGTTGGTCCATTAAGGACTGATTTTTCCATTTCGAGTCCTTTAATTCAAATTTATTCAATGTGAATTTCACAAACTGGCATTTATCCAGCCCTCTTGGGTGAATGTTTTTGGATCGAACTTGCCTTCTTCTAGCCTCCAGAACTGGACACAGTACTTCAGGAACGGCCTGAAGAGTGATGCATACAATGGTACAATCCCACCTTGTTTGCTGTAACACATCGACCTCTTGGTCTCTGCACTTTGAGGTCATCCTTTAATACCCACAAGATCTCCTGGTGCAGTAAAAGCTTTTAGTGTGATTCAATGGGCGCCTCCAAAATTTGAGATACTTAGTGGGAGTGATGTCTGTTCTTGATTCTGGTCTATTTTACTACCACATGCTGTTTTTTTGTATATATTTATGCATGTATGTATGTATGTATGCATGTATGTGGTATTTATAATGGACAAGCCTAACCAAAAGGCGTCAGAGCAATGTACAGGGTCAAAGATTATGAGGTTGTCATTCCAGATCCTATGTGCTGAGATGGGGAAGGCTTGTTGACTTGTTTTTGTCTTTTTTGTACTTCTTCCTCTCCAGCTGATGGTGTCCTGGTTGTGGGCGTTCCGAGGGTCACCGGAGGGGGCGAGCTTGTCAGCCAGATAGGAGGGGGTGCCAGTTGTGATGACTTTGTAAATGATGCAGCTGTGTTTGGCAATGGTGCAGGTCGGCATGGGGAGCCAGTATAGTTTCAGCATGTCATACAACAAAGCCCTTGCTAGACCCAGCTAAAAACGTTCTATTAAAGTCATGATAACAATAATTACTTTGGCCTGTTAAAGCAGGATTGGCCTTTCTGTTTCCAGACATTCTGAACCCAGCTTGCCTTACCCAGACATCCTGAACCCAGCTTTCCATACCAGACATTCCAAACCAAGCTTTCCGTAGCCAGACATTCAGAACCAAGCTTTCCGTAGCCAGACATTCCAAACCAAGCTTTCCGTAGTCAGACATTCCGAACCCGCTTTCCATACCAGACATTCCGAACCCGCTTTCCATACCAGACATTCCAAACCAAGCTTTCCGTAGCCAGACATTCAGAACCAAGCTTTCTGTTTCCAGACATTCCGAACCCAGCTTGCCTTACCCAGACATCCTGAACCCAGCTTTCCGTAGTCAGACATTCAGAACCAAGCTTTCTGTAACCAGACATTCCAAACCAAGCTTTCCGTAGCCAGACATTCAGAACCAAGCTTTCTGTAACCAGACATTCCAAATCAAGCTTTCCGTAGTCAGACATTCCATACACAGCTTCCCGTAGACAGTCTTTCCGAACCCAGCTTTCCGTAGTCAGTCATTCCAAATCCAGCTTTCCATAGTCAGTCATTCTGAACCCACTTTCCATAGTCAGACATTCTTAACGCAGCTATCCGTAGTCAGTCATTCTGAACCCACTTTCCATAGTCAGACATTCTGAATGCAGCTTTCCGTAGTCAGTCATTCTGAACTCAGCTTTCCATAGCCAGACATTCTGAACCCAGCTTTCCGTAGTTAGACATTCTGAACCCAGCTTTCCATAGTTAGACATTCTGAACCCAGCTTTCCGTAGTAAGACATTCTGAACCCGCTTTTCATAGCCAGAAATTCTAAACCCGCTTTTCTTAGCCAGACATTCTGAGCCCACTTTTCATAGCCACCCAATCTGAACCCAACTTTCCACAGCCAGACATTCTGAATCCAGCTTTCCATAGCCAGACATTCTGAATCCAGCTTTCCATAGCCAGACATTCTGAACCCAGCTTTCCATAGCCAGACAATCTTTACCCAGCTTTCCGTAGTTAGACATTCTGAACCCAGCTTTCCGTAGTTAGACATTCTGAACCCGCTTTTCATAGCCAGACGTTCTAAACCCTGCTTTCCGTAGTTAGACATTCTGAACCCCGCTTTCTCTCTAATCACTGAAAAGAGCATTTTACTTCTAAGTTTATTACTCAAAGGGGGCAGGACAGGGTTACTCTACACTGAGTTTGCCACTCAACCCATCGCTGGAATATGCCCTGCTATCCACTATCATTAGATGGAAATGCACACATTCTAAGCACGCAAGAGTCTTTTACTACTAAACTTCTACTAACTAGGGCTGTCTCGCCTCCCTTCTCCCACGACCACCACTCACCACTGGTCAAACCACTCGCCCACGGCTTCATTGACATCTGCCACTTTCTTGTTGATTGCCACAGCTCCCAAGCATCAGTTAGCATCCACTCAGCCGGCCATAGCAGATTCACCAGCACCTAAGATTGGACCAGCCCTCTGCCGGCATGTTGTGGAGCCCAGTTTGGTCTCCGTGACATCAGGGAGGTAGGATTCACACCCCTAGATTCCTTTTCTGACTGGTGCAATTGTATTGGGCTAACACCAGACACCCCTACGCCCTACCAACCTACCACATTCCTCGGAAGGACTGTGTCCTCAGAACAGCCCAGCAGGCACCTGAAAGGAAGCCTACGCCAAGCCCGGGAAGGGAACCTCCACCCTCATGCCAGTTGCTGGCTCTGCCTCGTCTATTCGCCTTTTTATGAGTATGGTTGTGATCAATGTTCCATTCAGGGAAATCCTGTGTCAGATAATGTTCCCAGAGTTTGCAGTGACCTTGTGCAAACATCCTGAGACGCTCTTCTTGACTTTTGTGGCACGTCGCCAAGGCTTGACTACGTCAGAGTCATCAGGTAGTGCTGGGAGCACTATTTTATGGTGTATGCCCGTGTCACGAGGGCAGTGAAGGGGATAAACACAACAAGATTAAAGGCCTTTAGATAAACATTGCAAGTTCTGGCAAAGCTAATATGCCAGACTATGGCAAGTTAATGCGATACTTAAACTTTTATTTTTATATATTGTAAGCTTATGCTACAAAAATAAAAAGAACAAAATAAAACCAGAAAATATGCCACCGTGTACACGTAGTAGGCAAACGCTGGCAATAAAAACTGGAAATTTAAAAATAATTAATACAACAGTATGGGTGCTTCCTAACAGGCTCGAGCACTTAGAACAGGGATAGGAATCCTTTATAGTTTTAATGCTCAACACAGGGAAATGTCATTCGTATGTCACAAAGAAAGAACAACTATTGGCGCAAAGCATGGCTACCCGCAAACATTATCACAGGGGCCAAAGACAGTTGGTCGGTGGTGTGACCGAGGGCTGCACAGTTTCCAGCAGGGGGTGGTTGGGTGGTGGGGTGATGTGGGGGGGAGGGGAAGCGCAGCATGTACATCTACAGGCTGAATTGAATTGCACAATGTGGAAACAGAAAACCCGGGAACAATCCCTCTTTCCCGCTTGACCAAATTGTGTGATCCTGGACAATTGTTTTATTTTACTTTCCCTCCTTTTCTTTCATTTTCTCAAATAAGAGGACCTCAAAATACATGACTTCAGAATGTGTGCTGTACAAAAACCTCTCCATGTATGATAGCAACCCCAGCAACCCAGAGGGTGCACATAACAACTGACTAGCCTCTTAGTTCACTATTGGCATTGTTGCCAGGATGGTGGTGAAGCATCAATGTTTCTAAATTCATGTTTGAAAACTCGCACCTTTTTAAAGAAAATACTTCTCAATGCACTGATATAATCTGATTTACTAAAGTGAAAGTTTCTGCATGTTAATGAAATACACTTTTTAAATTTTGAAGAGACTTCATCATATTCTTACACGCTTGCCGTGAGGTGTCTTTATAAATGAAGGTGCTCCTAAAGTTAAGTGGTGCAGGGCTCCCTAGTTAATTCCTCTCTTTATCTGCAAATACATTTAAATAAACCTTTGTCCGTTTATTTAACATATTTTTAATGTTAGTGCTCTGTCAAGTAAACAGCAGCCCAGTGCTGCTTTTGACCAGAGGGCCGCACGTAAATATCAGGAGGGCCGCATGCGGCCCCTGGGCCATACTTTCAGTATCACTGCTCTAAAGTAACCTGAAGAAATAGTTTAAAGACACAAGAATGACTAGAAAAATCGAAAAGGTTCAAGAAAAATTCTAGGATAAATAAAGTATCTGTCAGTAGTCCTGGCACTGAAGTGCACTTTTTTTTAAAGCAGATGTGCACACGTGGTCAGGCAAAATGCTGTCCTTTACAATACAAATCAGCCCATCGCTGAAGTGGGCTGACCCATTGCCCGATGCTGTGGCGAGCGGAGGCAAAGTGTGAATGACAGGTGAACAGACCAGTGGCTGAAGTGGGCTGACCCATTGCCCCATGCTGTGGCGAGCAGAGGCAAAGTGTGAATGACAGGTGAACAGACCAATGGGGTGCAAGGCTGACCCAAAGCATCTCTATGTATGCATATATGTATCTATTTTTTCATTCAGAGATTGTTTATTACATGAGGCTGTCGAAAGAGCTAAAGCTGTCCCTAGGCCAGAGTTAAAAACAATTGCTGATAAAAACTCAGAAATGATTTCTGAAGTTGGCCTAACCCCCTGTTTATATTTGGCAAGGCTCACCCAAGGCTACAACGTGACATATGTCAATGCACTTGTAGATCATTTTCACCACACTCACAGTGGTAGTGAGATCACATGGGCATGTTTCTTGCAGGATGTGAAGATGCTGTACAAACAGCTGGCTGGATCTCAGCTGGAAGAAGTGAACACCCCCATTGGGACAGGGCTGGACGACATCCTGGAGACAATACGGATCCACTGGGAGAAGGACATAGAGAAGAACCGCGCCGAGACCGGAACCTTCCTGCAGGCCAAGGTAAGTGCGAGCTGCTGTCTCTGACCAGCATCTGTTGGCGTCCCACATGGGTGTCCATGATAGGTCCATGAGAGCAGGATCCGGGCCAGATGTTCAAGATAGTAAATGAATATGTTCAAAAAGTTGTTTTTAGGTTAATTGTGTGTAAGTGTATCCCATGTGGATATCCTGAAAAGTTAGTTTGGATCCGGCCCTCCAGGGCCTATGATGGACACCACAAGTGAATCAGTGTTTTAAAAAAAAAAAAAAGCATGGACGTTTTCCATTAAATACAATTCTGCATTCAGAACATTTTATTTTAAATGTTGAAGCAGGTTCTTGTCCTTAAGGTGCCCCACTTCAGTTTCCTTTCCCAGGTCTGGCAACTGGCGTGCATGCCAGTGAGTTATTCAGTTGTCTCTGCAGCACCAATGGTCGGTTACCAGCCTCCTACAGTTTTAGTGATAAAGGGAAAGAGTGCACTTAGTTTTAATATTATTTACATATTAATAAATAGTATTTTCCCAACGTACAGGTAGAAACTAAGTCAAACAATATATTATAGAAAAAACGCAATGTGGTCCAGGCAGCTTCTGTTAAAATGTTGAAAGTACATGCACTTGCTTTACTGAGGAAACGATGACAGATGAATTCCTATAATTCATTGTAACCAGTGGTAATCACTTTATGCAGCATTCCATTCCAATATTTGTTGCTCACTGTGCCATTAGACCCAAGTCAACCGACGTCAAATCATCCTTGATTCTGCTCCAAAAGGTACAGTCCAGTAAGACCCCTCTATCCTGTGCTTGGAGTTTTAGCCAAAGTCATTTGGCTCTCCTGTTTCTTCTCCTTCTGATTGGCCCTGGGAAAATATACCAGATGGTAGTGTGAAAACCATAATAGTATTTAATGCATCAGGACCCACGACTGTAGTAAATCCAACAAAAACAACCCGACCCCCATCGGTAGCGTAACAACGATGAAGCAGCAAAACCTGTTTGTAAAAACATCAATGAAAAATTTAAAACCAAGAGATTTAAAATGCCAAACAATCCTATTATTTATATAGGATTACAAACTCAATCAACACTCAACTTGGCTCTGATCACACCCTCAAGAAAAACATGGTAAACTACTTGAAGTCTACATAGCAAGTAAAACTTCTATGCATACAACTTCAAGGAACTACAGTCTTGAGGAGAACCCAAGCAGGCTTTTGGCCTGCTCTTTGTATTAACTAAGGTCTACTCGCAGTTTAAATGATCAACCTGGTAGCAGACCAGGTCAGGATTAAAACACTCATTTTACTGGACTTGTCATTAAAATATGGGGGGCTAGGAATCTCCTCTCTCCTGCCTCGTCCTCTTTGGCGTCTACCTTGTACGCAATCGATAGTCAAAACTAGGAGGCGATCTAACATCAAGGTATCCCTTCCAGCAATGCATGAAATTCATTTGGAATTGGGTGGGAAGTGACTGGCTTAAACTAAACGCAGAAAAATGGAAGTGCTAGTGGTAAATGGGAAACATGGTTTCTGGTTTGATACGCACTGGTCACCTGAGAAGGGAGATCTCCCTTCCTGCATAAAATCTGTAAAAAGTCTAGGAGTGAAAATGGACTGTGAACCGCTTATTGCAGACCCAGTCGCCTCAGGTGTCCCCATCCGTGCCTTCAGCCTAAAACCTCTGAGGAACATCTTACCAATTCTGAAAGACAATAGCGAAAGAGGGGCCATATTTGCCCTTATAGGGTCCTGCCTTCATTATGTTAATTCCCTCTATTTAAGCATTCTATTTTACCTGCCTCACAGACTCTACGTTATTGAACATCTTGGTCTTTGGAGCCCCCAGATTACCTCATGCCCAGCACCACATTTATCAACAGCACTAGTGACTCAGTCTAAGGCTCTTAGTACCGCCCGTGTATCCCTAAACTGATGCTCAGCTTCCGTACACCTATCAGTCACTTCCAAGTTCAACAAAAGCAGGCTAGGAGGACGTCGCTTCTCTGTGTGCTCGGCCAAACTCTGGAATTCTTTAACCAACAGATTGACATGCCATAACCAAAGTTGGCACTTTTAGGGGGATCTTTGAAAACCTAGGGGGCATATTATCTAGGGTTGGCGATAATTATCGCTGAGCGCGCTTAGCGCGCTTTTCTTTATCGCCGGCTACCGCTGGAATATCTCACCAAGCTAGCACTGTATTACCAATGCTCAGCGCTATGGTGATAAATATTCCAGCGATAGCGGGCAAATGGCCAAACATCGCCTAAAAAACAGCGATGTCCCTCCCAAAACAGAGATGATCTTGGTGATAAGGCCCTGTGGCCTTAACCCCATAAACCACCTCCCATGTTAAGAATGCCTAACACAGGAATTTAGCAGACGTTAAATTCCTGCGTTAGGCCAGAGGTAGCGCGATTATTATCATCGCTACCCCTCCTTGCTAATATCGCGAAGCTGCCTTCGTGATATTTTCCCATGTTGTTTCTGTCAGCCACGCCTACTTTGCATCTCATTATCGATGCGTAGCGAGTGGTGACAGAAACGGGAGTTAAATCAAGGATACACGCGCTAGCGTGTCCTTGTTAATAATGCGTTAGAATTATCGCCGCTTTTCGGCCAAAAACGGCCGCTAAAGCAGCGATAATTCTCTTGATAATATGCCCCCTAGGTATTCTGTCCAGCCTTGCAGATCCTACCCTTGTCAGTTTATCGCTTCTTATGGTCTAGCGCCAAGAAATCTATGGTGAACGGACACTCAATTTTCAACATTAGATCGGGCAAAATAGTAAATACTTACCTCCAAGTACTATCACACATTTTCATAAAACAACTCACTAAAAACATCTACTTTCAAAAAACCATGCTCGGTCAAACAATATTTTCCACTTATGTTACTGTTTAACAATTTCTTCTTAACACTTATGTGATACTGAAATATTGAAAACCATACTGATGTTTTTATGAGATCATTTTACAACTCTCACACTACTGCATCAATAATTATGTGAAAAACTATAACACTTTGATGAAAGACGATATTCTGACCCTTTCAAGTTACCAACAGCATGATCATTCATTCCACAAGGAGATTGTCATGGTATTATTTCCACCCTGTACCTGTTTGTACCCACAGGAATCAGATGTTGTACCTGCAGCGCGGAGCCAGGAGGAGCAGCAGGTTGAGGGCCTGCGGGAGGAGTTTCGCGGCACTGCGTGTAAGATACAAAGCCTGCAGGCAGAGACTGAGTCCTTGAGAAGCTTGGTAAGCAATTTTCGACTCCAGGTTATTTGGAGAGTCAGACAGGAGTCAAATCTCACTCACTGAGTCTCTCTAGTCACTTCCTTCGCAAGAGGAATTCTTCTGCTCCATTCGCCCTTACCCTCCACCCTGCAAATAGTGTATTGTGTTGCATTTTAGTATTTATAAAGTCGTTCCTACCCCTAGGTGGGACATTCAGGGAGACGGGTTAACGTTCAGTGACAGCTCACCTTGTTGGTCCTTGTAAGCTGCAGCAGTGCAGTGCAGTGCCTACAATGTTTTACCCCACGAGTGTGGTAGCCACAATTTTGTTCTCTTTTGGTCATGTGACTTGGCGTTTGTTGGCAAGTCCCAGTGTCCATCACCTGAGCCTGTCTCTGCAAGATTCTTAATTTGTCATTGTTTGGTTCTGACATGTTCCTCAGAGCTGCTGTCAGATGGGGGTCTCTGTAGCTTTGTGGAGTGCTGTCTGCTTTTGTTCTGAAGGACAGTCAGAAGAAGCGTGACTACCTGCTGAAAACTAGAGGATAAATATTGCAAAGTTAGCAATTAATCCATAGGCAAATACCCCCTACCTTCGGAGTTTGCACCTGGAATGGAATTGGCATCATGATTGTAATAAGTGCCAGGGCCCTTGGTCAATATTCGCCTATGCTGTTGCCAATCTTCGATCTCAGCAAGTATTAAATTACCAGAGATTTTGACTACTGAATGTTAAAGTGAGCTAGCCCTGTAAATACCTGCTTCCATTTTGCACCATGTTTTATGTATTTGAACAATGATCCGGAAATGGAGATAAGATTTGTTTTGTGGCCAGTCTCCACAGTGCAGCCCCCTTTTTGTTCGGGATGGTACTCGCTGCATTTCCGCTTTGTATTTGTTTGTTGCAGTTGATCCCCGGTGCCCTTGTCTCAATCCTTGCTGAACCATTTTTGCTATGGGTGGAGCCCCCGCATTTCTCCATTTCCATTTTTGTGGGTGACTCTCCTCTACACCGGCTTCAACCCAGGTTTTTTGTATTAGAGAGTGGTTCCCCACCTTGGTTTCCCCATAAATCTGTTTGTTTTTTTGTGCCGCGTGTCCTCCTCTTCCCCAGCTGCTCTCCATGTGCTCTTTTGCATCTGAGGAAGAAGAAGCCCCGGGGTAAACCGGAAGGAGGGTCATGCCAGTGATGATATTATAAAAGACACACAAATGATGGACGGACTGCAGAGCAAATCAAACATTCACCCCGAGTCAATAGATCTGGGTTAAATCCATCATTCTTTTGCTCACTATGCCACCCCCGTTTAGACCCAGCCATATGCAAATCAGTCTTGACCCTGTGCCTCATGGGAACAGTCCAGCCCGAACTGCCAGGCCAGGTCATCCCTAGACTGTAAACAAGTATCCTGGGACCGGTTTCGGAGCATCACCCCTCATCAGCCAGGCTAACTTGAATCCAGTGGCATGAAAATATACTCATGTCTTAGTGGTGCCCGAAAAATTACCACTTGAGCCAAGTCACTGAGCTGAGATACTGGAGGAGGGGTCTAGTCTGTGATCATGAGATATCCTGGATATAAAGTTCCATATTGTCTCAAATCGTCCCGCTCTTATGTTGTTTTAACCATTTCTGCATATGTGACAGTGATGATGAAGATTTTTCCTGTGTTGCAGAACATGTGGGTCGTCACAATCAATGCAGATTCACAAAAGTATTTATGAGTACTGGACGTAGTACTCCAGGAGTATTCATTTACATATTTTTACATGCCCGTATGAATCCGCCTTGAAATGTCCAATTGTCAATTAGTAGAAATGCAAAAAAGGATCAGTCATTTCTATTTGTGTGAATGTTCCTTTTGTATTCCCATTTCAGATGTTTTGGGGTCAATTCACAAAGGCAAGAAGGAGTATGTAAAAGAGTACTTGAGGAGTACCACCTTTTGTACTCCAAAATGTCTTTCTGAGTAGGCCAATTTATCTTAATAAACAGACTTATCCCTTTGCTGGTAGCTAATGACTACTCAACAAAACAAGTTAGGCGCAAACTTTACAGCATCAATATGCGTAGGGGAGGTATGATTGTTTTTTTGTGGTCTTTAAATTAGGCTCCAGCAACTGCACCATTGATCTCACGTTGACATCCATTTTGAGCAACATTTCTCGATTTACTGTCAAGTGTGGATGTTCAAGTTGAAACATGAATCAAGTGACATAATTTGTCCTTAGTTTTAAATTCTGACAAAGATAAGAAGAGGAACTACAACTTCCACAATTATTTACTAATCGAGGGAGGTTGCTGGGATGCTATAAAACATAAATCTTATGAATGGTTGTAGGTGTAAACTAATGATTAGGAGGCACAAGTGCTGCAGCTTGGATATGATTCTACAACATCGGTAAACAATGTGTACCTCTATTGTCATACACAACTGACGCGATCCTATTTCTGCACACTTTTAGAGAGCGCAACCAAAAGGTTAGCGATATGGACTTCGTAGATCTGTGTACAGAATATATACAGATCAGGCGTGATATGTTTGATAAAGAGAATGCTTAAGATGAGATCCATATACGTGTTTTGGAATGGAAACTTGGATCAAGTACAGTATTCCCATATTTGGGCGCTCCCTTAAATTCTCAACTAAAAGGGTTAGCCTTAGGGCAGAAAGTAATGGATCGATAATGAGGTTCACACATACCAGGGGTATAAATTGATTTACTCCAAGCTGAAAACCTAAAATGTAAAATCTGCGGCAACAATACGCTTTGACTCGGAATGTGGGAATATGCAAATTTTGTTGCCAATCTAAATAGAGGAAAAGAGATCCTTACGTTGCTCACCCACACCCCTAGCAAACTTATAATGCACTAAGAGTTGGGGCTCACAAATATCTCTGATTTGGTTAAATGTGCGCTCCTGACACTGTGGTTATGAAACTAGATGAACACAGAGTAGTCAAAGATGTGCATTGCCTGGATTGCTATATGTGGATTGCTATAGCCAAATGTATATGCAGATAAGGCTGGTCTAACCAAATGTATATGACTATAAGTGTTACCTCCTGGGAGCAAAGAGAGCTAAAAAGAAGCCAATGGTTAACACAACTCTTGTATTATAAGACAAAAACAATTATGGCAGACAATTGTTAGAGAAAGTTAGATTTCTTATAAGCTTGCTATTGATTCACATAAGATGGATAGTAGAGTGATAACATCTGCTCTTCTGATAAATGTGCCTTGTCTACAACAATGCATTACGTTTTTGTGCTTATTATAATAAACAAAGAATATATGGTAAGCATTTAATGCCAAGGATGGACTTTAGAAGCTGCAGACTTGCTGTCTTTTTTACTGAAGCTTCAGTCTTGCTTACAGCAGTGAAGGGGTTTCCAATATCAGCAATGAAACAAAGGGATACATTAAGTAAGCTATGGTAATAAGATGATATTTTATGGATAATTAGCCTCCCTTTGCATTACATTAGATGATTCTGTAGTTTTACAGGGTGTGTTTATACACACAAATGTTTATGTACTTGTGATGGTCAATGACTGTATGGCTACTTTTTCCAAATGAATTTAATATGATTACCTTTATTGTTACAGAAAAGGGGATTGGAGAACTCCCTGCATGACGCCAAGCACTGGCACGACATCGAGCTGCAGAACCTGGGCTCTGTCATCTCCAAGCTGGAAGCAGAGCTGGAAGAGATCCGCAGAGACACCGAGCAGCAGCAGAGAGACCGCGAGAACCTGCTCAGCAACAAGATGCAGCTGGAAAAGGAGATTTCCACCTACCACTTCCTTCTGGATGGAGAGGAGAAGAGGTAGCTTGCCGCTGGAAGTGTTCCTTTGATATTTATTTAAGTAATTAGGCCGAGGTGGAAGTAATCTTGTATCTTGTCTTTATTCCATATTCCCAGTTAAGTGAGGTAGCTCAAGGGCCCAGGCAGCAGTAGGTGAGAGGTTATGGAAGGTGGTTGATGGTGGAGTTTACTCTCTGGCCTTCTGTACTGGCTCTGGGACACACATGCAAAAGAAGGGTTCCTCCCTGGGTGGAAGAAGCAGATTCCTAGTTAGGAGTGGACTTCACTGGACCCTGTAGGAGACGTGAACTCAAGGAGCCAGTCCTGGAACTTCTGGGAGGGACTAGGGGCCGTATCATATAAAGAGGGCACTGGGATCACCAAGTTAGGTCATTGTTTCTGCTACAGTTGTGCATCGACTGGGGTCTAAAGTAGTTGAAGAGCTGGAGCAGTGCTCTTTTACCACCTCAGCTTGTCACAGGAACTTTCAAGGAACGTGCTGCTTTTGACTAGAAATATAGCAGCATTTGTTGACATATCTGAAGTAAACAACAGAACATAACAGAATACCATATGCAAACTAACATAACAGCACAAAATAAAACATAAGGTACATCACGACAAAAGAGGCAAAACAAAACGCACACAACTGCAGTAAAACACAGCAAAATCACATTACAATAAGGCAGTTCGAAACACAGAGGTACAAAATACATAAGGAACACATCACCACCGCAACAAAATGTCACACAGTAAATGTACACAAAACATTCTTGTCACACATTCCCAATTCAAGAATCCTGTTTTAATAATACAATGGTAAAGATGTTTTGAGCAATCACTACTTATATATACCACCAAGGGCAGGAAATGGCTCCAGTCAAAATGTTTTGTGATCCCACCCGAGGTGTGACTTTCACAGCAGTTTCAATAAGTGGTAACATCATTTAATGGCCCCTAGATAGATGCAATTTTTCAAAACAAAAAATAGTTTTAAACAATTGCATATGCAGACCCCAGTGATTAAGAGTATTGTTTCTGACTTAAGCAATTAAAGTTTAGTATTAAAAAACTGTCATATTTTTTATTTTGGTACATCTATAATTATAATAACTTCATAGGCTTTATCCCAACTATTTTCAGGGAGAAAAATGGAAGTACTCCTGAGGCCGGGCTTACTTCCCCCCCACCTGCAAAAAAAAGTAACATAATGGAGAGCCGCAGCTAATAGGTCAAGGTAGCCGTGGGTCGAAAAAGTTTGGGAACCACTGCCCTAGAATACTGATAAAATACTCCAAAGCTCCTGAAGAAAGGCATAGCCTAGCCAACTAGTTTGTCCCACCAGCAGCAGAGGTTCCCCATGTCAGAATGGGCAGCAAAATGTTACTTCTACCAGGGCATTGAAAATCAATACACTAGCCCTGTTATTGATAGAAGCTGGTGTCATATTGGATTAAAATATAGCACAATTATACCTGTATAAGGGACACTTAAAAATTGCAAATAAAAATAGATCAGCCTCAAACAGCCACTAAACTGGTCTACAATAGTGGATGCTATGATCATTGAAATGCCAAAAGTGATGATGAAATGATGTGTTTTTGCATGCTTATGAAAGGTATGCCTCAGCTTAGAATGTTTTTATTAAGTTGAAAACTATATGAAAATAGATACTTTAGTTTTTGAGTCACAGCACAAAAGAATGTTCAGTACATATGTGTTTTTAACTTCTTGATCCTTTGTCAGTTAAGCATATTTATTCCTGGCTTTTATGTCTAGTACACAAGCATTTGTATTCGCTTGGCCCTTTGCCAGCAAATGCGTTCATATGCACCTAGTTCTTTGTTGGGTACTTAGATGTGTTGTGTCCTTGGCTCTTTAGTATGCAAGTGTTGTAAATATGTGGTCCATTTTTGAGCACATACCGTACACTTACTTATATTGCACCAAAACCTTTAGGTATACAAGTGCATGCAGTCGTCCAAATGTTCTAAAATGGAGCATCTACAATATTCTCCCGAAACACCTCAAACCTATTGCCAAGGGAGCTCATCACAACTGCCACCCCCACAACCTGAAGCAACTTGACAACTAGCATACTCCTGATCAAGAGAGGAACCTTTAGTACTTCCATTGGCATGATCGTCTGGGTTCTGTTTAAGATGCATCTTTCACATGTATACTAATGTGCCATTTAATAAGATAGGTTGTGTTATAAACAAAGGAGAGAGCTTTAGAATTCACTATAGTGCATGGCCTGCCTATGTAGCATCCTCAATTTAATAAATTTATGATCATTGAGGGCCACCTTGCTACAACCATAGCCGCATGATTCTGGATTCTTCGCCGGGGGCTCAGCATCTTTTTCCATGTACTGATAAACAAGGACATGCAATAATCCAGAGGGGACCCCATGAAGGCACAAGACACAGTGGCTTCCTCTTGCTCCCTGAGGAATGGGTGCAACATGGATAAGATTCTAAAGCAAAATCCACATTTGTTGGTTGACTTGTTAACTTGGTGACCCAGTGTTAGGGGGGAGTGCAACACAGAAGTTCTAACTTCAGAAGATAGTTTAATTATCAGGTCACTAGCACACATATGCTCATGAGCGACACCAGTTTAGCGATAGAATGCCGGAAGTTGACCAGTATCCATTGTGTTTTTCCAATGAACCAAGAATGTGCCAAGTATCCAGCATTGTACATATGCATTTGTATGCTCTTCTCCCATACTTTCTGGTTAGCGACATTCACCAACATGCCCTGGCGGTAACCCATCATGCTACCAATAACACACCATTGAATGTCCGCGACGCCAGATTTATGGTGCTCGTTAACATCGCGTTCACCAGCCACACTTATTTCCATCTACATGCAGTTTCACCAATTAGTATTCCTGAAGTCCTCAAAAAACCATTTCCCTTGCAGTTTGCCTAATTCTCTCTGAACTTTACTTAATATCTAAATTTCCAGTCTATGTTGCATTCCAGGTGAGAATTTCATTCACCGACCAGGTACATTAACTTTATTATTACCAATTTGAAGGTCAGTACTTTACTCACTCCACTTTCCTCAGTTGCAAAGCAACATAGAATGTCTGATGTGAACAATGATGTGCAAAGCTAGGAGGGGCACTGGTCCTTGGCTAACATTCTTTTTTGTGTTTTTACTTCTAGATGATTCTACAGACACCAGTCCCTGTAAAATATTCAAGAAATACAACATGTAACTTAAACTTCCTGAGGAATGGTTCTGTGATTTTATGAGTGCAACCACACAGCAAACCTTTTGCCAGTTTGCTTTGATTCAATTTGACTAGGATGTAGTTTTAAAGACTGTTTGCCTGAGACAATTCTCACCAGTTGACGTTCATACAGTGCACATACAGAAACTGTTGTACTTCTCTGTTTTCGTGTGGATGGTAATCACTCAGAATGGAGGCAGCACTCCGGCAGTGTTCAAGAATCGTCCAGAGGTTGGCACAAATATGACATCATTCACCAAAATCCGAAGCCACAAATAAAAGTCTTCTATTGCAGTTCCCAGGTCCACTTACAGGGTTCTGTTTGCCTGCACTGTCAACATGATACTGACCTATAATTAAAAAACACAAGCAACACCAGTCTGGGCTATATCTTTGATGACATACAGTGAACTATTTGTGATATGTTGTGACAGTCTTTCATGAAAAGTGCATTTTATTGTTTAAGATGAAGCTTTTTAGACAAGTGTAGTCCAGCTATCTAAAGGATACCAAGAATGTCAGTGCTGGAATGACTGAGCAGGAGTCTGTGGACATGATTGGCTCCTTTTACGGCTGGATGGACTGATAAACTTGTCTGACAGCCACCCTGTAAGCAGAACAACTTGAAAGGAAAGGTTTTACAAAAATACAGGGATTTTCTTTGATCCAACACTGTTTAGTGCTATCCTAAAAAACATCACCTATGCCCTTTCATTGCCTATCTCAACATAAGAAATAATTGACAGTCTCACTATTGATATATAAAAAAAAATTAAATGTTATGCATTGAACGTCAAAGTAAGCTTTATTGTTCAATTAATTAAAATCATCACAATGTAAATCGAATGCAATAGGGAGATAAATAAATTCAATAAAATAATAAAAACTTTCTTGTTGGTTAGGGAGGGGAGATGTTCTATATCCAGGTCTGTCGTCTAAGAAGTTGGAGTCTTTCTTTGTGCAAATGTGCAAAGAGCTGCTTAACAGCGGAGGCCACAAGCCAGTCTGCTTGTGTAGATGAAGACCTTGTGCAAGGGTTGTGTGGGATAAAGTTTGGAGTGATTGCCTTGCTATGGATGTTATCAGTGCAGACAAGCAAGTGGTTTGTGTGGCCTGAGCATGGAAAGTGCTTTGTGCAATAAGAAGGACTTATGCAAATGGTTATTTTAGCACAGCAAGTAAACTGAAGTTGCCTTATTCCAGTATTATGGTTGATGTGACTGGGAGGGTACATCACCCCCATCTCCATGGGGATCAAGCGTTTGGGGCTGGTGCTTCTCAATGGAGACCTTCGGGTCTGCGAAGTTGCTGCAGGCTCGGCAGGGAGTCTTCCTGAAGGCGACCACTGGCTGGAGAGGTAAGTTGAGTTCTTAGGGGATGCCTTGACACCGTCGGTTGGGCCACCCGAAAGCCATGGGCGTTGGGTGCAGGGGTGTCTTCTTGCGTCTGGTTTACTTACCAGCTCCGGTGGTGGTCAGGGGGACCCTTCAGGTTGAGGCTGTAGGAGTCGACTCAAAGCTTGAGGGAGGTCGGGGATCACCAGATACCAGTCATTACTTCATGAGGTCTGTACCCATTCTCAGAGACAGGAAGCAAAACAATGCTTCACCTAACCCCACCCACCACCAGCTGGAAGCTATAAATAGCCTACCACCACCCAGCACTTCCTGTAATCCCAAGCTGTGTCAAAGGCCTGGAATTTAGGGAGGGTGGGCAGCTTGTAATGACTGTGATGAGGACAATTTGGGCCAAGAGTAATGAAGGTTATTGGTAAGTAAGTGGGTCATTAGCTCTACGTCCCTCATCCTTGTCCAAGTCATTACATTGTGAGGCATAGCCCCGCCATAAGGCTTTTGACATAGTACATATAAAATGAATAGCCACAATATAATGCAACACTTAGTGATGTAACTGTAAATACGGTTACTGAGAATAACATCCACAACAATCATAATAATGCAAGACTGATAAATAATTCAGTGCGGATCGCAATAATCCAGAAGCAAAATTCTTATCTTCATGGAGAATGTTTTGTAGACAATAGTTTCTAATAAAGGTGCGCTCAGAAGACCATATCCCAGCTCTACATATCTCCTACATGGGCACCCACTGCAATTCTGCCCATGATGCTGAAAGACCTCTAGTACAGCATCTTAAACATTCTCTGGAACTACTCACTCTTGAAAAGGCAAACAAAGTTTTTACTTTTACCCATTAGCTTAACCCTTTCCATGCGTCCGTCGGCCAACGGCCGTCGCGAGCACTACCTCCGTAGTGCTGCGCACGTCCGTTGGCCGACGCGGCCCCGCCCACTCAATCAAACTGCCGCACCGCAGCGGAATTGCCGCCGCGGTTAAGCGGTTAAAGTCATTGTAGAAGCTTTCTTACCTTTACCAGGCAACCCAAAAGTCGTAAATAAACAGTTTTTCTGTATTCACTGGGTCTGTTGCTATAAACTGACAACGCATGTTTTATATCAAATAAGTTCAACAATCTCTCTTCTTCGGAGTAGGGAGAAGGAAATGAAGATGAAAGAATGTTGTTTTCAATAGAATGGAATTGAGAATGGCGATTCTCCACATGAAATGCACAGAGAATCAAGATTTCATTAAAGACACGGAGGCTACCATTATTCATTACCTTTTAATTGCCACTCCTACAATTCAACACAATCTAGAACCAGAACACAATACTCCATAAATAGTCCCATGCACATAACATTTCTCCTCTTTAAAATGCGGCAAAATCCTTTCTTTACTGTAATTCTTCTTTATCCTCCTAGATTCATGCTTCTTATTTTTCCTTTTTCTCTCCTTCTTTTCCTATTACGACTCTAGAATAACAGAACAACATATTCAATATTTTTAGCAAATCCAATACATACTGTAATACTTTCATAACAACTTCAAATATCAAAACAGCACTATTATTCATAATAACTTCCCCTTTATTTTTTTCGTTTATTACTTTTTTTAAATATATATATACAGGGTTGAGGAGGGTGGGATAATGTAAGCCTCCGGGTCTTTAACCCTTTCGCTGCTAGGCCTTTTCCCCCGTGTGCTAAGCCTTTTTTTGGCTATTTGGGGTAGTTCGCGCTTAGGCCCCTGTAACTTTTTGTCCACATAAGGTATCCACGCCACATTTGTGTCCTTTTCTTCCAGCATCATGAGGATTTTAAAGGTACCCAGGGTTTGATGGATTCCCCTGGAGGGGACCCAGAAAATAGCCAAAACACAGCTAAATTCTGGGGGGTTTGGGAAAAATGGGGAAAAAGTGATGCAGAATAAAGCATCTGGTTTCTTCCCTGCAAATGGTATCAACAAAGGGTTTGTGGTGCTGAAATCACCATATTCCCAGCTTTGAGGGCCAGGCAGACTTTTGTCAGAAAATCTAAATGTTGTGCACAGTTTTGGCATTTTACTGGGACATAGACTATTTTTGCTACTTTTTGTGCTTTCAACCTCCTTCCAGTTAGTGATAGAAATGGGTGGGAGAGCAATAATGGATCCCAGAAAGCTATACATTTCTGAAAAGTAAACACAATTCTGAATTCAGCAAGGGCTCATTTGTGTAGAAACTAACAGATGAAAATAAGAAATATTGAAAATGAGTTGAAATAAAATAGCCATTTTTGCCAACGTTTTCACCTGTAACTTCTTCTAAGTATGACAGATTGTTTAAAGCAATATACCGTTACATTTGCTGGACCCTTCTGGTTGTGGGGATATATAGGACTTGTAGTTTCACTAAGAACCCGAGGAACCCGGAGCCAATAACTGAGCTGCGTCTTGCAATGGTTTTCATTGTGTACCGGGTATATAGCAATTCATTTGGTAAAATATATAGAGTGAAAAATAGGTATCAAAGACACCTATGTATTTACGAAATGGGAACAAAATATAGAGTTTAGAAGCAGTAGTTATTTGCACATCTCCAAAATTGTGGGTACCCATACTAGCATGTGAATTATAGGACATTTTTCAAAGTGACTTTTTTTACACATTGTCTTACATTTGGAAGGCAGAAATGCATAGAAAGTCAATAGGTAATAACAGTTGCTCTACAAGTCTGTGTTCCCTTAAGTCTCCTGATAAAAATGGTACCTCACTTGTGTGGGTAGGGCTAGTGCCTGCGACAGGAAACGGCCCGAAACGCAACATGGACATATCACATTTTTTCAGTGAAAACTGACCCTTTTTCACAATGTGCCTAGCTGTGGATTTTGGACCCTAGCTCAGCCGGCACCTGGAGAAACCTAGCAAACCTGTACATTTTTTAAAACTAGATACCCAGGGGAATCCAGGATGGGGTGACTTGTATGACTCTCACCAGGTTCTGTTACCCAGAATCCCTTGCAAACCTCATACTTTGTCAAAAAAACACATTTTCCTTCACATTTCTGTGATGGAAAGTTCTGGAATCTGCGTAGATCCACATACTTCCAGCCATCCAGCATTCCCTAAAGTCTCCCACTAAAAATGGTACCTCACTTGCGTGGGTAGGCCTAGTGCCCGTGACATGAAACGGCCCAAAACGCAACATGGACACAACACATTTTTCCAGTGAAAACTGACCCTTTTTTGCAATGTGCCTAGCTGTGGAGTTTGAACCAAATCAAACCTATACATTTTTTAAAACTAGACACTCAAGGGAATCCAGGATGGGGTGACTTGTGTGGCTCTCACCAGGTTCTGTTACCCAGAATCCCTTGCAAACTTCAAACTTTCTAAAAAAAACACATTTTCCTCATATTTCTGTGATGGAAAGTTCTGGAATCTGCGTGGATCCACAAACTTCCACCCACCCAGCATTTCCCAAAGTCTCCCGATACAAATGGTACCTCACTTGTGTGGGTAGGCCTAGTGCCCCTGAAAGGGATTGGCCCAAAACATAGCGTAGACACAACACATTTTTCCAGTGAAAACTGACCCTTTTTTGCAATGTGCCTAGCTGCCGATTTTGAACCCTAGCTCAGCCGGCACCTAGGGAAACCAAGCAAACCTTTACATTTTTTAAAACTAGACACTCAAGGGAATCCAGTATGGGGTGACTTGTGTGGCTCTCACCAGGTTCTGTTACCCAGAATCCCTTGCAAACCTCAAACTTTCTGAAAAAACCCACATTTTCCTTACATTTCTGTGATTGAAAGTTCTGGAATCTGCGAGGATCCACAAACTTCCACCCACCCAGCATTCCCCAAAGCTCCCGATAAAAATGGTACCTCACTTGTGTGGGTAGGCCTAGTGCCCACGACAGAAAACGGCCCAAAACTCAACGTGGACACATCACATTTTTCCAGTGAAAACAGACCCTTTTTTTTGCAATGTGCCTAACTGTGGATTTTGAACCCAGTTCAGCCGGCACCTAGGGAAGCCTAAAAAACCTAGACTACCAGGGTAATCCAGGATGGGGTGACTTGTAGGTCTCTCACTAGGTTCTGTTACCCAGAATTCCTTGCACACCTCAAACTTTGTCACAAAAAACACATTTACCTCACATTTCTGTGATGGAAAGTTCTGGAATCTGCGTTAATTCACAAACTTCCACCCACCCAGCATTCTCCAAAGTCTCCCGATAAAAATGGTACCTCACTTGTGTGGGTAGGCTTAGTGCCTGCAACAGGAAACGGCCCAAAACGCAACGTGGACAGATCACATTTTTCCAGTGAAAACTGACCCTTTTTTTGCAATGTGCCTAGCTGTGGATTTTGTACCCTAGCGCTGCCGGTACCTAGGGAAACCTAGCAAACCTATACATTTTTGAAGACTAGACACCCAGGGGAATCCAGGATGGAGTGACTTGTGTGGCTCTCACCAGGTTCTGTTACCCGGAATCCCTTGCAAACCTCAAACTTTGTCAAAAATAACACATTTTCCTCACATTTCTGTGATGGAAAGTTCTGGAATCTGTGTAGATCCACAAACTTCCATCCATCACGCATTCCCCAAAGTCTCCCGATAAAAATGAAACCTCACTTGTGTGGGTGGGCCAAGTGTCCACAGCAGGGAAAGGCCCAAAACGTATTGTGGTGACATCAAAATGTACCTATCACAAAACAACCTGGTTTTGGAAGGCGGGTCACCTGGGTTTTTGGCCCCGGGCTCGGCGGCCATCTATGGAAACCTACCAAATCCAGACATTTCTGAAAACTAGACACCCGGGGGAGTCCAGAGAGATATGGCTTTGCCGGATCCCCCAACATTTTCCTACCCAGACTCCCCTGCAAACCTCAAATTTAGCTGAAAAAAGTCACATTTTGGGGTCCACGCAAGTTATAGCTCCCTGGACTCTCCTGGGTGTCTAGTTTTCAGAAATGTCTGGGTTTGGTAGGTTTCCCTAGATGGCCGCTGAGCCTGGGACCAGAAACGCAGGTGACTCCCTGGCAAAACCAGGTATTTTTGCGATCGATAATTTTGAAGTCTCCACAGTATGTTTTGGGCACTATGCCTACCCACACAAGTGAGGTACAATTTTTATCGGGAGACCTGGGGGAACGCTGGGTGATAGAAAATATGTGACGGCCTGGTGATCCCACAACTTTTACACACAGAAACGTGAGGAAAATTTAAAAAAATTGCAAAATTTAAGGTTTGCAGGGGATTCTGGGTAGGACATTGTTGGGAGATCCATGAGCCCACACCTCCCTGGACTCCCCTGGGTGTCTAGTTTTCAGAAATGTTTGGGTTTGGTAGGTTTCCCTAGATGGTCGCTGATCCCAGGACCAAAAATGCAGGTAACCCCCTTGAAAAACCAGTTTATTTTGTGAAAGATAGGTGGGCACCTGTGTTTTTGGTCCCGGGTTTGCAGACATCGAGGGGAACCTAAAAAACCCAGACATTTCTGAAAACTAGACACCTGTGGGAGTCCAGGGAGGTGTGGCTTGCATTGATCCCCCCACATTTTCCTTCCCAGAATCCGTTGCAAACCTCAAATTTAGCTAAAAAGTCACATTTTCCTCTAATATCTGTGTGGGAAAGTTGTGGGATCATTGCACGGCACAAATTTCCTACCACTCACTGTTCCCCTCAGTCTCCTGATAAAAATGATACCTTATTTGTGTGGATGGGCCAAGTGCCTATGACATGGAAGGGCCACAAACATGTAGAGATTGAGGGGGGCCCAAAATGGGTCCAAAGGGCAGTTTATTTATACGTTTTTCGGCTGACGCTACTTTGGGCACCCACACAAGTGAAGTATCATTTTTCTCTGGAGACCAAGGGGAATGCTGGGTGGTAGGAAATTTGTGTCTGTGTGGTGATCCTACAGCTTATCCACACAGAAATGTGAGGAAAATGTGACTTTGTAAGTAAATTTGAGGTTTGCAGGGGATTCTAGGTAAGAAAACGCTAGGGGATCCATGCAAGCCACACCGCCAGCCAAGAGTCAGTACATGCACACCACCATCCACGCACACCACCAGCCAAGCGCCATCCACGCACACTGCCAGCCAAGTGCCATCCACACACACGGCCAGCCAAGCGCCATCCATGCACACCGCCAGCCAAGCGCCATCCACGTATACCGCCAGCCAAATGCCATCCATGCACACAGTCAGCCAAGCACTATCCATGCACACCACCAGCCAATGGCCACCCACGCACTCTGCCAGCCAAGCACTCCACCAGCCAAGCAGGGCACACTGAGAACAGCAACCAGCCCTGGCAGATTGCTGCTCAACGAGCCCTGGGAGGGGGAGGGGGTGCTAGTTCTTGAGGTCGGGGGGTCTGCTGAGGGCTTCTTGAGCAGGGGTCTGACTTCTGCGCGTTTCCAGTCGTCGAGAAAGATGCCGGTCTTGATGGTGGTGTTGATGGTGTGTCGTAGTTCGGGATCGATGGTGGTGGCAGCTTTGTGGAAAATGTGCGGGGGCAGGGGTCCGTGGGGGCCCCTGAGTGGATGCCTTTCATGGTCGAAGTGGTGTCTTCGGTGGTGACTGGGGTCCAGGAGGAGATGGTGGGCTGGATGGCGTTGCTGGAGCAGGAAGTGGATTCGGAGTTGGGTGTCTGGTCGTTGAAGTTGTCGTAGAGTGCCTTGATTTTTAGATGGAAGTAGGATCTGATCTTGTCGCAGAGGTCCTGGGAAGGGGTGATGTCCGTGGTTTCGCTGGGGGGCTTGGTGAATTCCTGGATGACGCTGAAGAGTTGCTTGGAGTTGCCGGCGTTGGCGAGGATCTTGTTTTGGATGAAGGTCCTTTTGGTGGATCTGAGGCGTTGGTGGTATTCCGTCATGGCGTTTTTGTAGGTGGTGTGATCTTCTGGCGTTTTGCTGTTTCTCCAGTTCTTCTCTAGACGTCTGCAGGTGCGTCTGGATTCTTGGAGGTCGGCGGTGAACCAGGTGGCTTTCCTGGGGCGTTGTCTGTCGGGGTTGCGTAGTGGTGCAAGCTTGTCTGCGCAGCTGGAGATCCATGTGTGGAGTCCTTCGGCTGGGAGGTTGGCATCTGTTGACGTGGTGGGGGCGTCGCGGTTGAGAGTGGAGTTGAGTTGTTCCTCAGTGACTTTGCTACAGTTCCTTCGTGGGGGCGCGGTGCAGGTTTGGGCGGCGTGGGTTTGTCGACGTGGAAGTGTACGCAGTGGTGGTCTGTCCAAGGGGTGTAGTGTAGCTCCTATTTCCCTAATAGGCTCTGCGCATTGGAATAATATCCCCTATAGGTTTGACATAGGACTAAGGTCAGTATGTCCCTATCGAGTATATTAAACTTAATTACTTGTGCCAGCTAGCTCAGAGGCCACTAGAAACTCCTTGACAAACAAGAAGGGAGTAGTTTCTGGCAGCCGCAAAACATGACCACTTTGTTTCCCTTTAGAATCAGAACGTGTCCCAGAGTCGTGGAAACAATAGATAACTATTTCACTCAGCTCAATAATGCATGCTTAGTTTTCCTCAAAGTTACACAGAAAGAATAGACGGGCGTTTCAATAAAAGGTTTATTG